>CM067354.1:3593314-3663314 GCA_034190875.2 Urechis unicinctus
TTTTAATTTTAAATACCATTATTTATTATTGTAGTTTTCTTTTCCAGGGCATTTGGAACAAATAGTAAGCTGCGAAAACTCAGCGGAAAATGGTTAATGGAAACACCATGGTTGAGGTACTCCATCACAAAGGATGCCGTCTTTTGTGTGAACTGCTGTTTGTACGTAGACATAGACGGACGAGAGAGAACCTTTACAGTCGGCACATGAGATTGGAAGAATATTTCCATGCTAATAAAACGTCATGCAGTTGAAAAATCCCATCTTAATGCGTCTGCTCGTGCCGAAGACTATATGAATATCTTATCCGAAATGTAAATCGATAAACAAAACCATATCCACCAGTGCGAGAGAATCGGTAAACAAAAATCGATGCACATTTTCCAGAGTTATTTAAGTAATTGTGTTTTGCGCAAAGAAGAATATACCCCTACGTGGACACACCGAAAATAACAGCAATTTCATGGCTATACTGAATTTCTTGGATTCGTCGAGTGTGAATCGACCAAGGGAGTCGCACTTTGCACAAACATTGCAAGAAGCAAATCTCGATGTACTAAAGATCAGACCTCAGTGCTGTGACGGTGCGTCAAACATGTCTGGGAAATTTCGGGGACTTCAAGCTCTTATCCGTGAACGTTCACCACATGCGAATTACGTGCACTGCAAATCGCATTGTTTCAATCTGTTTTTGGTCCATAGTTTGAACATTCCTTGTGTCAGAACCATGATGTCGACTGTTCAGGACATAAGCTTCCTGTTTGATTATTCAGCTAAACGGTTGTTCGCATTCAAGGACGAGCTAACTCGCGATGTTACTACGCAATAGGAAATGAACCAGCGCACTAAGCTCCGTACTCTGTGTGAAGCACGTTGGTCCAATCGAGCAGACGCTCTTGAAACTTTCAATAATGCGTTCCCTGTAGTGGTTCACGCATTGGAGACGTTGCAGGCAGATTGCGACGAAAAGGCGGGGCAATATCTGTTAGCAACGATTTTGACATTCAACCATCAATGCCGAGAAGAGCTGGTTAACAGCAGAACTGAGCTTCCCCTGATGTCCAATCGGTGTCCGATTACTACAGATTCGCTTTGTATAATGCTTTCCTGGATCACTTAGTTCAGGAAATGGAAACTCGCATCCTGGGTAATAAAGATCGGTACGGTGCGCAACACTTATTGCCTTCCAAACTGGCTGACCTGCGAGATCAATATGCTGACGACAATATAAGCCGCCTTTGCCCCCGACCTTCCTCAAACATAGGAGACATTCAAGTCGGAAATTGCTAGATGGAGAGTTAGTATGACAGACATTAAGGCTTCAAGACTCCAAGACACCCTTCAGCAGACGTGCAAGGACTTGTATTCTTGCATTTGTACCATTATCGGGCATTTTTGACCATGCCACTAACGTCGGCCACATGTGAAAGGTCATTTAGTGGAATAAAACGCATAAAAAAACTATTTTCGAGCCCATTGACGTTTGACAGGCCGTCGTCGTTAGCCCTGATCCATGTACACAACTAGACTTTTTCTAAATTGAAGTTGGATCAATGTTACATTGACATTGACTTGAAACGCATTCAGAAGCTGAAAGTTGATGTCGCTAGTTTTTCCAATTGTCTTTTATTTGCAATAAACACTGATATTTTATGAATTTCCAAACAATTATAAGGTATACAAAATACTCGAGGGTTAAAGCATATTGTTTAACATAACGGCATGGCATATATTTAATTCAACAATATAATTATGTTAATGCAGAAAACAAACCACAAGTGGAAAATAGCGGGCAAATAGTGTATTAATTTATTCCAGTCATGAGACTTAAAAATAAAATGTCATGATATATATGGTCTATGAAACATTCCTATTTGTACCAAATATACGCCATAACGCACCTCTTACATTCTAGGGTCAAACACTTGTGTTTGGGAGCATGCCCCCAGACCTAGGCTTACACATTGATTCCATCCGAGCTACGCCCCTGCCGATGAAGCGTTATGTAATTTGCCAGATAAAGCATTTTATGTTTGCTGGAACGCTGTTGGTCAAAGTATATCTGATAACGCCGCATTATTCGTTATGGTTCCAGCCAATTTTAGTCGTCTCAGGACTGCAGGCTGCAATTTAAATACAATAAGCTACAAATGCAAAACCAATGCAAGAAAATTGGTCGATTTTCACTGCTATATGACAAACATTAGGATCGGTCACAAATGGCACCATTTAATTGCGGCTCAGTTGTACATATCGATCACATTTCTGAAATGGATGGAAACGTATGGTGACTAGATGCAATTGGGTATACATACACACCAGATCTAAATCAATTGTACAGGTATGTATAACATATAAATGTTTAAACGGTTTGCCATGACATCAAATGTTATTACCTGATAGCTGCTGGGATGAGTGTCATGTAACAGCAGAGAGTGTATTGCTATTTTATGGCGTCTGAGATAGCGGTTCTGCTTTGGGGCTGCAATGGCGATTCTGACTGTCCTTGGGCAGGTCTTGATATATAATCACCAGACTGCACGCCGCCTCTGAGTAATCGTTAAATCTAATAAACGTATATCACGCATATACTGGTCTGGTTCTGATAGAGCTGCACCCCTGCAGCTGTAAGCATAATGTTGGAGCAAACTGCATCATGTTTAATGGCTTTCTGCTTTGGCGAACGCCAAAATTCCCAGTTATATAAGGCAAATACTCTTCGAATTTCACAGGTATTCATTATTATCCTCCATTGAAACATTAAATCGCTTTGATTTGGAGGTGCATAGATACATGGTCTGTTGTCTAAATTAGGTTAGGCTTATTCTGAACTTTTCAATTCTATGTGATGATACCTGTGTTCACCGCAGATGTATTTCACGGTCTGCATGTTTGCGGTGAAACGCGTTGTCTGATCAAATTATGCAGTAATATTAATAGATGGACACTAAATAGACCTTGTACAGCTCACAAGAAAAGTATTAACACGGTTACCTTATTTACACTCGTGTGTGAATCGGGTATGTTGGGTTGTCATGGACGCACTACAACTCGCAGCACACTCTCGGCTGTGTTATATCCCAAAAGTGCGGGGACAGTTGATATCATTGGACGGGAGCGATTTGATATGTAATGACGCGAATGAATGAATCAAGTATGTGAGGAGAAAAGCATTGACGGTTACCTATTTGTTACATAGATTCATAGCCCGGATGGCTTCATGTATACATTTAATAATTTAATCCACCATGTCACTGAGAGGAGAACGTTTGGTTGGTTGTTATATTAGCTCATGGACTGCGCTATGTTGTTGCTTCTTTTTGAAAAGTGCATCGGTAATTTCGCTAGATTACCATCGCATTTATCGCCAGAATTTCATAGCAACTCATACAGTGACTTATTTGTTGATTTGTATACTACTCTCTGTTTAGTTTTCTACTACCACACTACATATATGCGACATGATTACGGTTTTCGACTTGTGCTTATTGTGTTGTCCACGGCCATTCTTCTACGGACTTGAGTAGTCACTTCCTCTGGCTCTCTTTCCTTATGAGCCGATAAACGGAAAGTGGTATTTCATCTCTTTTGGTATTCTTATATTGCCAGAACTTGAAATAATTGCTGCCTCAAACATCGAAAATTGCTAACAGTACTCCGTGAATGCAAAATACATTTGATGATCAACACGGGGCCTGAATGGAACATTTGGGTCAATTTGATTTAAACTAATCCAAACCGCACTCCTGCACCCAAGCTGGCCTTACTTTAAAGGAACCAGTCTCTTGCCCAACTTTTACGATTATACTGCAGATATGCTAGCTTTTCTGCACGCATTACAATGGCCAGATAATTTGTAAACTTTAGCAATGCATCTATGTCAACGTTGCTTACACTGACCTGTCATCTAGCTATATAATATTCTGCAGGGGTGTTGAACAACACTGAAAGCCTGTGTTGTTCTTTTAAGTCTATGCCAACGTTATCAAAGAACTGTATGTTTGTCGCACGCATATCAACCAATATACGCAATGTACGTGTAAAAACATCTGACCAGGCCTATACTGTAATGATATGCTATATTGGTCGCAAATAATTAGTCTCGCGCAATTTATTTCCATCCGATCGATAAGCGCATGTGCTGAATATTGGATAATACTTTCGGGTAATATTTTTCCTTGATCAGTCCATAATTTGTTGTGCGTGCCTTATACCTTATATCATTACAGACGATTATGCTGGCATGATTAACAGACCTTCTCGACAAGTTCTCTGGATGACAATAACACTAGTCTTGGTGATGTTGAACATATTGACGGTTTATGGGAGATAAAACTATGATTTGATGTAGTTTGTATTCGAATTGAAAGAACAAACCTACTATCTGTTACTTTATGTCATATAAACTATGATTGGTTAACCAATGGCTAATATCTTACTTATTTCAAAATGCCAATACACCTTATAAATGTATTCATCGACCAGGTGAGCAGTCATAAATAAACCTATATCACAATGCAAATTAAAATACTCTTGTCTACATTCAACCTCCAGGCAGAATTTTGCAGAGAGAAGTATATTGATATCAAAATTTATATTGAAACGAAGGTTTTAATTGATGCCAGAAAAAGATATACAAACCGTCATGTGCACGAACTTGTAAAACAACGTGGCAGAGCGATCATGCTATGTACATGTCATGATAAATTACTGAAACGAATCGGAACTTTCAACGTGTATCGAAAATACAGAACGGAGGACGCTTGCACAAGGTAGAGAGACCGGTATGAACACGTTGGATGGAAGTGTTTCAGGGTGAATGTTAGAATTTAATGAGGCTATTGCATGCATTATTAAGTGCGTATAAATGTGCCTCTGTCACGTTCTGGGAGTGTCAATGAAACTATCATTATGCACAAGTCTACACACCAGCGCTGTAGCAAGGCAATCGGTCACCTTACTGCAAACTTCTACCTGGCAGTATTCGATGATGTGCGTTATCTATATGTATTTCTGACACTTGTTGCATTATTCACACGATTTGCTGTTGCAAGGGATTGCCGAGACAATGTATCGTTATGATGGATGGGTGCTGCCACGGCATTTAGCAACATGATCACTTGGTACCAGTCAATATTCTCATCTGATATTCATTACGGCGGGTAGGATGGAATTGACAAACATCTCTTCTTTGGTCGGCGATACCGTCATTCATAATAGAGATTAGCCTCGACAATTTCAAAGATGACCGACAATTATCATCAACCTTGCGATCACTGTTAGCATCGACTTGTAGTAGAGACTTGGCTATATTCGACTGGTTTATAAACATAACTTGCATATTCTGTTTGTGAGCGTTGCTCTAAGAATGGACAATGAATTAACATTGCCTTTCTATGAGCATTTGAGTTTAGACTGAGATAAATTACAATGAGCCCCTTTGGCGGTTTCTCCGCATACTACATTGAGCATGTTCTTCATGCAATATTCCATACCTACTAGAAACATCCTAAACAATGAGTGGTGTGAGGGATATATTAGTCAAGTTGATTGGACGAATGCTCGGACAAAGTGTGCACCAGCATTGGAATGCATTTGCAGAAATAGATACCGATGCAACCAGGAAATATTTGCCATTTGTAGAACGCTCTTGGTATTAATAAACCTAGATGGCTCAGTGGCAAAGACAAGAATGCTTTCAACAGGAACAAGTACGCTGTGAAAAAAGTTTAGGATAGCATCACAACATTAATATTATATGTAACGAAACAGCACAGTGTTAGCTGAGCAGAAGTAAGAAAAAGCAAAAACATTATTTTGAGGATAGCAAATCACATAGGAGCATACCTGAAAGCATTCTACGGCTATGCACGGTCAAAACTCCCGAAACCGTAGGGTCTCTATTTGGTTATATCAATAATTTCGAAAACAAACAAAGTTCAGATTTTATTTATTGCCTACTGACAAAATAGCTGTATTAGATGATTCCACGGTGGTGATCAGGAACAACCAGGACACCTAGACAAGACCATACTAGCTCGGCTTCTGAACTAACTTCACTAACTTGCTGTGATGGGAGGAATTTGTCTTCAAAGTTTCATCGATTATTTCTTAGGAATATGGCGCTCGGATGTAACCACAAAATTAAACATTTGACAATAACTCTTTGCATGTGGCTCGCAGATCCACCACCATGAATAATGTACTTTGTACGATATTTGCTCTTTCTAAGCAGTTGTTCTGATGAACAATGCAGCTGACTCATGGATGTACAAGGGGTATGTAGGGTTTTCCATCCGGATGTAGCTCTCGGATCTAGAACGTACATACAGCTCTCAGAATCGGACGAAAAACACTCCAGCAAAGGTCTCGCTTTATCATAGCTATGGAGACAGACCACCAGATGAAGTCATTAAGGACTCATAAAAACGTTAGCTAGTATCGAGCCATTGTCATACCAACAAACACTGTATACAAGATACAAATATGTGCACTAGTGACCGGGCCGGCGGCTATAAATGCAGGTCAAGTTTGCAACAATTTGTTTTTGGCCAATCAAGTTCACTTTGCGCCGGCTCTATAAACCTTCCTTGGTACCTCACGTTTATCCGAATGTGTTTTTTTATCTTTCTCTACTGATACTTCTAACAGTTCTACAATTAACCTGTGCCCTACGCTCATCTATCGCACTGACGCATGGACATTATTTTAGGCCTTATACAATGCGCCTTATAGTTATTCAAAAAGGTCTGAGCTTCCCGTGCCAGTCAAAGGTAAATACCGGATGCTATAAACTAAGTCTGGTATGAAGCATTATTTCCCAACATCGGTGGCGTGACAGCTATCTTTCCCACTTCAATCTGCTAACTACAGCTACTGCATAATCGGTCATGCGATGCAATACAGGCTACGTCTTCTTATGGATGTGTAATGACAAGTACGAAAGACAATTAGCTGTGAAAGATAAATAAGCATCATGAATTGGTAACTCCCCTTATTGGTACTATAAAGGGGTATTTCATTAGCACAATATAATGTGTTTGGGCTATGCGGTCCTTTCAATTTAATGCCAGCACTTATTCAGCTAGTTTTCGACTAGATCCATGCCACCGTTGTCTCATTGTATTCCAATGAAATTTATTCACATACGGACACTAATATGCCCGATTTTGCAATGTAATCGAAAGCATACACCACGTTATAAATGACAAGACTGGAATGAGGCGTGCATGAGCTTGTGAGTATAATTCAAGAGACCTTTCAACCCATTGGTTTTTTACTTTCTTGATCTACGGATAATCTGCATGCAGTGCAGCCACGCAGTGCTGGAAATGATGTATCGATGCTTTATTTTTACAGAGCTATTCATCATATGAATCAGTTCAATGGATCAAAAGAGCTGAATAATCCGTAACTTTCCCACTTTCAAAGAAGCCCAACGCGTGTCAATTGAACGGCGTATATTGTGGTTGACACAAATGGAATTTGACACCATAAGTAACAAACACTCTTGGCTGCACATGCTGAGAGCCTGACTATATCAACCAGCTCGTCACATCATAATACGATACCGACCTTATTCACCAGTCAGCAGCCATGATGCCCTGTTCTAAGCTTTCTGAAGAGGTTCGATGGTAGCATCAGGATGGTTGATCAGAGAGAGCATTGTGGTAACCAAGGCGTGATGCGCCCAGGGTGTTGATTACCAGAGAACAGGTGTCTATGCTCAGGTGACATCGGATATTGCTGACACGATTGATGTCGAAAGAGACACCCCTGGTTACTAAAGCGACATGTGCAACCATAGCCATGTGGCTATCTAGTACTGCTCCCAGGTTCCTCACATGCTTTGATGGTCTGGTAACTGCATGACCCACTTGTGGCTACAGATCTTGCTTCATGAGGGAAGTAAGATGGTACCTTGGTGCAATTACCAGAAACTCTGTTTTTCAATCATAAAATAGATGTAGCATTTTCTATTTAATTTCCACCAGGAACATCACTGAGGTCGAACTTGTATTGGACGTTTTACACAAGTAAAACTTGCTATTGACAGCACAGACTAAGGCATCAGTTTTGATGTGCTTTGTTGATCATGCAGCGCCTACAGTCTGTACCAAACTACTGTTACATGGGGGCGCATTGCATATTGTAAGTATTATAAACTTAGTAATTGCATACGTGGTGATAGAACAAAGCTATAAAGCAATATCAATGCAGACTCAAGTATACCGTGTGTATATTCGAGGAGCTTACACGTCATAGCCTTCATTAGCTCGTCCCTATATTGATCAACAGTCTACATGGTTGCTTTAGTCCAGGCGAATTGCATTTTTTACGCAAACAAGCCTACTACATTTTGTACAGAAATATAACCATTTAGCTTTCTACGAAATTGTTCTGAATAGTTTTATATACAGTCGTTGCTTGCATATCAATCTATTTATCAGTAAATCTAGACTGATTGTCTCACAAATGCGGGCGTAACTTTTGAAAGCAAGTCAGTTAATATTAACGTTTCATGACACATTTTACTGCACCGTAAATTAGCAATCCATGAAATATCAATTTGTAACAACTTAACATCCGCCAAACCGGCATATACTATACAGATTCTGACCAGCTCACCCAATCGAGCCAAATTTCACATGACATGACACCTGAATCACAACCGCGTCCATTCCCTTTTGATATAGTGTGAGAAGTTGCCTGTTAATCAATTCAGTCAACACGACCAATCCAGGACGTATCTGTATTACACCATATGAATCCGACCGCCATGAGAAATCCATAAAAATTTCTAAAGTCGATCAAAAACACACATTGATACATTAGTCATACATCATACACAAAAACAACACAGCCAACTGGCAGCCTCGCCTGCGCTAAGGTCATCAACATTGGACACAGCGAGACTTTGAGACACGTTCACGGTAATGGTATATTGCTAGTTGGTGATTGAGCAGAGAAATGTACAAATGATGTCAATAAAGAAGTTTTGATGTTCCATAAATCGTGCCACAGGAGAGACCAGCAGTGAAGAATCCTTCGAGGAAAACTATCTACGCCTCGTTGTTGGTGGCTGTTAACATCTACGATTGTTAAGTGTAATAGAAATCATGGAGCAAGACAAGCAAGACTTCAAGTCTCATCTACAATTCGCTCTCAGAAGCGCTCACAAATCAATTACAACAGAAAATCGGTCAAGATTGCGGCAAAAGCGATGGTATATGTTTTTACAAATTGATTGCAATTTGATCTACCACACGTAAGCGGACCATATAGCACCGTAAACGCATAAGATAAGCTTTAATCATACTCAAAGCCAAATCTATTGGGTTATATAAAAGCGAAACTGCTATTCGGTATTTTTTTTCATAAGTGGGCCACTGACTGTTGATCGAGCAATTGCTGAATATACCACAGTGGAAGGATATGGTCCCAAACGCGGATTGTGGGTGGGCTTCTACTTTCCAACCATTATCGCAATGCATTGCGGAGACTGCATGAGGTATCAGCGCTACAATAGCGCATGTTGTGTAAATCTCTTCTAATCGCGGCTGCCTCCACTAAAGGGACTGTTGAATGGTAACCTGCCTATAACGATAGCATTTGGAAACAAACAGTATGCAGCTATACATGTTTTTCTATTATCGAAAATTGTTACAGACACTTCAGGCGGCGGCGATTTGAAATTAGATTCTATCCTTCATGAAAACAGCATGGAGCTGCGTACAATGTAAGCTAATGGTACATATTTCTACCAATGCAGTAAAATAACCACCTTTTTACGCCTGTTTCTCAATCTATCTTTCATTCAACGCCCCATCCCCGTTCTCTCAAGCGGGCTTGCTAAAACGGTGACTTTTGCGCACACATCCAAACCAAAGCACCGTGAAGTAATCATTTGTTAAACCTTTCTCGACAGCTATAGGGCATATGGTTTAATCCTCTACAACCAAAAATATCGATTTAATTCAGACTTGTACTGGTAGCGCAGAAGAAAAATACAGACCAACGCCGCTGTTTCTGCAGCAAATCCACTTCGACGTGTGGCCGTCAAAAAGTTTAATTTGCATGTTTTATAATGGGTTATATGTCTGCTCAGGTTCGCAACAAAACCATATATAACAAAGTACATTGTTACATTAACATTTATGCCATATAGTGGTGACGGTAAGTAGCTTTATGCTAGATAACACGATTTTACCTGCCAGATGCTACTGCTATTTTCACGTCATCACTGTTAACTGTTTGTTAATTGAAGTAAACACCATTTGCAAACGGAGTATTTTACAACAAAGCATTTACAGACGCAAGTCTGTTCCTGATATTGCATGAACTAGTCGGTATTAGGGTAAACCCTTGGGCACCATCTTTTCCCAACGTTATATGAGCTAATTTGTATTAGGATAAGCCCGTGGGCACCGTAAGTCTGTTCATTACATGAGCTAATTTCGTTCGGATAAGCCGGCGAGAACGGTAAGTATGTTCTTCGTATTGCATGAACTAATTGGCATTGAGCTTAGCCCGCTATTACTGCCAGACTTTCTATGTTTCATATCTATATGATATAATTACTGACAACAATCACGTCGGATCACGTCACGAACCAACAACCCCTCGATGCCAAAACGTTGAATTCAAAGTCACAACCTCGTGGCTGGGCACTGAAAAAAGTAGCGGTTTGGCTTCATATTGCTGAAACCGTGCCGTGTCGGTGGGGTTGGGTGGTGGCAAGGGGGTTAGGGGCCACGGTTTTTACGACAATTAGGGATTTAAAATCATGAAATCAACGTTTTCTTCATAAGAGTGTCATACGCATGCATAATCAGTGGTGAGAATAATGAGAGAGGTATGATACGATGAGGGGAAGGGTAGCAGTCAAGCCACCATGCGGATCCTATCCGTAGATAATTGACAACTAGCTAGGCGTTACTTTAGAGAATATGAGAACCAGTCCTATGAGTAGGATCCGACCCCAACTTTTTGTATCATTCGCCAAACCATCAGCATTTCTACTAACCTAGGATCAATGGTTCGGTTTCGTTCAGATGACCTAATGTCTACTGTAATATTCGTGTCATTATACTGAAGGTTCACCACTGGCAGAGCTCAGGTGGTATTTTTTTGTAGTTTCTTAGAAGCGGGTTGTTGTGCAAAACCTGAAGTTTCATATGGTGTAGCTTGATAATTTTGCTTTTTTACCTTTCGGCAGGATTCGTCTCTCCTGACAAAGGACTTTTGTTCTCCATGCCTCCCATGTCCGACCTTTTATCCCCACCCTGGAGTCAACCACTCCCCCAACCAGACGCGTGGACTATCGTCATTGGGCGCGGCAGGTACCTTGGTTGGAGTGTAAGATAGTGATTGGCTCGGGGCAGGTGATGCCAGGTGGACCACGGGCGGCATCCGGAGATTAGCATGCCGAGACAATTCCAACCATGCCCATTGTAATTAGATAGTAGACACCCGGTATTAGTGCCAATTCGAATTAATTGTAAGGGATTGCTCAAGATCAAAAAGATTACAAAAATGTTGTTATTACCATCAGATAGATAAAAGGGACAGAGTCTGTACAGAATCTTAAGGATCAAAAGGGGTAAAAGTTCTGAATAATTTACGTGTGGAATAAAGGCCTTAAAATAGCAATTTAGAAAATACCGTCATAACAGTGGTGCCGTGTTACCTAATCCTTCTGACTCAACTACCTGGCTTTACACCCCAGTCTAAGACAATATCGTCACTAAGACATCGTGATTGCATCCACGGCGCCGTAATCTTACTAGTTAGTCATATAATCTAGCGGCTTGGTGCATGGAATCTTGGAATCAGGATTCGGGCGGCTGTGATTTTATGGTAACCTGGCCGTCTACTTCACACATATGTAACTGGAGCCAGATAAACCCGGTACCACAGAACAAACCTTTGATTATTACGAAAGGGTCCATAAAATGGTAGTGACTGCTAGCAGTAAGCTATTGGCGCGCGTTCGGCAGTGCATTACTTATTTTTACGAATCTCGTATTCAAATAGGCAATATTAATCTATCACTTGTGCATAAACGATAAGAACCGTATCATAAATTGTTTCACTGACATACGCACAGAAGCTTTACTGATAGTACGTATAGCATAAACCGTAGGGAAGAAACGATTGTGAACTTTTTCCGAATTTACTGCATTTTAGTGATGTTCGCTACATGCAAACGAATGCGGTGTGCTAGAGACAAAATAAGATGAAATCAAGGAAGTTCGGATGCGTGGCGTGGATGTGTTACTAATACGCGAGGGGAGATTATATGGAGGCTACAAAATGCAGAACTTAATGAAAGTGTCAATGTACACAAACAATAATGTATCAATAAGCTGCAATATTTATAATATATAAATGTAAAATTCGTCAATAGTTTTCTTCTTTTGTAAGGTTGATGATGTCACTAGACAACTACAAGCAGGCATGTTATCTGACCGATAATCTTAAAACAGGCCTGCTAGCTGCTATCGATCCAATAAGATTAAAACTATGCAATAAAATGGCAAAACAACATATGAAAAGAAAGTGCTTACGGACAGCATTTCATGACGGATGTCACATTTAGTCAAGCCCATCGGTACAGCATGACATTCTATGTACAAAAAGATATAAGGCGTGTCTTTCACCATTTGTAATTGGGGCGGTGCATGTCTGAATATGTAAGTCTGGTAATGTCTGATTCCTAAACGGCAGCTGCATGTTTTACCATTGTAATTTTTTTTATTTAGAATTTGAAATAAATTCATGCAGGCAATCTTAATAAGCCCAGTTTCAGATTGTGCAACAGTCCACAGGTGTTAATTATTGGGAGAGCAGACAGCTGATTTGATAATGTGACAACAACAGCTTTATATAATGCCTCCCTAGAACAACAAGCGCCAGACAATAACCCAAGCATGATTGATGCGACATTATTTTGTCAGATCTGATTTCCACATAGAATACTGTTTTATTAAAGCAAACCGGATTCACTGTGCCAAATAGCTGTTTGTCTGGAGCATTCATTTCATAATACTAGCTTGATTGAGAAACTAGAAATTGAGGTCGCGTAAGAAGCAAATAGGACAAACAAATAGGACAAACAAACGCCGCTTTAAACAAGCCCTAGTAATTCTACAAGAATATTGTGTACTGTTATCAGATGGCATGTGCATTAAGCCTCATATTGTGGCCTAACATTGAGAGAGGTACCAAACGCGATATAGGTTCAAGTATATCTCAACAAAATATTTCTATACACAATACGCTTTGATTTATATGGTATAAATGTCATCGTAATATTGTATATTATGATGTATATGATTGTACGATGAGCATGGTATGATTAAGAATATACAGCTTCTACTTTGCAAAGGGAAACGTATAATTTAACTGATATCCCACTGCTCTATTGGCTGCCCCACTAATCGCCAAAACCATATGTAGTTATGATGATGGCGATTGGGTGTACGGACCCATGAGATGTGTTGCGCCAATTATGAAAGTCGACAGTGTACTGGAGGTGCACAAACTGTATCGTGCTTCACACCGCATTATATGAAAACTAGACAAGCACCACAAGCCACGCCATCCAACAAGGACCCGACAAAGTCAACTTTAACAACCCTTTCTAGATGTCATTGAGTACTTCCGCAATTGTAATCAAACGAGTACATAGCCAGAGAGCAAGCTGCAATTAATCTTGTAACTTATGTATTGTGTAATACATCTGGTGCAGTAGTGATTACAGCTTCAATAACACAACATAGCGTTGCTTTGATACTTAATTACGCAATATTTGGTAATGTATTTGAAGATGGGTACTGCTGTTTATCTTTATCCAGTCTTATAAAACTATTATTGTTAAAGGTCCTGTCACATTTATTATAAGATTTGTACTGCTGTTACTCTATATAGCAGTTTTTTGATCAACCAGTTGCACTCGCTTTCATAAAGCAAATGTTGTTAAATGGTCTTTCTCACAACGACTCATCACTGTTCTAGAGCGCATTCTTTTACTGGTTCATTTTTAATATTCACCACATTGGCTGTTCTTGTGGACTGACCTTACCTGCTAGTGCTAATTAATGCCCAGAGCATGCTGTAGAGCTGTGCGTGGCCCGCATGGACCAAAGGCTGATTGTCACAATTCACAGCTCATGCGATGACACACGATGAACCCTGAATCAACAACGCCAGAAACACACTGAACTGGCGTCCAAGAGACGATGTATGCAGTAACTATCAAGATTAATTATAAACCAACTTCATGAATACATACATATATAAATACATACATACATACATACAT
Source organism: Urechis unicinctus (assembly GCA_034190875.2). Lineage (NCBI taxonomy): Eukaryota > Metazoa > Annelida > Polychaeta > Xenopneusta > Urechidae > Urechis > Urechis unicinctus. Next base: position 3,607,641 of record CM067354.1, read on the forward strand.
ACATACATACATACATACATACATACATACATACATACATACATACATACATACATACATACATACATACATACATACATACATACATACTACATACATACATACATACACATACATACATACATACATACATACATACATACATACATACATACATACATACATACATACATACATACATACATACATACATACATACATACATACATACATACACATACATACATACATACATACATACATACATACATACATACATACATACATACATACATACATACATACATACATACATACATACATACATACATACATACATACATACATACATACATACACACATACATACATACATAACATACATACATACATACATACATACATACATACATACATACATACATACATACATACATACATACACATACATACATACATACATACATACATACATATACATACATACATACATACATACATACATACATACATACATACATACATACATACATACATACATACATACATACATACATACACATACATACATACATACATACACATACATACATACATACATACATACATACATACATACATACATACATACATACATACATACATACATACATACATACATACATACATACATACATACAGACACATACATACATACATACATACATACATACATACATACATACACATACATACATACATACATATACATACATATACATACATACATACATACATACATACATACATACACATACATACATACATACATACATACATACATACATACATACATACATACATACATACATACATACATACATACATACATACATACATACATACATACATACATACATACATACATACATACATACATACATACATACATACATACCTACATACATACATATACATACATACATACATACATACATACATGCATACATACATACATACATACATACATACATACATACATACATACATGCATGCATACAACATGCATGCATGCATGCACATGACATACATGCATACATACATACATACATACATACATACATACATACATACATACATACATACATACATACATACATACATACATACATACATACATACATACATACATACATACATACATACATACATACATACATACATACATACATACATACATACATACATACATACATACATACATACATACAGGCATGCATATATTACAATCCAGCAATCAGGATCAAAAGACCAACGTGATGCAGAAGCCACAGACGCGGGGTACGTTTTGTGGGAGAATTACAGAAACACTGAGCTACGACAGAGCATAGAGTAAATTATTCTTTTTTCTAACAGAGAGATTGTCTGGAAGTAATGGCATAATGGAAATAGGCTCACTGGTTTTATTGAATTCAAGAAGTGCAGAATACATATAAAAGCTCCATGTTGTGTTGTGAGGCACGAACAATTCTATGTTAATTACCTGCATCTCACAGAAGACTAAATTGGTTTGCAATGTTTAGAAGTCTATAATTTTTAGAGGCAGTGCTGCGGATCTATATTAAATCACTTACCTCAGCCAACGCAATCCTAGCGCTTTCCAGTTAAATCACATCGGGTGCGGTCGCCATCACGGAATTAGCTCAATCACAGATGCTGCTTCGCTACAAAATTAGTATTGCATTTTACAAGATACATACAGGCATATGCTTCGCTACAAAATTAGTATTGCATTTTACAAGCTACTTTACTAAATTTTATGAGTTTGCGCGAGTCACAAGTAAATGAGCCAGGTATACGCGTGTGTTATTGCAGTCTCCTAGCGCTGCGCATGATATGTTAGTATACACCAACTTTATCAGCAATATATAAATGTGTAAATATATATGTGTTTTTGTTACTGTAATTATTATCTACATTTCTCTCTCCATCTTTATCTCTCTTGCTCTCTCTATTTCGCTAATCTCTATCTCTCTCTTGCTTTCTTTCTGTCTATCTCTCTATCTCTATATCCAACCGCCTCTCTATTTCTCTCTCCATATCTCTCTCCATCTCTAAATCTCCCTTGCTTTTTCTACCTCACTGTATCTCTCTATCATCCCCTCCATCTCTTTCTCCATCTCTCTCTATCTTTATCTATGTCACTCTTTATCTATAAATCCCTTGCTATCTCTTTATCTTTATCTCACCATTTCTCCCGCTATTTCTCTCTATCTGTCTCTCTCTCTCTCTACATCTTGCTTTATATCAGCCTCCATCTTTATCTCACTCACGCTCTCTCTATCTCTCTTTATCCCTCCATCTCTCTCTGTATATCCTAATTTATCTCTCTCCTTTTCTAGCTATTTTTCTCTCTTTCTCTTTCCCTCTCTCTTTCTCTCTCTCTTTCTCTCTCATATACCTATGTGTGCCTCTATCACATTACTTAACCTTTCTTGTTGAATTACTCTTGCGTGTTTATTCTGTTTTTCCTTTCCCACCCTTTACCTCTTTCTGTTCCCTTCTTTTGCCCTATTATGGTTATAACGCTGCATATCAAAGACGTGCAATGACACACATTGCAGGGTGTAATGTCAGACGCGTTTGATGTTGACATGCTGGGCGTTAATAATTCAGAAACAGTAAACGCAATAGGAAAAACATTATTGTTTCTGCGCTCTCGGTAGATAAATGATACTGAGATGAAGCGAATGATTGCGAGGAACAATGAAGGTAATGAGGTGTTACTAATCCATCTCAAACTTTCGTCTCAGCAGGCAGAATGCAGGCCATTCCTGCATTATTTTTGTTTCTCTCATTCTGTGTTTCTCTCTCGTCCCTCACACGTTTTCCCTCTCACTTGCGACTTTCGCTATTATCTGATATCTAACGCTTCCTATATTGTCACTGTACCTATTTGACTTTGTCCCTACGCTTGTTTAACCCACCCCCCCCCCCGGAGCTCTCTCATTACCGCCCTCTCATCTTCCTCCGTTCTCTCATTCTATCTCTCTTTCTCTCTCTTTCATTTCTCTTTCTCTCTCTCTCTCCTTCTCTCTCTCTCTCTCTCCCTCTCTCGCACTCTCCTCTTTATTTTGCCGACTGTTCCATACCTCTTTCACTCACTATCTCATTCTGGTAATCTTTGTCTCTTCCTTCTCCCCGCTATGTGCTTCTTTCTATCCCTATCTCTTGACGTGTGAAGGTCATACAGCCATATCGTAAAACACCACCATAACCCACACCACTGGTAATTACAAAACAACTAAAGCACAACAGTAATAAACATCAAATTAATGTCGATGAGTGTCGCAGAAAGGTAGGCATATCTACAGCAGTGTTTTACAAATTAGTATTTTAAAAATCGCCTGTAACGTCCGAGCTTGATAAGTTGAATTTTAGTGGTTGCATGCAACAATCACCCCGCGCACTTCAAGTCACACCCACTGCAATGTTTTCCATCATAAAGAATGGCTTTGTCCTGTACAATATCCATGCAACACACATTAGCAATCTGCTGCGTAATGATAGGTTTCTTACTCCTGATGGTTATTCATACGCCCCATTTAGAAGTTATTGAAAGCAATTACTTACGTCTATCAAACTCATCATTTATATCTTATGTTCAGCAACCGTTCAACTAAATACCATTCTTAAGACCTAGAGCATTTCAATTTGTGGCTTCAGTAAAGGCCTCGTTACAAAACCCACCGTAAAAAAGTTCAGACGTCTGAATGACTTTCAAGGGGATCAAATATATCGGATTTACAAGGGTACCTGTCAGAGAACCGTGATATAACTTATCCAAAAAGAATCGGGGATTTTAGGGTCGGTTTGTCAGTGTTCTTCAGATAATGAACTCAACTCAATAAGCGGCCTTGTGTGGTTGACTATAAAATCACTATAAAATGCTTCTATCTTTCGAATATGATGCTGCCACGCGACATCAAATGAATGCTTTCTAAGAAGCTTTGTCGAGATAACAATCCTGATATTGTTCACTAATAGGGTAAGAGTAGAAGTGTAATGGTAAATGAGCGAGGAAACCTAAGATTAGTTTCCAATACAATGGTATCTTGATGAATATGCGGTTGCTAGCCACACTCAGATACTATTAAGCAGACAATACTGTGTTGCGTTTGAATCAATACAAAGCTTCATAACACGCTTCTACGTCTTAGATTACTAATGACTGAGCTTGTTACTTGAATCGCTGAGAGGATAAAAAGAAGCTGCACGTGTAATGCTGATTGCCAGAATCAATATCATCGCACGCCTTGGCACTGGCATTTAATAATGGTGGCTAATGGTAATGGCAGTATACATTGCAACCATTCTCAATGTAACACAGGTCGGTCGTGCGTCATTCATCTTTGATGAAATAATTAACTTGTACAATATGACACTAGTTACGGAACTACAAAAAATAATTGGACGTAAATGTTACACTTATAGTGCCTCATTGGGTGACCGATATAAATAAATGTTACACTTATAGTGCCTCATTGGGTGACCGATATAAAGAAATGGCCATCAGAAGCTAAGGTTACTTTTATCACTCTTTTATATATACATACATACATACATACATACATACATACATACATACATACATACATACATACATACATACATACATACATACATACATACATACATACATACATACATACATACATACATACATACATACATACATACATACATACATACATACATACATACATACATACATACATACATACATACATACATACATACATACATATGCATATATATTTATATATATAAATATGCATATATATACATATACACATATATATTTATATGTATACATATTTATATATATTTATATATTTATATATATATGTATATATATATATGTATATATATATATATATATATATATATATATATCCATATGTATATATTTGCATTTACTCTGCCGATAAATCGTTGACTTATATCTTGAGAAGGATCACTTTTTGTCATACATAAACTACTTAACTTCACAATACCTCTTCTCTTCTTGGTAGCTTCTAGGACAGGGTTCCTTTCTACCCTTACCGTTATTAGGCCAACGGTCGGTAACGCTGGTGGCTTTATAGGCTGACCCACGGCATATTGCAGTGCTTTATATTCCTATCCGTGAATTAAAATGATTTATTAGAATGATTTACCGCTTACGTGCCATATGAAAGTTGTATTCATACATATATTCTTGCCAAGTTAATCAGAATAGATACCTAGAGGGCAAAAGTTGACTTTCCCAAGTACAAATGGCTGCAAAGTCACATTAAACCATTGCAACCGAAAATTGCAAAGAATGACTGCGGCTGCGTGTGGCACGTGCCATTAGGCGGTGTTCTTGCATCATACTGTTGCATACGATTGTTGTGTCACATATATTGAGCAAGGGAACACCACGCAAACATTTGTAAACACTATTCAAATGTCTAAATGACCGTTGTGTTCGGTTATTATTGAACGGACCTATAGCCATTGTCCAAATGCACCTTGACCAAGAATAGACTGGCCTCAAATCGTTGTTTGCCACATGCAGATGCAGATTGTCGAGCGACGGAATCACTTACAGAATGTCATCAGCCGTCTGTCTGTTTTGCTACTTGATTTATAGACTAAACAACGACATATTGAATTGATATATTCCCATCAGTGTTATGATTGTGAAGCTAGACATGGCCTTACAATGGAGTGACCTGCAATATTTTTAACGTTTATAACGTGTTGCGATGTTTCACGTGCCTTGTCCAGGATAAGACTCAGACCAACTCTTACTGATATCTATAAGGTGCATTCACGTGATAGATCAAGCAATATCTATTTTCTATCGTGTATGAGTCAAAGGAATTCATTATGCAATTCTTGAATGGGCGAGATTATAGATATATGCTTGCCTTATCACACAAGGAGGGTTCCGTCTGAGATACATTGCCCACATAATTTCGAGCCTTTTGGAAATAGTTAATACAGTGCAACCTCGTTAAACGGGACCTTGCCAATGGGGATTCCTCGATAAAGGGGACACAGACCGGGAAACCATTCCAAGCAATGCTATTTCACTCGGTATATCGGGACATTCCAGACGAATCGCCTCGTTAAAAGGGACGCGTTGTCGTCGATCGATTTTAAATACCATCAACTGTAACGGCTTAATCCTGATTACTTAACGATCTCTGATCCCCCGACCTCTGATCACCCGAGTTAAACGAAGTTGATGAGGGGATGCTGGTGGCTGACTAACAATCGTGCCTAACGATTGGAGATTACGATTGTGCACTGTCAGCGTGCCCAATTCGACGGCGACGACGAAAGCCCGCGCATGACGAAGAAAGAACGACATATGCTCGTGGATTATTTTAGACGATTCGCTCAAGAGCAAGGCTACGGCGATGATCACGTTGTGTATTGTAGTTTGCGCCACATCGAAAACGTGTAAATGGACTTAGCGGCCGAAGAAACCACCCAATCGCGTTTGCACCCATTCTTCAAACAGCATGGATATGTGGATGTATTGATAAAATACGAACTCTGATGGGACAAGCCAAGCCGATTTTACCTTATGTTCATGGTATGCAATTGTCTGTGTTTTTTTGTATTTTGTAATAAATAATAAATTCAAGTTGTGAGATGATTTAATTGTTCACATTTTACTTGCTTTTTGTGCATTGGGTCGGGCCCGGTAGTTATCGGTTGGTTGTGGACACCTGCAAGTTCTTTAGTTGTGTAGGGTTGGTGGGACCTCGCTATTGGGGATGTCTCGTTAATGGGGATGTTAGACCGGCCACGGAGGCGTCCCCTTTAACGAGGTTGCACTGTACCATAGTTATATTAAACACGGGGCTGGGATATTGCCACTGTTACACACATAGTACATAATAGCTGTGTGTTACTGTTGAGGTAACAATTGTTCAAGAATCGTGATGCATCTGCTATTTCATAACACAGGTTAGATGTCTCCACAGATAGGGGATAATTGTTTTACTTGTTATATCAAATCACTTTCAGATGTTCATATTGTATTATTAGATTTGAAACCTGTGCTGTATATACCTGCCAAATAGTTTCAGTTTATCCTCCAGCCATTGAACCTATAAACACTGATTATAGATAAGCTCCACCAGTAGGTCTATGTGGAGTTATCCATATTAATGGTAAGTATTGGTAGCGTCATTCAAGTACAGTTACTAGGTAGTAACTGGCCAACAGCAATGCATTGCACGCAGACACTCGATATCATACGAATGCCTGGCAGCTAATCATGATTGCTCTTAATTTGCTCTGTATTCGTACCTGGGAAGAATGGATATTTAAGCATGTTTAATATTGAAAGTAATGCTTGGACCACTCCTTCTACTATAGGTTCACATGAAGTGCACAAAGCGCATCTACAGAACATACATGCACTCTACTTATACAGCTATTCCAAATGTTGCAGGTAGGAAAATGATGATGGCCGTGTGCTGCAGTCCGTGAGGCCAGGACAGCCTTACTGTATAATAATCTATTGGGTGCGTCCATTACTCAACAATAGGCTAAGCAATCAATGAATATACACTTGTACATATATTGTCTCGATGTTGTCATTTCATTAAACAGTCTGTTAGGCAAACCAATTGTAAATTTAACAAGTAAAGCATGATAGTGTTTGCATATAATCTACATGTTCCATGGATTTAATATCAGACGTGGAGACAACTTGTGTGTAACCTCTGGTGATCTTGAGATTTCATAGACATCACCATTACACCACCAAGTGGCACCCCACCAAGTGTTTATGTATAATTGCGTTTGGACTCTTCAGAATTGTTGTGATGTTAGAAAACCTATAGAACCCCAGATTAGTTAATTTCGTGTCTGCTTCTGGTTTCGTTCTCTTTATATGCTATATGTCAAAATGCCATGTACTAAAATATCCTGTCCAGCATTCTATACCCAATTACCAAAAACCATTGTGTGTCACTAACCAGTAACTCTGCCTAGTGCAGACATGAAAAGCATTGCAAACAAACGCAAAGGGAGCTAGACCTGCACACACGTTGTTGCACATTTGCAAAATAACCGTTACACTTACCGGTTTTTCGGAGCTGGCCCTCTTACCACAGAGACAACATTTCCCGGTTTCTAAGTTCTGCTCAAAGCAAAATGAGCGTTCAATGGCGGCACTGTAAGAATGAGTCTAAATATTTGGGCCTATAAATGTGCCCAGTCAATACCTAACCCTGCAGCGAGCGCCAATATAACCACCTGAGTAGTGCATACATGATCAGCCCTTTTTTTGTGTTATAAAAATATCTATACCCGGTACAAGTAACGCTCAATAAACACATGTCACAATAAACAATTTTCCTTACATACGCCCATTTCTAATACATTGGAAGGCATGAATGTCTAAACTGTTACTAATCAAATATGTCGCAGTCTGCAAGGTTAATGCAAAGGCACTGAAGTATCAAGAAACCAAAGAAAGCGAAGCCACAAGGGCCTCAGAGGGTAACAAGGCCTTGGATGATAAGGGACTTTGGGAACGGCCGAGAACCAATGTACTCTGGGTCAAAGGTCAAGCAAGACATGTATTGAGCTACCGGTTCAGGTACATCCCGTATCAGAGATGGCACCGTCATTTAACGAGGTCATTCACGAGGAAGCAGTCAGGTTTTCAACCTGTAGGTCGAAAGGCGACGCAGTTTACCACATCAGTTCGGAAACCGGCTCACAGATATATTCAGATCACAATAATACGCTAGGGTCTCACTCACGAACCATCCATATCATCTCGTACCATACGATCAATCCGATCACATGATGGGCGCAACCTGAATACATACACAATGCTGCTGCTGTTGTTGCTGATGCTGTGTTGTATTTGATAGCGTGCTCCGTAGGTATACTTGAAAACTTGCGATCGGGCGCGGCTTCATGTATATATATATTTGTAAATATTAACATACATATCGGATATATATATTTATTTAAATATATATATATCGGTATATGCAGATATTTATCTATATATGAATATATATATATGTAAATATATATATGTATATATATACGCATATATATATGTATATATATATATATATATATATATATATATATATATAGGTATATATAGATATATATAGATATATATATTATACATATATATATTTACATATATATTTCTATACATACATATAGATACTATATCTCTTATGATAGATATATCTATATATATATATATCTCCTATATATCTCTATATATATATATATATATATATATCTATCTATATATATATATATATATTATATTCTATATATATCTCTCTCTATATCTCTATATATATATCTCTATATATATATATATCTATATATATATATCTATCTATATATCTCTCTATATATACGCATATGCTGTTGCCTGCGTCAAACCGCTGCTGCTTTTGTTGCGTAAGGCAACTAGCTAATTGCGTAGACCTGCTACAGGATGCGGCAAAATCAGACCCATTGTACGTATTTACTGCCGATTGGTATGGCAAGCATGCAATCAACACAAAAAGACATATACTGCTGCTGTTACGTTGTATTCTGCAACAATTTTATCTGCTTGTCAGAGGAAGATGAATAAGTCTACCTGCGTCCAGATTGGTTGTACCAGATTCATATCATGCAATGCGGTCTAGTCACTGCAATTTGGCTATATTATCGGGTTAATCATATCCTCCATAAGAAATGGTACAATTGTAAAGTCCCCGTTTACGCACGCTTGTGGATGGCTGATTGGTCAGCAGCGGCGGACAACAGAATGATTACCGCTTGTATAACTAGGGGCTGTGCAGAGGTCGCATGTTATTGATGCGCATTCGGCCTTTCTATGGCATCACATCATGTAACGTGGTCGGGTTTCATATATTATCCATTGGCCTGTCTATATAAACAGATGACCTGCCATCAAACGTCAAAGGTTCTTATCGCACCGAACTTACACATATTCAAGAGTCTTCTGCTGCAGAGCTGAGGCTGCACTAGTATGTTTGGCATACATCAAAGCCGATGAACTGTTTACCGTTGCCAAGGCAACGCAATTTCTATTCAATGCACTGCCATGCATGTCCAGCTGGTCGTCGTCAATGCCTCCACAGATGGTGATTTCTGCAGCTGGTCGCCGTCAATGCCTCCACAGACGCGTGATTCCTGCAGCTGGTCGCCGTCAATGCCTCCACAGACGTGTGATTCCTGCAGCTGGTCGCCGTCAATGCCTCCACAGACGTGTGATTCCTGCAGCTGGTCGCCGTCAATGCCTCCACAGACGTGTGATTCCTGCTGCAGGTCGCCGTCATTGCCTCCACAGACGTGTGATTCCTGCAGCTGGTCGCCGTCAATGCCTCCACAGACGTGTGATTCCTGCTGCTGGACGTCGTCACTGCCTCCATAGACGTGTGATTACTGCTGCTGGATGTCGTCAATGCCTCCACAGACGTGTGATTCCTGCAGCTGGTCGCCGTCAATGCCTCCACAGACGTGTGATTCCTGCAGCTGGTCGCCGTCAATGCCTCCACAGACGAGTTCTGGCCAACCATTGTCAGGGGCTCTTCTGCGCCCACCGCAGACACAGGAGGAAATAACAAAGCATTCTATCACAAGGTGTAACATTAACTCGAGAACGACCGTCGCTTTCTTTCTTATTGGAAGGATGAGCAATATCAAGTGGAGCACACAGACGACGTCTTACTGAATGACGCACTTGAGTGTGATAACATTATATTGCATGGATGTAAAGTGCACCCTTATTGCTTAATATTTGTGTTCCTTGTACTCTTTGTCCTTGTTGAGTACAATATACCACAATATGTTGGTCATCAGGACAAGTAATGCTATAGATGGCATAATATGCGCTGGTGAGAATGATAAGGAGATTTCTTATGAAGTCGCACTCTTCATGTAAACTGCTTGCATCTAGTCGTTGAACACTTGAACTAGCTCTCACCCCCCTTCCGATCTATATTTCTCTGAGCTGTTTCTCCCTCTAAGCTCTCTCTCTTTATCTGTGCTCTCTCACTCTGAGCACTCTATCTCTATCTATCTCTCTTTCAGTGCTTCATAGTTAGAAATAATAAGGCAGTCAGACAGAACGAGCTAAACTCCAATAGCGACATTATCGCCTGTGAAGCCATTTAACATTGAAATGTTTCCATCTGTAGTTACGATACATCAAGTCGAAGACTAATGATGCAACTATGCAATTAACCAAAACAGGTTTATACAGGCAAGTTATAAAATCAAGCTTTGCTGTTGATGTGTTGAACATAATAGCTATTATTATATTATATTAAAGCTATTATTGCTCACATCTTTACATGGAAATTATCTTAAATAACAGACCCATTAGTAACCTAGAAGGTTACTATTGGGTTTGGTGTGTTCCTCTACCATATGAAAAGTAACTATAACGCAACATCTATCTTCATCACACTGTCAATCACAGTTAGTGCATATGGTGATGTCACTGATACATATAGCTTATAAATGTGGTCATTCACGAACTACCCATATCATTATTCACCATGATCCTATACCAACCAGGATATAACCTTCACTCATACATATCAGCTGCTGCTGCTGCTGCTGCTGCTGCTGCTGCTGCTGCTGCTGCTGCTGCTGCTGCTGCTGCTGCTGCTGCTGCTGCTGCTGCTGCTGCTGCTGCTGCTGCTGCTGCTGCTGCTGCCACTAGCGCTGTTGTTGTTGATGGTGCTTTGGTAGTACAAGATAGCATGCTTCGCGTTTATGCGTGCTGCCGTGCGACTCATAGCAAGACAATTACATCACAAATGAGAAACTCAGACGTCTATTTACCTTCAGTTGATTCTAAACCATGACACGAATGCCTGTGTCATTACGCAACGCTTTAAAAGGTTTAATAATATTATACGTTACCATTGTTATTTGCTAATAATATGCTCTTGCGACTATGACAATCAATAATAAAGATGAAACGTTACCAATTGAGAACATAAATCACTAACGGTAATGGGAGGTATTCCTTATGTTGGCGAGATCAGACAAACATAAGGTAAATAATTGGTTGAGTTAAAGATCGTTGTGCAATATAACATAAATCCATCATCATGAACTTACATGATAGCTGTCGGCCTTATCAGCATTGTTTTCTGTCTGTTTCCCTCTTACTATCATTCTCTCTAGCGCCTCGTGCGCTAAATATACAGCCTCTGACCGTATCTCTCTTCTATTTCTCATTTTGTCACTGTCACTCTTTAACTTATGGTTCCCTTTCTCTCTCTCTCTCTCTTTCTCTCTCTCTTAGATTTTTTTCTTGACTCTCTCATTCAATCTGCACCTACATTTTCCAATATTTCGCGCCCTGCTCTCCTTTTCCCACGTTCTCTACGCATATAAATGTTTGAAAGCCAATATACGCAAAAGCTATTCCTGTTCAATGTGCATCTTGAGTGCATCCAACCAAATATCATCAAAAAAGGCATATTCAATGCTTCTTATGTAAATTCCGTGGAGTCGGCGAAGAGAATGGTTCAAACGGGATTTGAAGATACAGGAGTACGCTCCCATAGTAACCATAAGGGATCGTGATGTATTCGTTATACGAGCATATATAAAATGGCAGGCAAGCACGCCCTGACTACGCCATGACCCAGTATTGGTTTCAGTGTATTATTCGGTGATTATCATTGCGAGTCAAGATAAGCAATGGACGTGTTATTTCGACTCAACACTGCATGCGACAATCAATTGGACCACATGCATTAAGCCCCTACACGATCGTTACAATATGTTGGCTCGATACATTCCATTGATTAACGTTACTGCATATTATAAAACACCGTTCTCATGTAGAGTGTCAAACATTTGTGATAAGTTAACTTTAGCAGTTTGGCCTTAATTAATATATCCGATTAAATACCTGATATTAAATGTTACACTCCTAATTCTCTGCTTGTTTCGTTTCCATTGGTTTAAATATTGTTCAACAAAAAAGTCACCAAATTGTACATTGAATTCTATTCGTACTTAGTTTAACTAATTGGTGCGACGGCTAGCGTTATAGCTTTTATGTTTATCTTCATTTAAATTGCAGATGGAGCAATAACAAATCTCTGCGAAGACGAGACGAATATATTCCATCGCTTTCCTTCGAATTAAACTAATTATTGCATCTTATATGATTTTCATTTGCGATACAATCGGTGCAATATATGCAGGTGAAGACCTTTGCATTGCTGTAACACCGATATTAGTGTGATTTAAAGTCTTTCTATGGATATCGCTCCAATCGCGTGGTCCTTTGTTAGGGGAGCAGTAAGTTAACTCATCTCCACAACACTTTCAGTCACATATGTCACAGATACATATAAACTACAAAACCACGTTATTGCATCACCCATGAGCTCCCCTTGTCATCATTCACCTAACAAGTGTTTGACCATATGACCAGTGGTTTGCTATCAACAGACAGACATATTGCATCGAGCTGCTTTTGCAGTTGCGTCTGACAGGATTTACGATGTGCGTTGGCTTCCATTAGTCACGCCAAACACATCAATATTCCCCAATTTGCTTTTCAAGACTAGATCATGAAAACCAAATCGCCCTTACAAAGTCAGCACAATAACTTTCACTTCCCTTGTTGCCATATGAGTATCAGTACCGTTAAAATCAGCTTGGCATACAATGCAGTTTATTTGTCTTATATTTTTGCATAGTACTATGCGACTTGCCATGTTAAGGATAGTAAACAAAAGCAGTTCGTACCCAATTGCATGTTTCTCCATTATCATCGGCGAACGTTTTGCACACTGCCGTGTGAACCCGTTTGTGATAGCCGTGTTTGATGACGAACCTTTATAAAAGAAAACATTTCCTCTGGCCACTTAGATAATAGAGCACATAAAATACAGACAACGCAGATATTAGACAGACACAATCTCGTTTATGGCCAGTGCTATCGTCGTTTTACATATAAATCAGGAAGTGCGATTGATTGTGCTTGTAATTGCAGTTACGATTCGAAATGACCGAATCCGCGTGCACACAACTTACGATGAACATAATTCAAACTCAAGTTGGTCTTACATGTCGTGGCAAGACTGACGAAACGAACCATTACGTAGATAAATTAATCAACTTGTGCGTTCGAAAACTGTTGTAAAACAATTCGAATGTAATATGCGCAGAGCATGCAGCTCTCGGCTTCGTCATATTGTGCATGTATAATATCATCCGAGGGAGCGCTACATATATATCAATAAACGCTAACCCATCACTTTGGCACTCCTAACAATACGATTTATATGAGCCACAAAGCCCTACTTGTAGTTTGGTATGTTTCATTCTAATTGCATGTATCCTCATGTGTTCACCCGACATTGCCGCTTGCTGTAAACTGTGTGCCAGTGTCGCTCATCATATCACATGTGTCTAGACACGCACATGGGTTGCATAGTCTTCCAACTAATGGAATAAGCTGCTTCAATCGTTCAGTATATGAATGGTGACATTAATTCCGTGCATGATCGTGCATGTTTTCTACGAACGAATATACGCTATGGTTTATAGGTTTACTCATTTCGTGGTCCACATGGGCAACATAATTGTCGCAAATATCGGACAACTGCTATCATCAAGCAATATTAGTCAACCGAAGGGCGTGTGATAGATATTAGTAAATATCTTGATTATGTTTTTAAACAAGAGCAATCCAAATTATTCGTTAAATGATTAATTAGGTACGCCACAAACGAAACTAAAATACTAATGGCTGTTTCATTTTAATTATTTCCATTTTTTCCTTACATGCTTACAAATGTTACCCCAAATAGCTCAGCCATCCACGAAACCCACCATGAATGCAATTATTATGTTTAATAATCTTTGTAATAAGCAGCAGACGCATTCGATCAATCGATACATGCGTTCTCCATTGATGTTGTGTACTGTTGTGTCGTCCTTACCTATAATGCCACCCCAATGAATTGCATAGAGAATGATGTGTGATATATGAAATGTTGTGTGCCATATTACTTAAACAGTAAGGCATTAACGTATTAATCAACAAAAACAATTCGCCGATCAAAGATCAAATGGGATTGCAAATTATTGTCTCAGTAAAGATCCTATATGAACCTTTTCCATCCTATCGTAGTTTCTGAGCTCGTGTGTCGCCGACCCATTTTCCATGTATATTGTTGCTGGCCAATATTTCTTCATATGTAATATGGCGGCATATTCTGATGGACGCATCAAAATAGTTATGCACCACGGGAATAAAGTCCAGCTTCATCAACCATGAGAAGGAAGGAAAATTGATCAAATATTGTCGGTCTTATACCTCATCTCTAGAAACGTATATTTGTAATTTAAAATCCAGGCGTCTATTTTCCTTCAACTGATTGGCATTATTACGCAACATCATCTGCTCATGATATGACAGACGAGGGAAAGCTGCTTAACCAGACGTGCAAATGAATTTTTTGTGGCAATCTACGGCACTGTGAAATGGCCTACGTGATTAGATCTTATGTAATCATTCGTGTTTCTAGGGTTACAATAATGATAAAAATTCACAACCAAATGACCAAGGACGGTTCTAAATTTTAATATAACAGAACATTTCCTATCCACGGTTATAGCTGCTACCTCCCTACTTATTGATACGCAGTTGATACGGTGAGTTACAAATGTTGGTGAGATAAAAGAGTGATAAAGCGAACAATTGCCTTTGATAATATTGGCGAAGAGGTATAACAAAATTCAACCTGGATGACAGGCAATTCCGGTGGGATAGACTTATGCCCGGACAAATTACACATCTCTTCCACAATGGAATACAACCATATCATTTGCTTATTCAGATTGTAACTTGCTAATCGGGTGCTGTTGTTGTGATAATAATTATCAATATAGATTAAACGTTATCAACGGCATTTCCAAATCAGAATATTTCCCAACAAAAGGTGTAGCTACTCCTCTAGGAAAGGTTGGAGAGGTGGTGATGGTGGTGGGATAGTACATAAGGTGGTGGTGGAGGTGGTGGTGGTGGGTGGTGGGTGATGGGGGGTGGTGGTGGTGGTGGGTGGGTGGTGGTGGTGGTGGTGGTGGTGGTGGGTGTGTGTGGTGGTGTGTGTGGTGGTGGTGGTGGTGGTGGGTGGTGATTGGTGGTGGTGTGGGTGGTGGTGGTGGTGTGGTGGAGGTGTGGTGGTGGTGGTGGTGGTGGTGGTGTGGGTGGTGGTGGTGGGTGGTGGTGGTGGTGGTGGTGATGATGGTGGTGGTGGTGGTGGTGGTGGTGGTGGTGGTGGTGGTGGTGGTGGTGGTGGTGGTGGTGGTGTGGTGGTGGTGGTGGTGGTGGTGGTGGTGGTGGTGGTGGTGGTGGATGGTGATGGTGGTGGTGGTGATGGTGGTTATTTCTGATATCATGCTGCTGTGTGTATTTTGCGGTCTCGTGTAGGGCGTGGCTGGATTAGCTTCATCCTACACGTTAACTGCCTATAGAGAGCACTACCATGCAATCAACGCGCTAACAAACGTATTGTTCAGGCGTATAGGCCATCACTCGAGGTTAATCAAGGTCAAATGAGCCCAATTATTTCTGCAGCTGTTTCATGATGGAATTACTGAGTGACTCGGCAGCTAGCTATTATGTGTACATCGCTGCTACGTTCTAAAGATGCCAATAGATTTATTTACCTTGTTTGGTTCAAGGCTATAGCTAAAATCACCACTGTTCAACCCAGACCACTTTATATATAAAAACCATGCCAATTCGCAGTTCATAAACATCACAATAGTGCGTGCGTACATATATATACACATACATACATACATACATACATACATACATACATACATACATACATACATACATACATACATACATACATACATACATACACATACACACACATACATACATACATACATACATACACATACATACATACATACATACATACATACATACATACATACATACGCAAATACGCACATACATGCAAACATACACACATAAACGTACGCACTTACGTACATACATCCATACCTGTCAAATTCCACTTGACAAACTTCGTCATTCATATGCATACAAACCATGGTGGTTGCCTTTCTCCGTCTGAATGTTTTCTTGCCCCTATGAATATCAGCTTATTCGCAATGATGGACATAATACCACTGATTAGCGCGAATGAATATGATATAGCCTTTGATGATTGATCAAACGCAATTATTATATAAACCTGCGAACTACACCAAGCCCCTGTCGCTATGGTTGTGTCAGGTAAGTTAGCGGCGCGTCTAAGACCGGATGCGACAGAATCGGTCACATTTTACGACGTGACTGCCGATCGTAAGCTCTCGCCTCCAGTCAACGCAACCTCAGTCGTGTTGTACCAGTGTACATATTGCCGCTTCAACAATAATAGCTACTAATCCAATTTCCTTAGAGAGATTTCACTCAATCAAGCATTGACGCGGGCTTGTTGCAGTATCAAACATGTACCACAGACGCTGATACTCTTAACACCGACTGACAAGTTGATGGAGCGAGGTGATGGGGCGAGGTGAACATGCGTTGCATATCATTACGTCATAAACGACATCGTTCTTTTTACACTCGACAGAATTCGGGTGTTTCCATCCCTAGCCACGTGGGTTCCCTACTTGATGTGAGATGGAGGACGATGACACTAACAGGAATGTGGCTTTGCTACGATTAGTAGTTTAAAATATGCACAATGCTGACAATATATATATATGTACACCTGAAGAATTGGCATTTTTCCAAGTAAAAGATTACTTGCCAACACCAACATGCCTTATCATACAAAGCGGGACTAATCATATATGATCATTTTTCTCTTGGTTGTTTTCAGTATATTTTATTTTAAGTGAAAATGAAGCAGGCAACAAATAAAGAGTTGGGTTGTAAACACCTATACTGCCACCTACCACGCTTTTTCAGATGTTCATTGCTTAACATTTAGTCGGTTTTCTACAATCACTTTATTAAACAATTAAGAATGCATCAACGCTTCCACTTCCATTGAATGAAACAGCAAAGAAATGGCATGTGCCTAACCTTCACCCAACCTATGAGTCATAATTCGACACATCGCACCCCCGGTATCTGAAAAGGAGAATAAGAAAACAAATCGCCATGATTAGCAGAAAAGACGACCACAATAAGCCGTGAATCACGTGCCGTGGTCGAAATCGACGTCTGCGAATAACTTCCAGAGGGTCGCTGGGGTTATACAGGCACGTGTAGTTTGCCGCCAGGCCGCCGTACAGTTGTGCAAAACGGGTGACTTTCTGTGTATTGTCTGGCTGCGAGCTACTACAATGCGGGTAGTAAGAACACTAAATACACACAGCAGGGGAAAAACAATAGGTGTTATATATAGATGGATATCAGAGATATTCAAAACACAAGTCGTATGATGGCCACGGAGGGGGTAGGGGGGGTGTGGGGGGTCGAGCGAACGAGGGCTGTCAACGAGGTAGAGATACGTTACCTTTTGGTGAAGGTGAGTTTCGTCGTTTGCCAGTTTTGTAACAAACGACGCATTGCTCGTGTCCGTGAAGTTAATGGAAATCACAATACACGGGTAATTTGAGTTACACCCTTTTCCACACGAACACCTCTCCTCTTCCTCCATGTATTCCAAGGCGATACTATGACAATGAGTTGGTTGAAAGCCAGCTGCTTTGATATAAGGAGCTGCTACAAGCAGTGATACGACGACAAGCAGTATAAAGCTGCAAAGGATTATCAAAACGAGCACGATATAGAGGCAGACGGAACACGAGCGAGACGCCAGACATGCGCGGACAGACCCTACGTCTCGTTCATCCTCGTCATCTGCGTCGTCCAGAGTCATTCGAAATGGCGGGAAAATCTGCGACCTGATAACCGGAAACGTCTGTTCTTCGCCGTCTTGTGAATCCTCATCGTCGATGTCATTATCTGTGTCCTCGTCATCCATAGAGGTGCGTAACATGAATGATTCGTTCTCAAATGCGATTGCTTCCACGTCTTGACATAATTCCGTATTATCGCCTGCCTCCATGCTGAGCTGTCACGTGGACTCATCGGAGACAAAAACAGAAATGACCGACTTTTATATAACTCTGCAAATTAGCGAAGAAGTCCGCTGGTATTGTTCCGGTCGAGCGAATACTGCAGGTGAATTGAAATTCCGTGAAGCGAGGGGAAGCCAAGCGCGTGTTTACCGGTGAGCTGCTGGCAGTACCTACTAGAAGAAGTCTCCACAGCCACTTCGGACTTCTACCATATGATTTCAATAAGATATCCTACATGGATGATTTTCTTTGTTGGCTCATCTTTCTCTGGAGCTCAGTGTGTGTCAGTGTCAGAGTCCCATTTCGCTTTCCAGCCCAGTATCAGTTACGCGATCATTGTACACCTTAGATAGGCCTGCTCCGTGACAATAGCTAATTGCATTTCTGCTGGTGGTGCCCTGGTGGGTTCTCCATCAGATGAGACAGAAGTCGCGCTGTCAGCAAGCACCCCCGCTGTCCACACCGCTAGGCAACTGGGCGTACCCTGCGTAGCTCAGACATAACATTAACGCCAGTTGACTGAGAATCGCTTGCGGTTGCCGACGGGGGCCGGCAGGTGCTTCAAACCTGCTGATGGGACAAGAGCAGTAAGTTTCCCGTAACGCGTATTTATTTCCTCTAAAGTCAAAATACCACTAGTTTTGAGATGTTTTTTAGCCCAAGTTTCCACTCCATGACAAACGAAACTTAATTAACTCCATCTGGCATTAAGGATGTCCATCAAACACTTTCATTCCATAAGCATAATGGGTAAGAATCGCATCGACCGTCTGTGTTCTTATCAACAATCGGTTGTACTAAGATGGAGTCGTGTGATCACTCAGAAATCTTATATGAGCACTCGATGGCACATTAAAGACATACGCCTACCTGCCATCATGTTTTGCCGATTTTATGTCATGATAAAAAAAGACCTATACTGATGCCCCCTGCCACCCTAACCCCGGCTCTAAGCCCGCATTCGCTGTTATCATCGTCAGCTTTCAGACATCTACCGCCTATGAAGACCATAAAACAATGCGAGATGATTCAGTATCGAAGCGCCGGCACGTAAACGGTACCCCTCTACCCCAATGGCTGACATATGTTCGCATATGATCGGAAATGGATGCATACAATTTGCGTAGCCCTGCTGACATCAATATTGCATTAGCAAAGCGTTTGGATGTGTATTTCAGACGCCCATACAAACGGTGTGGCTGAAGTGGAGATCAGGCTATGATCGCTGCGTGGCGATTTTCATGTTCCATCGTGTAACGAAAATTTACTCAAGTTAATGACAATAGATCCTACAGAATTTCTTTGGGTAGTTATGTATTCTAAACATTAGCTTTTTAAATGGTGATAATTCTACAGTTTCTAATATACTTTATATTCTTCGTGTAATAAATTACATATACCTTTGGATTTTCAGGAAAGCGAAGTTTGTGTGATTATGGAACGATGTAAATGCACCTTTCATGAACACACGGTTATGAAGAGAGAGAATGTTGAGTGGAAGACCGATAAAAAAATCTATTCCAGTTAGATTCTCACAAAGCCTCATCGCCTGTGATTGGCTGCAGCCGACCGGTACAATTTGAAAACAGTTTTGGCTCCCACTTCATCACGTTTCGTCCTATTTTGTCAGTTTCCATAGTTCTATTGATCCATCATGGAGAAGTTTGTCTTTTGGTTAATGCAATATGGTTTTAATATTCATATTTACAGCACAATCATTGAAGATTACATTAGGTTCGTTTAAAAACAGTTATTATTCTACATGGGTAAATTCGGCAAGGGCACTTGGTAATTTTGAGCCATGGCAGGTAAATTAAAATATGTCTGCCCGACTGATCGGATCATGCTCCATTTTGATTATAATAATATAAATATAAGGTTGGTTCAGTTATCTCCCTCGAGTGTTATTTGATAAGCCACAAAAGCTTGCCGCTATTTTCTATAAATGTATTATGTAGTGTTCGGGCGATAATTGATAATTATAAATGGAATGAGTGTTCTTCGATTTAATATTTCCCCAATTTGCAAAGACATTACTAGTTAAAACTTTGATTGAATTGATTGATCTTGCGTATCAGCGGGTTCACCCAAAGGTGTTATGTTTGGTTTGCAGGTTATAAAAGAATTATCAGTTAGGCGACGAGACAGTCATTTATCAAAACGATGTGCCCTAATCGAGCTGAATATGACGTACGGTGATCCATGTTACTCGACCGATCAAAAGAATGAGATCATCGAGCGAGTGAGGTCAGCTGTCTTGCTATATAAAAACGCGCCAAGGTTTGTGTTTACCACGTGTGAAAACGTCGAAATAAAGGCAAATTGCACGTCGATAAAGTACAATCACATTGTAAACACGTACAAAGAAATACGTTATTATACATGTCACTGTCGCTCAGGGTGTTGAGCGCATATGGGCGAAGCGGCCCACTCGTGAACGTTATGATGATTGTCAACACTACCTTTATGATTGCGTCAAGAAAGAAAGAGTAAAATTTTGACTAAATACTATATCATCAGGATAAAACACAGTTTACATTGGAGACCACATATCTTGTTCGTATTTTTGTTCCAAAAGAAACACTAACATTGTTCTTCTATGGATCACAGTAAGTCACCCTTTACATTGGCTGAGTTACCCCATGGGCCACGTACTGCAAGCGACGAAAGAGTCATCTAGCCTCGGTCGGACGGTATACTATATAGCCCCGGCTGGACGCTAATTATAAATTATTTATTAAATATGATATTTACAGCCCTGCGGCGATCGTAACCACGCCATTGAAAAACGTCAATTTTAGCGGCCGTCCCTTCTCATCTATGTTATGTACTTACGGATCTATATGGATCAATAGTCGTGATGAATACCTCTTGATCGACAATAATTTGGTTTTCGGTTACTTAATTTTAACGAGACAGTGGATAACTAATCCACTAATAACTAATCTTTGATAGTCGCAACTTTCTTTCATGGCAGCTTCCATCTTGGAAATGTGATGTCCCATCACACGGTTTCGGTTTCATGTCGCCATGTGGCTGCAGGTATCCTGAAGTGTTATTTTTTTTTTATTGTCAAGGCAATATTGTTGATTACATATTCCCCTGTAAGGTAATTATTTCCAAATAATAATCATTGACAAAATGACACATGCACTTATGTAATGATATTCGGAAAGCACTAGTTTGCTTGTGAAGAACCTTGTCTGCGCATACGCGGAGCAGCCATACTTGTCATCCAAAACAAACACGTACCTTTCAAAGTTTGTCTGGCCGAATTCAAACACCTTTGACTAAATCACACATGTTAACTAACTCAACTTGTTCATAAACATTCTTAGATGTTAAAATTCATTCTTCACGTGTACATTTGTGTACTGTCCATGATTGGAATTCGTGTGTCATGTATGATTTATTTACATAACGTTGGCTTTGATGATTACAGGACCTCAATACAACGTCCTGCGGGGCTAGGCATCATCGTTCATCGTTATAACATGCTGATTCAAATAATTGATAAAATAACATGTTTGTTCAATCATGCTCTAATATATACTTTTGGGTTTTTGTTGCAAATTGTTCATGAATCATGTCAGACTTAAATTACCATTCTTCCAAACACAATGCCAAGACTACCTCAATTATTGCTCCATGCTACATATAAGTCTATCACAGCATCGCCTATGCTGCACTACAAGGGGTACTTATAACTTGTCATCATCAATTAACCAGGTCACTTGAAGGTATTGTTGTGTAGTTGTATCAACACTGTTAGCCCTGCAAAAACACTAAGACAACACTGTATGAGTTTCTGTGATGATTCTGTTACGGTGCAAATAATACATTATTTTCTATCATCAATTCCCTGGTTTATCATTGATCATCAAATTATACTTTTTTTTCACAACAACTTGTGATTGTGTGATGACATGATGTTAAGAAACGATAATTTTAGTTTCCCCAGAGCAAGATCACAAACCATAAATCATAGACATCTCTCCCCTCTTTAAATATTACACTTTTTCAGCCACTTTGATCAATAAAGAAGTTATCCTGTCTTTAAAAGAATAAAGTATATTTCTCCTCTTCCGGCCCTTCAACGTCATTTGTGTCTTCCATTCATCACATATTCAACGTCGACAGAACCAGGCTCGACAATCCCTACACAGTACATAGAAAAGCTATAGGGGATCATCGATTCTCGTGTTAATGGATTTGGTTTTATAGTATTGGAAAAAGCTTATAGCTTTCAGGTCATTTCCCTGTGAAGTGCCTGCATCTCTACACATACAGAAAAAATGCAATGCATTGAAACATGATTTCTGAAAATCTCCATTCATATTTTGCCAATTGTCATTTCTTATTCATGTTATACAGCTGAGGAAAGAATAACTAAGCAGTTACTGAAGATCAGAAGTGGAGAGTTTGACATTGAGAGTATCCATTCTCTTGTGCTTTGCAAGCTAAGTGAGTCTATTGGTGCATTTGTACGGTAGAATAACAAATCCATGTTTTAACAACCTCTGGGTTTAAGTCATCAATTACTGGTACAATAAGTGTTTGCAAGCATTATGCAAGGAAAATGTAATGAAAGACATTTCAAAGAATAATCGCATCATTGTGAAATTTGTGATTTTTTTCCTTCTCATTTAGATATCTCAGGTTTGGGATGTATTGGAGAATGTGTTGGCTTAGAGCGACTGGATTTGTCTCAAAATGACATCACAAAACTCTATTCACTTGCTGGCCTCTCCAACATCACCCACCTTAACCTCTCAGCAAACAGAATATCCTCATTAGGTGCTCCCTTGTTTGTTTCTTGATATTTTCTTAAATAAGTGTTTGGTTACCATTTTTTACAGTTACATACCAAAGCAAAATATAAATTTGTTTTCGTGGTATTGCCAACTGTATGATAAGTTTATAATCTCATTCTAATTATTCACTGCATATCTATTTATTACCTATAAAAAGCAGAGATAATATTCTCTATGTGTGACTAATTCATCCAGAAGGACTCCAGGCATTGGACAATCTGGAGTCCCTCAATCTGGCTGGGAACCTCATTGGCAGGTAACTTCAATCTAATCTAACCGCATTTGTTATAATAATGACCCTATTAAGTTATATCAGTCTCCCTTGTTCCTAGCATGGCACGATGACTGGGAATTATTTGTGTTAAAGTATGGATAGTTTACGAAGTATATCTGGACTGGAGAAGCTGGTAGATCTGCGGCTGCAGAGCAAGCCTCGGGCACTGAGTAATCCCATCTGCATGAACTCTTCTTACAAGCAGGATGTTCTCACAATTATGAAGACAATAATTGTACTTGATGGTATTTACCTAATTCAGTCTACATCTTGACTAGATTACTACTGTTTTTAAAGGAAGAAACAGCTACTCAATATAAGTGTATAATTTTTTTTTGGCAAGAAAAACTGAGCAGCACTTACAAATAATGGGTTTTTTGTAATGTACAAATTCAATTTTCGTAACATACTGATCATTTGGTTCGCACTCTGGAATTTGGATGAGAAATTAAGAATGTTGTGTCTGATCAGGTGAGAGGGTGAGTGGAAAAGGCTCAGACTTATATAAGATGTGCGAAGACCTGGATACTTTAATAAAAGGTAACCGATAGCTAGCTTTTATTGTCAGAAGAAAATGATCCATTTGCTTAAATTTTGTAATCTTCTTCTTTGTATTATTGCTTCAGTGCAGCAGAGCGATGCTTCGGTGAAGGAGGCTATACCAGCAAGACCATGGTTTCCTCCTGATAGGTTGCAGCCCAGTCAAAAATTTGAACACACATCCAATTTGGCAGATGCTGAGAGTCAACTTAAAGGTGATTTTGATTAATTTCCATGCAAATAAACATTCAAAACTCAATGGGTCAATCTTCTTTTCCTTCACATCTCTATTTTCACTGAAATACAATATAATTGTTGGCCAATTTGTATTTGTGTAAAACATGCTGTTTAGCTTTATAACTGATAAAGTTGAAATCTACTCGAACAGATCTTCTTGCTGAGTGTCACCGTGTTCAACTGGATGCTACAGATAGGATAAACAGATCAAAAGCAGCTTTGAATATTGGAGTCAATAAACAAGAACCTTGATAAACTGCATTTTGTATTATTTTTTTTTTCATCTCCGTTGATTGCATCACAGTATGATTTATATGAAATAAGTTTTCATGAAATTAGCCCGAATCATAAGCAGTATATGGCATAAAAATAAAAATTTGTTGTTGCATTACAACACTACCCAACAGACATTCTAAACGTAATATATGGTATTCATAGGCCCAGAGGCAAAAAGCTACAACATGGCAGCAGGAAGATTCAATTGGACTATTCCCCATGTATTGTGTGTGACCATTTCAGCTCTCAGTAAAATTAAGCTGTCACACATTATATAAGTCCTGTTCTGTCCTGGCTGATAATGCCTCCTTTATTTCCAAGGGCTTACAAATATTTGTATATGTTTATGGTGCTCTCATCTCCATGTGGTATCATCAAGGGTACATGATCATTTTCATATCGACTCCTTATTTTAATACCATGCCCTTGACTAGCCAAACCTAATATGTATATATAAACAAGGAGTTACATAACTAAAGACTATTAACTATTGGTTATAACTTGATATAAATAAGTATATATACATATATATATATAAATATATATATTCATAGTCATGTATATTTATATATATATATATATATATATATATATATATATATATATATATACACATAGATATAATAATAGTAATAACAACTTTATTGTAGACTCGATCAACATTTTCACGATAAAAATTGGTCCATATTGAGATCATGAAGAGAACATACTACAGGACATTAGCCGTGAATATAGAGTAAGTTATGCCAATGTTTCCTTAAACCAAATTTGCATCTTACACTGGATCAAGAATGGCACATATCAAGCTGTTGTGACATGAATCCAATCTAATCATAAACTTATATATAATTTTACAAATTACAGATTGGCAACCCTGGACATCAAACATTGCACAGCAAAAGCCTTTAGATGCACCAACAAAAAATTAATATGTATTGTGGAAGGCAACATATAACTTGTTTATTGTGCTTTTCCATCAGAGCTGTGCAGTATATAAACATGTACAATAAGTGTGGAACAGTTTAATTTTCATATCCAAACTACTCATATGAAATTTAGGAAGCAGCATATTTGCTAGCACAAAGGTCTGCCTAATCTGACGTCTAATATCTGCATCGTCAGTGAGTTTGTTAGTCAGAAAACGTCCAAGGTACTTTATCTCTTGACACTCTCTTATATCTTAATTGTTCAGTGGGAGGAAAATGGGAATGGGGAATCTTTCAGCATTTTAGACCTTATTATCATAATGGAACTTTTCTAAGAAATATATTTTATGTCATGAGAAGCACCAAATTTTCACATGTCTTAATGAGATTGCTCAACACCGGAATAAGACAAGATTATCAGCATACATTAAATTATTAACAATAACTCCATTATATGTACAGCTAGTTGAGATTACCAGAAAGCTCATCAACATATATTTATAGGTTAAAGAGAAGGGGTGACAGGACACTCCCCTGTCTGACTCCATTAGTCACATTTAAATAATCAGAATGAATGCTACTCCACCTCACACACATTTGCTGGTTGGAGTACCAGAAGATTAATAGTCTTACAATATAACCTGGGACACCCCGGCTAATAAGTTTATCAAATAAGACAGAGTGGTTGACTCTATCAAGTGCCTTGCTGGCATCAAGATAGCAAACAAACATACTACCATTCAAAGATCTGTGGGCATGTACATATATACATTGATCTGTACTGTGATTCTTTTTAAAACAAAACTGATTTTCATTTGTCAAGAGTTAATCTGATAAAAAGTGATATACGATTTAAAATTATTCTTTCATATATATAGATATGTATATTCATATATTTACGCCTGTGAGCTGCAAAGTGTGACTTTATTGCAACACTGAACCGGCATTTGCGCTGGCTTCTAATTTTTATCGCACCAGACACTTGCACCGCCGAATTTGACCATCCGAGCGCTGAAAAGTGTGACCATGGGCTGAAAAGGCATGATATTGATTATCTGTGTATCGTTGAAATCATTGGCTAATCTTTAAAATGTCTTTGTGCGAAACTCGAGTCGTGGATACATGATGTTTTTAACACTTTTTGTCTAAGATTTAAAAGCCTGATTCGATTTTGTGCTCCTAAAAAAGAAGGCAGTTTATTAACATTATGATTCTTTTCACCGAAACATTTCGGTAGTAACACTTAAAATAGAAACTAGAAATGGAAAATAGTGATCTGAATGACAAGTTAGAGGAGAGTTGAGGGTATATAATGCAAGTGTATTGGAGCAATGTTTTCATCTGGTGAATAGTACCGATGAATTCAATGCTTTTGAAATCTTACCACTTATGTCGAGCTGATTTTATGTTATATCCTTCCTAAATCAACAACGATGTAAGCTGATAATTGAGGTTGACATTGATCTAGTTCAACAGAATTTGAGTCTTCGACTCTTTAAACATGGTCTGATCACTCAATTTCGCATGAAATCTTCATATGGCCATAATGCCATTGGCCTAGTGAGTGTCTTAGACAGTTTGTATCTATTCATGTTGATAAAGATTGTCGATATTTTGTGTCTGAAATCATACATTGATCCCTCTGTCAGTCTGTGCACGAACGCGCGAATGTTTGGAAACTTGAATCAGCACAACGCATTCTGCACCACAACAAGTTCCACCCCACTCCTGCCCAACACACACACAACCACCCACCCCCTAAAAAGTTTCTTTACTTCATCAGTTCATGATGAAAATATGAATATTTCCATAACAAAAGTTCCATTGCCAGTTGACAAGTTCAAAGAATTCATGATTTATGGAAAACTAGTGGAATATATGTAAATATATGTTATTGTGTGTAGGTCATTCTGCAGCATACAGGAGCTCTGACTGGAGTTCAGCTCTACATACTAGCTGGGTTCATTTGGTTAATATCAATCGTCATTAGATTATTTTGCTCTTCCTCAACAACTATAATGGTAAGTTGGCAATGGAATATAGCTGCAACTCGGCCGAAATCGGCATGAATTCAGTGAGGGAGGTGGGATAGTGAAATGTAATGTAACCATGTTTTGAATGTTTCCCCAGACTGAAATATTGATGAAAGCACGCTTTCAGCTCTTACATCATATTAGTTACCATACTATAAATGCTCGCCAAATGTTTACTCTGTCAATGAGAAAATGGATAACACCTGGTTCATATCAAAAAGGGTTCTGTGGTATCAAAGAGCAGTACTCTGCAGTACCTCTCTAATAAGAACAATATGGTTTACTGTACCACTTACCCAGCATGATGTTCTTTTCCAGGTCCACATGATGACTGCACTCATTTCACAACAAAGGGATAAAAGAATGGCTTCGGTGTTGAAGGTTTTATCTGCACAAGCTTCCGGTCTCCCCTCTTCACGCTCCTGGAATGGATGGCTGCAAAACCTTGCTATTTTATCTTCCACTGCACTTATATTTGGAAGTGGTTATGTTTACAAGCAAGTTCAACATCTCAAGAAAAGTCTACAGCATATTGTACCCCCTTGCGCTGCTGAACAAAAACAAGTGTTCATTTATCCTGAGGTGCAATTGCCAGCCAATTTCCCCCCAGAGCATATTGTAACGGTACACCGTAAGAAGTGGTTCCCTGGAAGACAGAAGCACAAGCTTGGCATTTGGGCTGTGTTACGGTTAGCCCAGTCTGAGGACCAGCGGGCTCGTACTTTTGCCGTTCAAGCCATGGCTAATGTCCACCATTGGCCTTGGACGGATGCTGAATACTGTATGATTGCACAAGCATTAGATCACCAAACATTGGTAGCTCTTGCCCACACAACCAATGCAGACCCTCGTTTCTTTCTACCTCCGCCTCATTTACCTCCTTGTGTCACTCCTCTCGATAAGCAGTTTCATGAACTTCTCCGCGAGTTGCCCACCTATGATATTGATAACTGCACTGGCTATTTCATGGATATGGTGCAGAAACATTTTGACAAAAAGGGTGATACCGATGAAGAAGAAGAAATAACAGTGTGGAATTTAGACGGAAAAGAATTTCTGGATACCTATCCTGTCAAACAATCCAATCCACAGACTTACATGCAGAGTTTACAAGCAATGCTGGGACACTCTAAGATTGCCAGCCACTGCAGGATGATAGTGGATAGAGGTGGATTAGTTTTATTGAGGCAGGTTCTGGAATTTCCACACCCCAAAAAGCAGATAGTTTACACTGTGAGTAAGATCATTGCTAACTTGACCTATGATGAGACCTTGCATGGTGCTCTTATTACCGCGGGCTGGATCACTATCCTGGCCGAGTGGATGAGGGGAGATGACTTAACGCTTGTTTTACAAGCCTCCAAAGCCCTAGCCAATCTGGATAAGGACCATGACAGCTTAGGCCGATTCAGTGACGGTGTCCATCTGTATCATCCCCAGTACAGGTCCAACAAGCCTGTGTATGCCGATATTATCTTTGTTCATGGCTTGCTCGGTGGACCCGTGTGGACCTGGCGTCAAGGCAAAGTCAAATCTCAGAACAATCAACCAAAAAGCTCCTCAAATTCAAAACCTGCAGACGGTGTGATCTGTGAGGAAGCTGAGGGCGGCATGAGAGCTGATGCAAATGATGAGCCAATTGTGAATTGCTGGCCCAAGCAATGGCTCCCTAAAGATTGCCCCAACATACGTGTATTGACTGTGGAGTTTGAGACTCAGCTCAGTGATTGGGCTCCTAAATGCCCCTATGACAGCGACAAGCGAACGCTGTCTGCAAGGAGTGTAGAGTTCTTAGAGAAACTCAAAGAGGCAGGTGTTGGCAATCGGCCAATTGTGTGGGTAGGTCACTCCATGGGGGGTCTCCTTATCAAGAAGATGCTGCTGCTGGCCCAGGGTAAAAGTGATTATCGGAATCTAGTTAAACGAACCCATGGCATCGTCTTTTACAGTGTCCCAAATAGAGGCTCCAATTTAGCAGCGATTAGTAAGAGGACCCAATATCTACTCTACCCTTCTGTAGAAGTCAAGGAACTGGCACTCAATTCTCCACAACTTCTTCAACTACATACCCACTTCACGGACTTACTCTATGAAACAGGCATCCAGTTGCTTAGTTTCGGTGAAGTTCAGCCCATTCAACTCCCACTCAAGTTTAAAGCTGTGTTAGTGCCAGGTGAGTCAAGTGACCCAGGTATAGGCAAACATGTGTCAGTGGCTGATGTCAATCATATAGGTATATGTAAGCCTGAGAGCAGAGAGAGTCCTCTCTATCAACTCACCCTCCAATTCATCAGAGATTCTCTCCACATGAAGACAGTCTTCAATACAGAGGAACTCATGCGGCATATATCTCTGGAATCTTCTTAGATCAAGGTTTGTTCTTGTAACATCTGGGTCCAAATATAGTCACACCATCATATCTGCCCCAATGTGACCCACTAATGCATCTTAAGCCACTCCATTCACTTGTCCCATCTCGGGCAAGGCAGGACGACAAATATTAAACAATATTTTATTTGTTATTTGGACAGCTTATTAATGAATTGATCTGTGTTTGACGACCCACTATGTTATGCTGTGGTTTGTTGCATGTGGCAGAGTTTATATAAAGCTACACCATCTTTGTTAATGAACAGAATTGGAGCTGTTTATATGCCATCTGTCAATCTATTGGTTTTATTCTGGAGGATGTGTTTCATGTGGTGGTTGTTGTTGTTGTTGTTGTTTATATCCTGTTGCAGAAAAAATAAATTTTTAATATAATTGAATTTGTTTTTAATTCCCAAAGGAGCTTTTATGGTTTCAATTTTTTTTTTTTGGCAGGGGATGGACCTCAGAATTAGATCACATATTCAGGTTTAAGTTTCCTTCGATAATGAATATTATTGATGGATTCTATGTGACAAGCATTTTCAGTATTTGTGGTTAGTACCCATGAAGAGTGTGGTTTATCGTGTAGATATGTGTCAGTGATTGACAGGTCATCTTGTGTTTCACAGAGCCAATTAACACATGCTTCCTGTTGTGTAAATGTTGTTATAACTTAAGCTTATGCTTGCAGCTGACCAACCTACCTTACAATGCAAATACCTTAGCATTTAATTTCCTTTGTACTATGGCAACAGTCAGGCAAACAATGTCTCGATGATGCCGCCACCTGGATTTGCATTGGCCTGTCGGCCGCTATCTTCTATGTATACATAAACCCTATGACTATGTATACATAGAACATAGCGGCCAGCATGCCAATGCAAACCCCTGTGGATGCCGCAAATGAGAACTAAAACATTACCGATTCATACTATGCGTAGGATGTTGTTGATACGATCTGACACTCAAATGAATGTGAATGATCATGTGTTACTGAAAGAAACTCCATAACAAACAATTACAATGAGGCTTCGATGTGAGCCGGCAATATTGCGACGCTTGCTATGGAATGTTGTTTTTACAGGGAATCGTCGGACCACATAAATTATAAATTAATTCATAATGGTAGAACACAATATATGGATCGAACAGCTGTATGAATTAGAAACCTGATAAACAGATACACTGATAACATGTAATCCTGTAGTGAACATTCTGCATAAAATAATTGCGTAAACTAAGCAATGATTAGGTTTTATCTACCCTAGAAAATCTAATAAGAATCTGTAAATTATGTTTCATTGGCAATAATACACAACCTCGATGGAAATAGATCCGTTATAGTTTGAGAGTCGTAGCTGATAACGTCCAACATGCGTATGTTGGACCAGCCATGGCACTAAGCACAAACTTTCTTCACAATTGTTCTGATTGAATAAGATGTGTTGATGCTGTACCACTATAATGACAATAACTCACAATTTGAGGCAGCTGTCAGCAAATTTCCAAAACGCAGAATTGTGAGAAGAGGGATCATTTACCTGCCATGTTTATCGATTCCATGACATATGCTCACAAGACAAATGCTCACAGGACAAATGCTCACAAGACAAATGCTCACAAGACAAATGCTCACACCCTTAACAGATTTTCAGATAAATGCTCACACTTTTTTTTATATATATTTTTTATATATTTCTGATTATTGGCTTGTGGTCTATCAAGTCTTTGTAGATATAGGAGGATGTGTGACATCTTTTTATGACAAAGCTTTGTTGCCTATGTAAATAATCTAAGGTGTAACATCAAATGTTCTCACTTGTCACACCTCTTTTCACAGTTCGTCTCAATACTAAAGGGCTACAGGGTGTTAGAATCGAACCGTTAGAATCACCTCTCTTTTCACAGTTCGTCTCAGCACTAAAGGGTGTTAGAATCGAACCGTTAAAATCACCTCAGGTGTTAGCGTTCGTTAGAAGCTAATCTGTATACATGAGCTAATCCTGTGTTGAGCAATCTGAGTAGCTCTTGGATGTGATGAGCTCAAATTTTGACCATATATAAGGATGTCAGGTATCAGAGTAACTCACAAACACTCACCATGGAGATCATCAAGACTAATCGAGGAGGCGACAAGCTTTGTCTGGATGGCTACATGTATGTGAAGAAGAGGAGCTACAACAACTGGATCAGATGGCAGTGCACACAACAGCGGGCAGCAGGGTGCAAGGGCAGCCTAACTACAGACTCTACCTACGAGAACCCGAGAACTCATGTCTCCCACAACCATCCAGCTGACAGGACTGGGGTTGAGGTCACCAAGCTTCGAACGACGATGAAGGCCCAAGCCAAGCAGTCCAGTTCTCGTCCAAACCAACTCCTCACACAATCCCTTCTTCATGCAGCTGATGAGGTCCGTGTCAACATCGGCAACCTCCAGTCTTGTAAACGGGATCTCCAAAGACAGCGTCGTGGATTCCTGCCTCAGGACCCTGCTTCAATTCGAGACCTCAACATCACCGAGGACTGGACACTGACTGGAGGAGCAACTCCCAGGCCCTTCCTCATCCACGACTCGGGCCCTGAGGAAAGGCAGCGTGTTGTGGTCTACGCGTCAGAGGAGCAGCTACGTCATCTAGGTTCAGCTGACACTTGGTACATGGATGGCAACTTCTCAATGAGTCCAAATGTCTTCGAACAGCTCTACGTCATCCGTGCTCCCCTTGGTGATGGCAACGTTTCCTGTGTCTACGCCTTCCTGCCTGGAAAGAGTTCACAGGTCTATCAAGAACTCCTGCATGCTGTTCTGGACAAGATGGAGGAGCTGCTCTTCTATCCAGACCCCCGGATCGTCATCACCGACTTCGAGCTGGCAGCCATCCAATCAGTGACAGCTGTGCTTGGACCACACGTCACCACTCAAGGCTGCTTCTACCACCTCACCCAGATCACCTGGAGGAAGATTCAGGACCTAAGCAAGACTGAGCTTTACCGTATGGATGACGATGTCAAGCATTTCTGTGGTTTGCTTGATGACCTAGCCTTTCTTCCTCCGGACCAGGTGCAGGAAGGAATGGAGTATCTGAAGGACCGGGTACCTGAGGGGATGGAGGTTTTAGTTCAGTACTTCGATGCCACCTACGTTTCTGGGTCCTACCGCCGTGTCCAGCCTCCAAGAGCTCAGCACGATGTTCCCCTCCCACCACTCCGTGTTCGCCACATCCCACCACGCTACGACATTCCCGTTTGGAATGTTCACCAAGCCACCCTGGAGGGCCGTTCCCGTACTAATAACGCTTGTGAAGGATGGAACACCTCATTCTTCAAACTAGTTGGACATTATCATCCTTCATTCTGGACAGTTGTTGAAGGTCTACGCAAGGACTACGTTTTGGCTACAACACAGATGACGCAGTACTCCAGAGGTCAGCTGCCCAAGAAGCGCCAGCGTAGGGCTCAGACACTCTGCAAGGACTTGGTGGAGGGAAACAGAACCACAGTAGAGTTCCTCATTGCTGTGGGACACAGCATCCGCTTGGAGTGATGCGATTTACCGTTAATGCCTTGTATGATGTTATATTCCATTGCTCTATTTATGCTGTTCAATTTCTTGATTTATGCTATGTAATCTATTTATGCTATACTGTTATAATAAAGATTATATAATAAAAAAAAGTGTGAGTATTTGTCCGAAAATCTGTTAAGGGTGTGAGCATTTGTCTTGTGAGCATTTGTCTTGTGAGCATTTGTCCTGTGAGCATTTGTCTTGTGAGCATATGTCCGCGCACCTGTTTATCAGTACGTTACAGTAAAACCTAGGTAAGCGCTTAGAGCACCATTTCCCGGAAACATTGCATCTTTATCACGCATAACGTCGCTGTCACAAATCAAATGGGTAACTTTTACGGAAATTGAAACTTCGTAATGATAAGGCCACTACGCATTTTTCACTAAACGTTCACGAGTTGCCATGTTGATGAAAAACTCGGTTATATATGAGGATCATCTCGTGAACATCGGTCAACAGATCATCGATTTATGACAGCGTGCAGAGAGAGAACGTTCTTTGAGTACGCAAGCAGATTGTTTACTGACAGCTTCATCCGATCGAATGTACGTTTACTATAACAACAGATCGATGCGCGTATATTTTCCTTGGCCTTGCATCGATGTTGTATCGCACGACACCACGCAAAAATGACATCGACGGCCCGGGGGGGGGGGGGCACTTAAGTGTATAGAGGTATGCTTTTTCGGCCTCACGACTAGTACGACGGGTTTTTGGGCCTCATACTTGTACGACGGGGTATGTTTTTCAGGTTCAATGTGTACGACGGGTTATACATTCGCATAATACCTTGTACGACGGGGTATGCATTTAGCCATTTTGACCTTGTACGACGGGTACGGGTTTTCGAGGTCCCGCGGCACACCCCTATCCAGAATAAGGCCAAGTGCCCCCCCCCCCCCCTCCCGGGATCGACGGTAAGTTTCCTCGTAGTCATAAACAATTCGCTGGTTAATGATGATTATCGTCCTGCTTGTCAATGCTGTATTGCATGTGTATAGAATACAGAGCTTTGTTTGGCACCATTAATCGCGTTCTCTCGTGTATGCACAGGGCTAATGCTGAGAGTTTCCGAGAACGAATCAATAAAGCCCCTTATATGAGCAGCAGGAAGCCTCATTCATAGTTATACATGGCTGACGTAAAGGCGGTTGTCTTCAGATGCTGTCAAGTGCGAAAAGTAACTCCGGGTATGCTCGGGTACGCTACCTACAGGTAGTCGACATAAACAGACTGATGTTTGCTCGGGATTTTTCGCGCGGTCAGCATATCGAGGTATATAGCGGGAATAAATCTGGCATATTGTGTGTAGGATAGCATTTAATCGTGACACTATGACGAAAGGAAAGGAGACAATGATGTTATTCATAATGGACGAAATCTTGGTATGGAAATATGCCATGGTGTTGTTGAGTGGATTGGCAACCATGGCACAACAGCCTCAAATAGGTAAGTCACGACTTGAGCTCGAATCCCGGCTGAAACTCCTAGCGTCGCATCAATACAAGCAACAAGTGCTTCAAAAACAAACTCTTAATTTGCCGGTTAATGTTGTTTGTTTTTTTCAAAACGCGACACGACTAAATTTTATTTCCAATTCATGTTAAACCTTCATTGATGAAGATGGAAGAAGGAATGAAATACACTGCAATAAATAAGTTCTGGTTGAATATGTTAAAATCATGTACCATCCATGTATACCATGGGTAGAAATGACCAACATATTAGTGAACAAAGCTCGCTATTCGTAGACATCGGTTTCGTCTGTTAGTAGTAACCATCCCTTGCTCGGACACCGATACTACATACCAATGTGATGCGATTAGAACCATGCAGTCAATTCAATTGTCTTAGTCTGATTTCGAACGCCTGACTCATCCCGGTGATCTTGAATTAAACCGACCGAGATTTGAACGTTCTTTATCAGGAATTCATATTGATGTTTCATTATCTAACTTACCCAGTATAACCTCGTCGATATACAGATCCAGTTGATACTGGAAAGCATACATTGTCACATTATCGAATAAATGGATAACACATCTTCCATGTTTCCATGATGTTGTAAAACAACTGCTTGACTTTTAATGTACTGATACACTTACAAATCCAGGGCCGACGTTGCCGCGTAGCGCTAACACCGACCAGTAGCACACTAAGAATGAACAGGACGATCAATGAGAGATGGCATCTCACACTAAGTCTGGCACCATTTAATGTTGTTATAAGCTGGTCGATAGGAGCAGTTCAAGCAACGATCAGTCTCTAAGATGATGACTTAGTACACTGTAACACCGACAGACTGATACGTGATGCACAGCATCAGTGATAATCATCTGACGACATCGAACATCATCTCCCATCACATTCCGAGCCCAACAACAGCAACAAGAGAAAAAAGAGAAAAATCCCACAATCCTACATGCCATCATTACAGTGACCACGCTCACAAGTAGACAAGTGACGCGATGTCTTCATTGTTTGACGCTTGATGTTTTCAGTTTTCTTCAGGGACACGACCTCCTCAGGCGAATACATTGACAACATTTCCTCGTCCTATACCAACACGACTCTATCATTCAAGGAGGTCGATGGCGGAAACAGCTTCGCAGTATATAATCTAAGTAATTGGGGGTTTTTAGCAATAAATTTGTGTATCATTAAGGCTATATAGAATCTTTTTCATGTAGAAGCTTTTCCAACTGTTGTTTCTGAATGTTCATTGGTAAATATATAACTATTTATGTAAGCGAATTACTGTGTTCCCCACAGTTTGCCAAGCTATCGACCAGGGTGCCGTGGCGATCATCGGCGAGATTCAATGCGGTCTACTTCCGGGTATACCATCACTCATGCACAGCGTGGAAGTTCCGCTCATCCAGATAAACGCTGGCTGCATGGACGCTATGGACGTGGTTATGGGCGAGAACGAGTATGTGCACTATATGCCGTCACTTCCGCCGGACGCCAGCGAGGCTGTACAGCTCGTTCTGCGTGACTTAGCCTGGCAGGATATCGCCTTAATTCATGACGAAATACAAGGTCAGCATTGGTATTGTATTTTAGTGTAACTTTACTGAACCAGAAAGATGATAGAAAATCAATCTTGTAATTTGTTAGTCATTTATACCTGGGATGTAACATGATCCCGGTGTACTAGATCACAATATCAATTAGGCTTATTTATACATTGCTTCCGCCCGTTGCTTTGTTCCATTATCGATGAGAACGAGGCATGATGAACTATGCCGTCTCGCTGGTGCGATTGCCACATACACATTTGTATCGTTTCATGCGTGTATCAGTGTTGTCGGCTTCCGGAAAACTATGCGATATGACATACATCCGGATATGGGAAGCATTAATGGCATTATTGAACCCCGGGTGGCGTCCATTACGCGAACCTGTCGTGTGATAATAGACAATGGTCTAAACTTTTATCGAGCGTATATAAAACCCTAAAACCTATTCGTCAATAAGTTTATTTACCCAACGCGTTCCTGGTTTGCAAATGAATCCCCTCCGGTTTATAGCTGCTCCATACTCACAAAAGAGCCACGTGCGTTGTCAAACAATTGTCTTTTGTGTTTCCATGGCGTCCCTGCAGACGGCGCTAGCGAGGACCCCATCTACGCTGCGATCACTGCCGCTAACGCGTCGGTACAAACCTTCCGTGTACGCGCCGGTCAAGTTGACCAAGATGTTCGCCACATCCTTAACCAGTCTTTCCAGGCGGAGAGTATGGAGCTCCATTTCGTGGTGACTTGTAGCGTGGAGTGCAAGAGAGAACTCTTTGAGCAAGTGAGGTACTATGATACATCCCCAGGGTAGAAAACAACCAGTGTTATCCAGTTCAGATATCAAGGTTTACTTAGAAAGCTGTAGAAAACCTTCCATTTAGTCGAATCATTCTTATAATCATTACATTATTGACCACCGTATAAGAGACGTATAAGCTACAATCTATGGATTCAGCCATGTATCCTGTCGCTTGAAAGCAACGTGCATTTCAATATTCGGTCGCTTCTGACACCATTCGTGCGCACACGACGTGTTATTTCCTCAGGTGAATCTCTTCGACCAAATCGCTGACCAACAAGCTCTATTCACCTTCAAGGCCCATTGGCTTCTTGTTGGAGACCGCGATCTTCCTGTTGTTATCCAGTCTGCGATTGGTGAGATTGACAACGTTCTCATCCTGGTGCCCAGCCATGACATCCCTAACACAACACTGCAGTATGCTCTGGTAAATCATTATTCATGTTTGAGGTATTGACCATTAAGACCGACCATCAACCACGTATATTGTGGCGTTATGTTTTTATTATATATAATTCTGCTGCTGTATGCGATCTTAGTCGGTAGAAAATATTGGTTCTGCCAAAGCATCTGTGTATGGTCAATCACACGCCACGTATTGTGTTGTATTATCATGCATGTGACTCTTGTGAAAGACATCGAAATGTTGTTTTACGATCAGGTAAATCGTCGCCCCGTACTGGGTTGGTGCGAATAGCGCGGCCTTGACACCCGCGTAATTGCAGTATAATGGGCCAAGGAGTTACATATATGTAACTTGCATATACATTACATATATGTAACTCCTTGAATGGGCGCACGCTTTGGTGTCCCTTAGTACATCGGTAGTCTTGAAGATGAAAAGAATTAGGGTCATCTGTTAATATAAGGACGTACACGGTGTCGACCGATAGACGACGCGCGAAGACATGACGACCAAATGTTAGAGCGACAACACCTGAACACGGCGAGTTGTCTTTCAGTTGGTGAGTCAAGTCACGACTACTATTCCACCGATTTCCGGCTGACCTTATTCGCGGGTGTCAAGGCCACGCATCCCACCTGAGCAGCTAAAGACGTAACGTGACGTCAGGGAAACAGCGTCACCCCTGGCATACAATCAAGCGAGAGAAGTAGCTGTCCCTTTATCAACGGCATCATCTGCAGCTCAGTTCTGCGTTGATAATTAATTAGTCATACGATTTAAGCATAACCGCATAATAGCGTATTAACGAACTGATGACTTAATTATACAGAGTAATATGATTTAAGTAATGTCATCTATTACCAATTAGTATCTTAGCAGCTTCATCTTCGTTTTCTACATTTGAATTACATCTTGCTGAATTCACATGCTCCAAATTCGCAGTCCGTTACTATAGTTTCCTGTCTTATCATCTATCCATGACACGATATTTCGTGTCTTGCACTTAATTAGACAAAGATGTGTTCTGATTAACAATTAGAGTGAGCAGAGTTTATATGCTTCCCTCGCCCAGAGCTTCGTCTTAATCAATGTTTTAGACCCAGATAACCTCGCGGCGTTGTGATAACCTCGCGGCATTGTGAAAAACGTTTCTGTCTTGACAAAGCAGGAAGTCTTGATTGTGTTATGAGAATGCCCAGCGCAACAGCACGTCCCTGTCTGTTGTTAATCGACTCCGAGCATAGCAACTATCGCTTGGGTTAAGTGTGTTTGTTTCCCTGGAATTGAATTGAGCACGCTGTAAGCGCGTTATTTTAACAAAACTAGCATCCAATGTGAATCGAGAGGCAGAGTTATCGATTAACTGATTAATGTCGTGTTTGGTACAGCTGTCGGTATAGGTCCATGTCTAACATTACATGGAGAGGTAGAGTTATCGGTTAATGCACGCATCATGTTGTTACATCTGATACAGCCAATACATCAACGAATACTTTGTTTATTTTCCCAGTCAGCGCTGAAACAAATCGACCTAGGTATACAGACCGTGAGTTCTGTATATCCTGCCGCGGTCCTGCTGGCCAATGACAGCGCAGGATGCGCGCATCGACTCGGCATCGCACCTGTACTTGCCCATCAACTCCAGGTACCATATACCATTATTCCCGCCATAACCGCACATGTTTTTGTATAATATTGAATACATCTGGGTGGAGGAAACAATATCTACTTCTAGCCTATAGTCAAGTCTGGGACATTTGGTGGCCTTTCAACCTGTAAGGTCCTCTGTTATAAGCAGGTGACTCTTTTGTGACGTCATATGATAACTTCTCTTATTATGTTCATATAATCTCATGTGACGAGGTATAATCCCACAACAGCTGCTTTGCTGCAACAGATCATAAAAAGAAAACAAACCAATATTGGGTTGGCTCCGCCAGGAACTCGTCGACATACTTGAAACTGCTCCTGAATATATTATTGAAGTTACTCATCTAACATTATTGGTTTTATGATCAGCTGCAGACGTCGTTAGAGTATTGTACGAATTGCACCACATATGAGGTGTACACAGCGATGTGGGGGGTCCACCATCAGCGCCACCTAGCGTCAGTAGCCGAGTGGAGTCAGCAGGGAGGTCTGACGAAGCACTCACAACTCTTTCCTAATGTCGGCTTTGGTTTGAACAATCGTCACCTTCGAGTCGGTATGAAGGAGGTAATTTATTAAGTGAACGTCAGATAATGTTGACATCGATTTGAGGCATTGATAATGACTTATACAACATGATATACCTGTCAGGGAGAGAAAAAGGCATATTTGTCATTTTATCAATATGGTTGTACTGATGGTAGTCACTGATGAGGCTGTGTGTTGTACAGTGGGGCCCGTTCTTAATGCAGGATGATACTTCTCCACACGGCTACAGTGGGCTCTGCATGGAGCTGCTCCTCGAACTTAGCACAAACCTCAACTTTAGGTAAACTCACCGACCGCGATCATAAACCTAATCTTTATGTACAATTATCCGGCCAAGAGAACAAACCTCCACTTGCACCCCATGCACTAACCTCATCTTGACGTGAACTCAATGACCCGGCATAAATATGGAAAATAAACTGATATCGACTAAACACGCTTTTGATGAGGGTTTTAGCACAAGGCACCTGGATCTCTGATTCATCTGTTAATGAGCGATATTGATGTAGCAGTAACCGGGTCGCGCATCATTAATGAGCGATATTGAGGAAGCAGTAACCGGGTCACGCATCATTAATGAGCGATATTGATGTAGCAGTAACATCATTTATGATGTTTCGCTCAACGTGAAATTTATCTCGATTAGTGAAAAGAATACCACAAATACATTCCCGATTTGAGCAAATTTTTTTGTCAATTAATGGAGACACTCTCAGACGCCCCTATATTACACTCGTGTTAGCATCAAATTTGCGTAATGATACAATAATCTAAAGTGGCTTTTTGTAATCAAAACTAACATTAATTCAAAAAACTCTTTTTTCCCCAAAATGAGGAAGGTGTATTTATATTACAGCCTACCTCCACATTCAAAAGTAGTGGAAGTTATGCCTGATTGTAAACTGAACGCAGCCTGTTGTATTTCAGTCCGTTATTTTCGTGCTCCGGAAAGTGATCAATGATTGTCATTATTCCTGCTGATTACAGCTTTACCATCACCAACCCAGAGGACGGGCAATGGGGAGCGGAGAACGACGATTCCACGTGGACAGGACTAATGGGCATATTGCAGCGCAAGGTTTCTCATATCCCATATTCTCTGTTAAGTTTCTACACGGCAATGGAACATCACATAGACGCTTATATTCGTTCGCGACCCGTTGGTATGATATTACAACGTGACACCGACCGCATCCAGCAGTACACTGCGCCCTTGGTGTTTGTCAAACAGCTTCCCTTCACAATGAAGCCTTCCTTCTTAACATTCCTTCCAAGATCTTTTTTCCCTCACTGTTTTATAATTCCGTTCAGGACGATAAACACACCAGCTGAGATCTCTGCCTGATGAATGCACAAATTCTATAAATGAATGCCAGAATGAATGAATGCCAGAATGAATGAATGCCAGAATGAATTAATGAAGCCATGAAATGCCGATTGTTTCCCTCCAGCTGCTGTCGTCGCTGTGTATCTATGGTATTGCCGACGTTCGTAAATGTGCATTAATACATTCCTGACTTTTAACGATTAAAACAACAGTACGTGCTGTAGTATACGATCACAATGGCGGCTAACGTCAGACATCAGTAATAGCAACATTGAAGAATATATACCGTCCATTAAGTCAATAGCGGTCGGCGTTAGGGAGGGTATCTCTATGTAACAGGGACAGAGGACCGTGGTATATATACCCTGGTGTCGGTGTATGGCATATCGTACAATGCACAACGCCACACGAACCTACACTGTATACCAGGTCACGCTGATTCCGTTGGTGCAAGAGGTCGGGGTTAGGGTTGACGACGCTGATTATGTTTGGTACAAGAGGGCGGGGTTAGTGTTGACGGCGCTGATTCCGTTTGGTACAAGAGGGCGGGGTTAGGGTTGACGGCGCTGATTCCGTTTGGTGCAAGAGGGCGGGGTTAGTGTTGACGGCGCTGATTCCGTTTGGTGCAAGAGGGCGGGGTTAGGGTTGACGACGCTGATTACGTTTGGTGCAAGGGGCGAGGTTAGGTTTGACGACGCTGATTCCGTCAATGATTACGTCAGACATTATGTGTATTCATTATGGACGGTCACAATTGTTTGTACCAGTTAAAAATCTGAAAGTTAAGGCGCGGAAAGCTAAATTTAATTAAGTTTGTATCCAGATGATTTGTACGGCTATTAAATGCATTATATAATCCATAGATTCACTGAAGCATCAAAATGATATATCAGCGCTATTCACGTCGTCCACACGCTACCCATCATAATCATATATCAACGCTATTCACGTCGTCCACACGCTACCCATCATAATCATATATCAACGCTGTTCACGTCGTCCACACGCTACCCATCAACACATGTTTGTTTGCTTATAAAGCAAGTGGACCTTGTTGTCTCATCATTGTCTGAACTACCTCGTCGGGAGATGTTCGTCGATTTTACCGTAGCCTACTACATCGACTACACCACGGTGCTGATGCGCTACCCAGACGCTGAAAGCACGCGTTGGCGCCTCTACCTGCGCCCCTTCTCCTGGCCCGTCTGGCTCGTTCTAGTGATTACGGTTCCTTTCTCTGGCTGTATTCTATGGCTCCTCAGTCGACACAGCCCATTTTATACCCATAAACAGGCCAGATCCGGACTTGGCGCTGCGCAGGACGCATTTTTGTATACTTTCGGAGCACTCTTTACCCAAGGTAAAAGCAAAAATAATGACCGCTTCTTCAAAT
Organism: Urechis unicinctus; assembly: GCA_034190875.2. Lineage (NCBI taxonomy): Eukaryota > Metazoa > Annelida > Polychaeta > Xenopneusta > Urechidae > Urechis > Urechis unicinctus. The sequence continues at coordinate 3,650,930 of CM067354.1, forward strand.
AAACGTACATCTGATTTAATGTAATCTTTGTGTTCGGCTCATTAAATTATTATCCAATAATACCATCCAGTATCATCTGTCTTGTTATGACGACTACAGGTGGCGTGTCGCTTCCGGGGGCCCAGTCGGGGCGCTTTTTCGTTGGTTTTTATTGGATGTCTTGTATCGTAATTGTGGCGACCTACAGCGGCAACCTGATCGCTTATCTCACCGTTACCAAGACTGAAGTACCCATGGCGACGTTGGAGGATCTGGCCTACCAAGACACGTACAAGTTCGGCTTGCTTGGGGGCGCGTCTCTTGGTCAAACTCTCAATGTAACAGTTTATCATTGCATTAATGCATCTGAACATTTATTACTGCACATGTATCATTTTATAAATACGTTATGATCGATAATTTGGTCAATGTGTGTAAAAGGTTTTAAGTAATGCTTTAACCCAACCGTGTTGTATCATACAATGACTATTATGTAAATGAAGGATACGGCCTGTTTGCCCTGACCTCCCATCACCATACGGTCTTGGGTGGCCATCTTTGTAAATCTGTGAAAATCAATGAAGATTTCAATATTAGGCTCTCTCTTTTCAGATGTCCAAAGGACGTGTGTACAAGAAACTGATAGAGAAGATCTCAGAGTTCTATACGAAGGACCCCACGATTCTTAGCAGTAACCACACGTACCACATCCAGCGCGTTCTCTCCTCCGACTACGCTTATATCGGGGAGAAGACGGGCTTTGAGATGGCCATCAGTGAGCACTGTGACATCGATATGATCAGCGAAGAGTTCCGTCCTTACGCTTATGCCGTCGCTCTTCACAACAACTCGGCTTACCTGCCGCTCTTTGACTCAGAGTAAGTAGTGGATTTGTGTACCATTTATCGCAATTTCATCGAGCGTTGATGTAAATTTTGTATCATTACGGCGTCGTGTTTTCAAATATATTTCCTTGAGACGAGATTGACCGAGAAGACCCGCTGTCTGCTTTTTCTCACCCGAAGAATCACCCTGATCAAAGAGAGCGGATTGATTAACAAATGGAAGGCCAAGTGGTGGCCCCGCCAGGTGTTCTGTTCGCGGGGAATGGTGACGGAGGCTAAACCAGTCAGTTTAGAAGACGTCCAGGGAGCCTATTACCTCGTGGCTATCGCCATTACCCTGGCATTTCTGGCCTTGGGTATCGAAGAGATCTACAGGCGAAGCAACGCCATGACATTCAAAAATGCTGGGACCGGAAATAATTTGGTGACTAAGTTGAGAACCAGTTACATCTGATAGCGGAAGGGATGATTCTGTAATCATATTTATAACGTTTTGCTAATACTGTGATGTGATTCTGTTTGAATTATAGGTTGTGGCAAATCGAATTAAACGTTAGGTAATATTCTAACCTTGACGCACTATGATAATAACTACGATTGTCCTCGAATTCCTCTGCTTTAACTAAACGACAGATCAGGTAGCCAGACATTGCACTTCCGTTTTTTGTTGGAACTGTTCAGTGTTGATTGTGAATAACGGACTAAAGGCTTCAATTTTAACCAAGCTAGGTTGTCTTGTACAATCTTCATCAATTTAACCTATTTTGTTTGTCGTGTACAACTTTCATAAATTTAATCCAGTTAGGTTGTATTGTACAACTTTCATAAACTTAATCCAGTTCGGTTGTCTTCTGCAATGTTCATCACTTCACCAACATTGGATTGTCTTGTACAACGCTCACCAATTTAACCCAGTAAAGTTGTCTTGCACAACTTGCACTAATTTAACCCAGTTAGGTCGTCTTGTAAAACTTTCACACGTCGAATTTGTTTCGGCAAAATACAATGAACGAAGGGAAGAAAGAGAGACATGGTTTTAAGAATTTGGAATAGCTGACTTATTTCGAATGTTTAGCTCGGGGTGGAGTGGAGCAACAAGGGATGAGATGAATCATGTTATGTACAACAGCCTATCTTACATGCTATAAGTTGTACTTCCATATTGATATATTGTCGTTTGCATCAACCTCTTATGTTCATTTCTTTATTTATACTGTTCCTTTTCATTTGTTATCATATGTTGACAATACATATATTTCATGTTACATTAAATATTCTATTCTACTTTGCAGGGTGTGTTATTTTTTTGACACGCTAGTGGACTTCACACCTGTTGCGTAAGTTGTGTAACGGAAGGAGTGAGACGAGAGTAGATGTGCGTATGAATTTGTATGAGTGATATATTGATTTCAATATAGGACTGTTTTCAGTTATTCTGTTATAATATAATATTGTTATAATATATACTCCCTGTCATGTTGTAACGTGGGAAATATGAATGATCAATTGTTGCCACGTGAAAAACTTATTCTTCTTTAGTCTGGCGTGTTATGTTATGTCCAAATAACTATATGAGAAACACACACACGAGGACGACACCGTGTAGACCGGAACAGAACTGTCTTTATTCTTAACCACCATCCAACACATGAAGTGGACGTTATGATTTTTAGTGAGGGCTTCATAATGCAACATCCCCCTTCTTTTAAGAAATCATCAATGACAGACATTATGTTAGTTGCTTGTCTGCAATCACAAACAAAAAGGTAGCTGTCTGCCTGTTACAATAAAATGACATACAATTTAAGTCTAGTCCCAAGTTGACATTCATACAAAACAATACTATCTGGTTCTGCTACAATATGAATATGTATTTAGATTAAATATCTTCTATGAGACGACGTGGAGGCATGACATTTCGCTTGGGACGAGGTGTAGGTATTGTAGTATTTCCACTTTTCTGTATCGCAGGTGAGGAGACTGTTGCGTTGTGATTCACTTTACTAGTAGGTGTGGAGATGGGATCAGGTACGGGGCTATCCTGTGTTGGCTGTAGAGTAGGTGGGGCAACTATCGGTGCAGCTGGTGGTGACGGAGTTGGGCTTGTGTAAGTGTCAGTGGCTATGGGTCGAGGTCGTAGCAATATTCTGTTGCGTTTTAGAGGGCGACCTGTCGTGCGGCATAGCACTGTGTAGGAACGTGGTTCGGGGCCAATTCCAATAACCTTGCCGGGGAGCCAGTTTTTACGTGCCACATCCTGGTAGTAAACGGGCTGGTTGATGTCAAGCTCATCAAGGGTTTTGCTCTGGCTGTTGTAACGCATTTCAGATTTCTGATGGGCTAGCTGTCTAGCTGCAGTTATGTCATGGGCGTTGCCTTGATGGTAGACTGGTAGGTTGAAGTTAATTTTCCTTTGGAAAATGAGTTCAGCTGGTGAGGGGATTTTAGGGCCTAAAGGGGTTGTTCGATACACAAGAATAGCTTTGTCGGTTTCCTCAGGTGACTTCTTAATGAGGGCTTTCATGCTCCGGACCATGCGTTCAATAAAACCGTGTGAACGAGGATGGTGAGGGGAGCTGGTGACATGAGCTATTCCATAGTTGTTTGTCATTGCCTGGTAAGCACTGCCTATAAACTGTGGACCGTTGTCCGAGATGATGGTGTCTGGACAACCAAACATTGAAAATACATGACTGGTAATAGCAGCTACGTGACAGCTGGAAGTGTCACATCCAAGGCATTCAACAATCGGGTATTTCGAGTGGTAATCTGCTATGATGAGATAGTTCTCATCATTCAGTGTGAAGAGATCTGAGCCAATTGTATGCCAGGGATATGGTGGAACGGTTGTAATAACGGGTTCCATTGGCTCTTTACTCTGCGATGCCTGGTGCTTTTGACAAATGGCGCATTGTGATATTATGCCCTCGATGTCAGAGTTGATCCCGGGCCAGTACACGCTACCTCTAGCGCGCATCTGACAGCGAATAATCCCTTGGTGACCAGTGTGGATGTCAGTTAGATATTGGTCATGGAGGATCTCTGGGATCAGCAGTTGACTTCCCTTCAGAATGAGACCATTTTCAATGCTTAGTTCGTCTCGGAAAGGCCAATAAGGATGAATGCTGTGGTGGACGTCTCTTTGGCGTCCGGGAAATCCTTGGATAATGTATTTTGACAGGCGATTGAGTGTCTCGTCATTTGTTATTGCTTCACGAAGCTCATCGAGTCGTCTGTTGCTGAATTGAACGAAGCATACCTTAATATTCAGTTCAATGTGCTCATCAGCACTAGACTTTGGGAGTCGAGAAAGGCTGTCCGCTAGAATCATCTCTTTGCCAGGTCTGTATTTTATCTCGTAGTCATAGCGTTGCAACCTCAACAGCATACGCTGCAGACGGGCTGGGGCAGATGTGAGTGCTTTGGCTGAGATTATCTCCAGTGGACGGTGATCTGACTCGATGGTAAATGGTTTGCCGTACAAATATGTGTGAAAGTGTTCTGCTCCAAATACACATGCAAGTAGCTCTCTTTCTATGTTTGCGTACCGCTTTTCGGTGTCAGACAAACTTTTTGAGGCAAACGAGATTGGGTGACCATCTTGAATGAGTGCGGCGCCGAGGGCTTCTTGACTCGCATCAACTTGCAATACAGCTGGCTTGATTGGATCAAAGTATGAGAGCAATCCAGCTCTACTAATGAGCTGTTTGAGTTGGCTGAAAACTGCTTGATGCTCTGGATGCCACTGGAATTCAGAGTCCTTCTGTAGTAGCTGTCTCAATGGTCCTGTAACGTTACTCAGCTTAGGGATATACGGAGCAAGGTATGTGACCATTCCAAGGAATGACTGGAGTTCTGAGACGTTTGCTGGGGGCTTCAGGTCGATGATAGCCTGCACTTTGCTTGGATCAGGCTTGACCCCTGACTCCCCGTAGATGTTGCCGAAGAAGCATACTTCGTCTTGGTTGATTTTACATTTCTCTGCATTGAAGACAAGACCACATTTGCGAGCACGTTCCATCAACTGATGGAGATTGCGGTTGTGATCAGCTTGGTCAACACCGAACACAGTGATGTCATCTGCAATGGATATGACGCCAGGCAGTCCATCGAGTATCTGATCCATTGCCTTTTGGAAAACGTCTTGGCTAGTTTTCAAGCCAAATGGGAGCCTTTGGAAACAGAACATTCCAAATGGACTGTTGAACGTAGTGAGGTGTTGACTGGCATCATCTAACTGCACGCTCCAATAGCCGGACTTGGCATCCAGTTTGCTAAACACTTTGGCGCCCTTGAGTCTGTGTGTGACCTCTTCAAGTGTGGGGGTGCGGTGCTGACCCCTCTTTAGCGCCTTATTGATGTCTTTCGGATCCAAACAAATGCGGAGAGACCCGTTTGGTTTTTGAACATATGTTATGCTCGAGACCCAGTCTGTAGGTTCACTCACTGGGCGGATGACATCTAGGTCCAGCATTCTGTCAAGCTCAGAGCGGATTTGAGATTGGAGCTGGATTGGAGCTCTTCTTGGCGCATGGATTACAGGACAAGCATCCTCCTTGAGGATTAGTGAATGCTCTCCCAAGCCTGTGAATCGGTCAGGGTACATGGACTTGACGTCACTCAGCTTTCTAAGGTTTGCAGTGTCAGTCTGGAGAGATATGGTACAGTTCATGGTCACCAGACTGAGAGCTTCGCAAGTTTCCAATCCAAAAATTACAGGACCTGGTGTGTCAGTTACATAAAATTTTTTTGCTTGCCACTGGCTGTCCGCGTAACGACACGGGATGGTAAGTGTACCGTACTGACGAATCGGAGTGCCATTGTATGCAGTGAGTTTGGCGTCACTTTTAACTAAGGTTGTTGGCAGTCCATCTTCATTTACATGCGATGGGTATATATTGCGGAACGTTCGCAGAGGCAGGATATTCCCTTGAGCACCTGTATCCACTTTACCTCGTAGATTTGTCTTCTTGTTGGGGTATGCCTCAATGCGCAAGATTGCAAATGCTTTGTCCCGGCTTACTGTTGAAATGGAGAGAGTGTCGAATGTGCACTGTTCAAACTGAGGTTCATCCTGATTCTCAACACAAACAGAGTGTACATCAGGCTTCTGCTTCTGTTTGTTATACTTTGAAGTACTGTACTTTATTGAGGCACTGCGATGTCCTTGCGTAGAACTGTGTGCAGCAGTACTGCGACAAACTTTTCCCCAATGACCAACTTTTAAGCATTTATTGCATTTCTGGTCGCGAGCGGGACATTCCTCCCGACGGTGTCTAGTCCCACCACAAAAGTGGCATGTGTTCCTTGAGGTCGATTCAGCATGTGGAATCGGTCCTTTCCTTTGGTTGTTTCGCTTTTGATGGATGCTATCCACCTTCGTAGCCTGCCCAAACTGATTGAGTTGTTGTTGTGTGGCCTCGTATGTTCGAGCACAGTCAAGAACTTTGTCAAGTGTCAACTTCTTGGGATCGTGGTCTAGTAGCTTTTTACGAACGGGGTTGTGCACAGTGCCAATAATGATTTGGTCGATCAGCATGTCCTCGAGAGCAGCCTCGAATTTACACTTCCGTGCTTGCACCTTAAGACGAGTTGTAAAGGTGTCAATGGGCTCAGCTGGCTGTTGACGAATGTCGCGAAATTGAAAACGGGCAAGTCTATAGTTAGCCTTGGGCTCAAAATAGTCTTGGAATGCCTGCCACACTGACTCTGGCGTTTTCTTCTGCTCTACTGTCAGATGAAACCAGTTGTCGTAGACTTCTAAAGCATTGGGTCCCAACCACAGTAGGATGTAGTTAACAATTTCGTGACCTGTTTTGTTACTGTACGTAGGAGTCGACAACAACAGTTCACAATAACGCTTGAATGAGCGAAACTGATGAGGCAAATCGTCACTGTCCCAGTTGAATGAGGGCAACTTGATACCGGCTAGATCGTTTGATTGCACGTACTGCACGCTTGCTGCTGGGTTTGATTCCGACATGATTTGGCGGGCGATAAACTGCACACTGTCACTGACGCGATGCAATTATTTACCACAACGTCCAACACGATCACTAGACCTGATATTGTCACATGTAGAAGCTTACTTGCGATTTGCACTTTGCGCTCGTTTTGTTGCTCGACATTCCAACACCACAGTCACACAATCCGTCGCCGACCATGTGCGTTTGACGTTTGAGCGGGGTCGTTGAGGAGGTGAATTGCTCGGTTCACTGAAATCCGGTGTCACTGACCTCAAGACGACAGTCGTTTCCACTGCTGACTAGCGGAAGATAAAAACACTGTTTTTAATCACTATGGGTCGTTTTAGATCTCACTTGCTGCCACCATGTTATGTTATGTCCAAATAACTATATGAGAAACACACACACGAGGACGACACCGTGTAGACCGGAACAGAACTGTCTTTATTCTTAACCACCATCCAACACATGAAGTGGACGTTATGATTTTTAGTGAGGGCTTCATAATGCAACATGGCGTAGAGAATATCAATACCTGTTCACCTAAACAATGGGTATACGTTCATGTTTTGGATGTATGGGCAAGATACCTACATCACATCGCGTTCATATGAAACCATTACATCAACCATGACATTCTTCTCCGAGTATATCAACTCTTGATATACACAGATGACGAATAGTTTGAGAAGCTCGGGGATCACTTTCCATTATACATCAGCTGATCAATTAATTATTTCCTGCAATTTACTTGTGTTTGTATACGTACACATACATAATCTGCCCGATATATCAATATAATTTAGCATTAATAAATAATAAACTTTGGAAAAAGTATGCGTTATCTTCGTTCGTCTGGCATGGTCATGTTGGTACGGCCATTTTGGTGATGTCAGAGGACAAGCCTCCCTCCAGACGGTTTGTTGTTTACATCGCGCTTGCTGCGAGCGAATGAATTGGATGAATAAACTTGATATTTGAAAGCTTGAACTTCAGTGGTGTTGGACCAGTCTGGCCTGGAGTCTGGCGTACAGGATACCCCCTAGTTTTCTTGGTTCCATGCACTGGGAATAAAGATCACTTTGATTTGCCCCTTGTTTCCTCTCTGACCTCTGACCTCAATATTATTCCACTTTATCTTGTCTATACTCACTTTACACCTAAGACTACCAAACGCTGATTGTGGCATACATTCGGACTAATTTGTTGATCACTGGTAAGATCAAATTAATCTCATATTGTATTCATTCAAAAGATGATATTCTAGTCGTGGACAAGGTTTAGTTTGTAATGGGTATGTTGTACACTTACAATGTACATGGATATCATGTTGTACACTTACAATGTACATGGATAGCTTGCTTATATTTGTTGTACGTTTGGTGATGCCAAAGAAATTACTTTTTGCCATGCTATTCAAATGTCTACTCAATATTTGGGTGGGGAGGGGTGGGGGGAGGGATGTGGAGCTTGTGTTATTGTTATGCCTACATGCCATCATTAACTGTCAGTGATGCTAACGTCCTAGATGAATTTGTATGTGTATTACAAACTGTGATGATTCATAGTACATCGTGAATTGGTTTATAGGTTCCATAGACTCCCTATACGGGCAAGATGATTCATATTTCTCAATAATTCATTCCAGTTGGGACATGGACAGAGGTGGCAGAATTGATTCCTACGCCTCACATGTCCATTAGATACATGGTGGCAGCTGATATATAAAACAAGCAAAATTGGCGCAACCAAAATAAATCATAGATATACACTATCTCGTCAAAGGTTCACAAAGATCTGCCTGAATATTTCGTTTCTTTGCAGCTGATGTGAGGCAAACTGCCATAAACACTTATTCAAGGTCGCGCGTATATCGCCTTGCACAGAACAGCTGTCCCGTCCCATGGTATTCGTCGTCACTACCACTTTCATTCGCCTATTTTTGTTTTTCCGAACCAAACGTCTTGTTTCTACGGCTCGAATTGGTAGGGCAGAAGCTGTTCACTTCCAAATAATAACTGCAATTTTACAATCGCCACAGTATGCGACATAACTGTCGATTAAACCATGGGAAACATGAAAACCCTGTTTCGGAAAATAATACGGTCCAGATGAAATCAAGTCAAATGTTATATTGCTGCTGACTTTGTACGAGTATCCACCTCGCTTCCCAGGAGTATGCTTGAGTATCTCGGAGATAGCCATCACCACTTCATCAACCTTGACCTTTGGGGGATACGTTTGTACGCCTCTGTTCAATGATAACACAAATAGTAAAAATACCAATACCGTCTACATTTTTGCTTAAAAGTATGCTTAATATGTGTCTATATATTTAAACGTTATGGTTCAATATTGTATCCACATAACTTGAATACAGTTCATCATTAAACCTTTAATCATTTATAATTTGTTCAAGGTTAACATATATATATATATATATATATATATATATATATATATATATATATATATATATATATATATATATATATATATATATATATATATATATATATATATATATATATATATATATATATATAAACTTATACTGTGGGCCAATACAAGTTATTTATTGTTAGCCCCACTCCCAAAAAGTGGGATCATGGCGTGTTGCCGTTTACATACTGTGGATGACTCGGTTTAACGGGACTGCCTCGGAGGTCCTCTTGTCTTTCCTCCCCTTCATGTTCAAGACCGACCACAGATTATACGTTCCTAGCAAGGTCTGACTCAGTCTGTCTCACTGCGTACTGTCGCCACGTGCATGTTACGCTCATTTTTTTTTTTTACGTCGTTCGATAATGTACATACTTCGAAATGTCAACACTTTAAGGATGAATAATCGAACTTGACGCCTGGATATATTCAGAAACATTGCTACCTCTCTGGGGTGTGTGGCGGGGGTAGGGGCGAATGGGAGAGGTTTGGTGCAATGAAACATTCACACCTTACGAACGGCGCCATAAAAGATACAAAAATAAAATACGTGAAAGATGCATGGGTTTGTCTCACAAGATGGCGGCGCCTGTTGCTGTGGGATGATCTGAGCGCAGATTGGTGGATAGTTGGGCGGCAGCAAATGATCAGTCGAAAGATGAACCAACCACCGCCTTAGTTATACAGTAAGGCAACATTTTTTTATCAGCATGGTCAGCCGTACAAGGCCAAAAATTTAATGTTACCAATATGAGCTCCGCTTGGTTTCGGGCATAAACCAGCTTCATACAGGACCCCTGAGTCATAACGCAAGCGGTAACACGCAAACTCACAATAACACAAAAGAGTTTACAGAAGCTATAAACTCTTTGATAACACCCAATAATAGACGGTTCAGTTTTTCACTCCACATCGATTTTGTTTCATATCTAGCATTAGCAGACATGGAAATGTGCGAAAAATTTAACGAATGCAATCACGGGGGGTACAGGCATCTTTGAGGGAAACGCTGATGCATATATTACATGGAGGTCCATTCCCTGGGGGGGGGGGGGGGGATTTCATTCAACATTCGTGAATGTAACACAGTGAAATTTTGACATCCATATACTTTGCTTGGGTTGAGTTTGCCCAAAGAACGAAATAAGTATCCCACGTTTGCCTCAATTTACGTAAAACATTTCTTCAAGCTTCAGCTGATGCAAAGTGAAATATGGTTTTTGTATAAATTTAATTAAAATATTGTATTATGATAAGTAATCCTTTACAGAACTTGCAGGATTAATCATTACCTTGTAAGTGTATCTATCTTGTGGATTGAGAAAACTATTAAGTTCGGAATCGCCAACAGGGCGAGAACAACAATTAAAACGTTATGACTATACTTTGAAAAATATCAGAATGTTCTCTGCCGGTTCCTTGCGATTTCTGCCGCCTTTTCACTGCATGACCATTGAATACTGACATCATAATGGTTACTCTCTAACATTATGATGATGTTGATGTTGCTTAGGTCAGTTGTACTAAGTAGACCACCTGCCCTGATATTCATGATCAACACTGCAATTATTTATTACTAGTGAACATAGGACTGCTGTACGGCTTGCGACAAAGAGGAAGAGCTGTCGCAAACATCATCTGTTGTCTATGTTTCTTGGTTCTCCATGTTGTACATTTGTGCAGATGAATGATAACTACAGTTAATTATCTTACTTCACCCTAATACATAATCTTTATGAAACATAATATCATAATTCGTACTGGTACTTTGCGCTTCCAGGTAATCGGCAGTAGTCGGATGACCATGGCACTGCGATGGTAATCAGAATGCCAGTCTCCTCGACCCCTAATCAACTCGACCCCTAGCCAACTCGACCCTGGCGCAATCGACTCGAACCTGTGGAAACATGACCTGTAATTTCCATATGATGTTGATAATTGAAATTAATTATTTTATACAATCACCACGATCGATTCCCTCTGAATCAACGAATTAAATATGGAATAGTCCTAATTAAGCAGAGAACCTTCGCCTCTGTCCGGGCTATGATGACGGAGTGTCCGTTTGACATCTTCCTCCAGGGCTGAAATAACAGGTCTTCACACATTTGGGTACGATGTGTTCGAGTTGGCTTGGGGTCGAGTTGACCTGATACTGTCAATTAGTAATGTCAATGGGGAGTGTCAATGTTTTATGCCAATAAGTTACAATTATGGGTAGTGCAGATGACGGTGTCACTGGGAAGTGTAAATGTGTTATGTCTATAAGTTACAATTATGGGTAGTGCAGATGACGGTGTCACTGGGAAGTGTAAATGTGTTATGTCAATTAGTTACAATTATGAGTAGTGCAGATGACGGTGTCACTGGGAAGTGTAAATGTGTTATGTCAATAAGTTACAATTATGAGTAGTGCAGATGACGGTGTCACTGGGAAGTGTAAATGTGTTATGTCAATAAGTTACAATTATGAGTAGTGCAGATGACGGTGTCACTGGGAAGTGTAAATGTGCTATGTCAATAAGTTACAATTATGAGAAGTGCAGATGACGGTGTCACTGGGAAGTGTAAATGTTTTATGTCAATAAGTTACAATTATGGGTAGTGCAGATGACGGTGTCACTGGGAAGTGTAAATGTGTTATGTCTATAAGTTACAATTATGGGTAGTGCAGATGACGGTGTCACTGGGAAGTGTAAATGTGTTATGTCAGTTAGTTACAATTATGAGTAGTGCAGATGACGGTGTCACTGGGAAGTGTAAATGTGCTATGTCAATAAGTTACAATTATGAGTAGTGCAGATGACGGTGTCACTGGGAAGTGTAAATGTGTTATGTCAATTAGTTACAATTATGAGAAGTGCAGATGACGGTGTCACTGGGAAGTGTAAATGTGTTATGTCAATAAGTTACAATTATGAGAAGTGCAGATGACGGTGTCACTGGGAAGTGTAAATGTGTTATGTCAATAAGTTACAATTATGAGTAGTGCAGATGACGGTGTCACTGGGAAGTGTAAATGTGCTATGTCAATAAGTTACAATTATGAGAAGTGCAGATGACGGCGTCACTGGGAAGTGTAAATGTTTTATGTCAATTAGTTACAATTATGGGTAGTGCTGTCCCTAGGAAGTATGCATGTGTTATTATTGG
>CM067354.1:3668314-3783314 GCA_034190875.2 Urechis unicinctus
GGAAATTGGGAAATATAATATCGACGCGAAGACTTTGTCTAAGTTTTTATTTCTCCCGTATGTTTGAGCCACCGCAGGATGTGTCATTAATATGTAATTAAATTTCTTTTGAACAACGGTCTGATATTTTACATCATGCACGCATGCACGCACGCCTCCCCCCCCCTACCACCTTCAGATACCAAACAACATATCCAGCCGCTTGTATCAGTACAATCACCGCCGACTGCAGCGCCACTCGTTTTCCGTTTGATCGAACGAAGAAACGAAAAACGAATAGGTTTGGTGTTATCTGTCTTTCGTTGTCGCACATGAAAAACGGTTTACGGTTTAGCCCTTGTTTTTCGTTTTTAGTTCTTGGTTTTCATAAACGAAAAACGAAAAGACGGTATATACACGGACCTTACAACCCTGAGTGCGCCTTGATTTTGGTTTCTAACCAGCCAGTATATTTTTGAGGGTCCCAGACAGTCTACATCCGGGTCTGGATTTAGCGACTGGGACAGCCCGAGGCGAGCCTGACCTCAAAATGGAAGCAGGAGCACACATTCTGTCAAATCTCGACATGGATCTACAATTAGATGTCCGGAAAAGCGGTAATGGGTCGGGTCAAAGGGGGACGCGTGCCAATATAGCCCCGTTTCCGTGTCCAGGTCAAGGCGCATGCAACGCACAAGTACAGAATATGGCCTACATCTTGCGCATAGCCACGCGTGCTTTTTGTGAGGGTGGAAATTAACATATTCATGAGGGATACCCATATGTGTCATCTGTAATAAGATCTCGATGCACAAAATGAGATTCGGCGAAACACGCGCTTTGGAAATGTACCTTCACATGCGTTAGTGCGATAGACAGACGGAACAAATAAATCCCTCGTACTGAATACTCATACTGAGACCGCAGCGCCGCGTAGCGACTGAAAGTCTGAAAACTTAAAACTTTTGGTTTCCAAGGTGCGGTTACCAAGCAGCTTGCTAAGCAATCTCGTTACAAATATGCGCCCAAACGGTATTATTGAGCAACCTGAACGGTAGGTAAAGAAACTTCGCCTCTGACTACGTCCATGCTTTTTACTTCTTTCGACCTCTACTATCCGCGCTGTAGAGACAAAATGGCTAGTTAACTAACTAAAACCTTACAAAAGCCGTCCAGGCCATAACATTTGTGACATAATGAAAGTTGATATCACAAAATGACACGAGGACTGTTTTTATTACTACAATATTGTATTATTGTTCTGTTTGAACTCTACGGCACGTCGAGAAACGTTGTTCAAAACCACAACATGGCCGACTCCCACAATGCAGATTTGATGGAGCTCACCTTTCCAACCGAAAGCCGAACCATTGACTGGGGCGCAATGGGGGTGTATTATCATATGTTCACGAACCACATGGTTGCGTTTGGTGTCGAAGGAAAATCTTGTCATACGATAAAACCATCATAAATAAATATTTAAAATCTGGTGTTTTGACTTGTTTGATTTTTAGAAATAGTAACATGACGAGATTGTTGGTGTGATATGTGGATTATAAATACATTCATGACATGTTCATATATATACATCTCCACATACACACACACACACACACGCGCGCACATATATATATATATATCTATATATATATATTTGAACTAAATCAAATTATGTTTCCGTATAAAGTGTGTATATATATATATATATATATATATATATATATATATATATATATATATATATATATATATATATATATATATATATATATATATATATTTATATATAATTTGTGCAACATGAATTCGAATTTAACATAAAACCCATATGATATAATTTGATATAATTTATTACGTACTGACAAGACTCCTTTTCAAAAAAGAAATTTGTTATTAATCACGGCAAAATTTAACAAAGAATTGTCGGTTGTGAGAGGAGATGAAGATTGCATATCCATACATTAAGATTGAACATCTGGAAATTACAACAAGAAGTTGGGACCAGTTAAGACGCTTAGTTTACTCTATTTTTAATCTTTTATGTTGATCTCAGGCTAAGAAGTTCCACTGTGACCTATTAAGCCCACCACGGCGGTTAAATAGTTACCTTTTCGAAAAAGTGGTTGTACGAAAACAATTATGTTATGGTTTAGTATGAAAATGCCTTGATTAGATCAAAAGAGTTCTTGGAGTTGTCAAAAAGGATATTTTTTAAAAATCACTCAAAAACAGTTGTGGAAAGTGTGCCTTAAAGTAAGTTTGATGCACGTTATGAGGGCCAGCTATGCTTTATATATTGTTGCTCCATTTTTCATACTGAAAACTATTTCCCTCTACTTCGAAAGTGATAGAAACTATTGACGGTTGACTTTAATGAAGACTTTTAAGGTAATTGCACGAACCTAAGGCTCTACTCTTGAATGTATATCTCCATGAAACAGGTCTAGGGGGTGAGGGTGAAGTCTTCTCCGGAAAGGGACTCATGCCGTTAATACAAGACATTGTAATATTCACACCTGCAGCATGAAACAGTATGATATCACCTCTAACCTGTTGTTTTCGTACATCACCCGTAGAAGCGCGCCAAATTGAAAAGCGGGAGTTGTTTGCTGGCTCACACCACGCAGTGCTATCGGTATTGTTTTCGATTTGCACGGTAGCCGTGTAGGACAATAATGCTTAAAATGGTGTTGGATTTCGTTGATTCTGTTAATATAGTAGTATGACTGTTGTTGTACTCTAGGCAAGATTGATGATAAGACATTTATAAATATGAAAATGTATGTATTTTAAACTATCCCTTGTCTGCGTTGCGAAAGGGACTATATTTGCTTATATCCTTAAAGATTCTGCCACAAGGCCTCTCGCCCCCAAGGTGAACATCAAAACACCAAGAGTGAGCGCCTCCTACCGGGACGGGTGCATCCGAGTCACGGGGGACCAGTCAGGTTTTCACACCTTGATATCGATCCCACAACCTCTAGGTCGAAAGGCGACGCAGTATACCACTGCGCACATAAACACATGCATAAAAATAGTGTGCGCGTGTATATGTTAGTGTGCGTGCGTGCGTATGTGTTTGTGGGCGGATTCCGACGCGCCAGGGGGTATCTTTCTGCAAACCACTCGAAGAAGCTGCGCCGTGTGACAGATAGTAACACGGAAGTGTTTTGGCTTCCGTTTCTCTATTTGGTATTTACGAATAGGGAAACGACCGTTTATTTGAAAATATTAAATCGATAGAAACGGTAGAAACCCTGATGGATTTTAAATGCATTTGAGAACGTTTTTAACCGATGTTACATCCGCAGAAGATTCAGAAGTTCCTGTGGAATAAGATCTTGGCCTCATTAAAAGCCCCGTGGTGCTAACCAACCCTAATTCCTGCCCTTACTCCAACCTTGCCGTGACCCGACCCTAATTCCTGTCGTGCACGTTATGATTACATTGGTATTTCTCAGCTGATGGGCCGAGATATTAAAGAGACTGTTCAGCCCCATATTTGTAATGATGTTGCCTAGCAAGCTACATGGCAACCGCACCTTGGAAACCAAAAGTTTTAAGTTTTCAGACTTTCGATCGCTACGCGGTGCTGCGGTCTCAGAAAATAGACTCTTACTTCGGCTGTCACCATTCATGTTGTCGGATTTTACCCTTCCTGCTTATCGGTCAAATTAATGCGCAATGGTGTCCAAAACTTTAATGAGTTAAGATTTGATGAAACCAAAATTTCTTAACCAAAGCGGAAGTATTCACATCGATAGCGAGGTAAATATAGAGCGCGTAATGATTTAGACATTCGTGTGGCTCATGGTTTTTTTAGGGAGACACCGTTATCGATGGAACGACATAACTATATAAAACAGATTTAGACAGTAAATCATGAATATTTCCAGTCAAACAAGAATGTTGAAAATTTATCCACATGATTTTCGTTCAAGAAAACTTTGTGGCACAAATTAGAATATGGCATTATTTATGTCTGCGTTAAACGTAGTTATGTATTAACAAATATACTGTACTGGAATTATATGCTCTAATGGGATAAAATTCTGGGCTTGGATAATATGAAGGTTCCAAGGCATAAGTTAATTGGCCCCAGCAGCAACCGCAGTTGTCGAGGTGAATGCCGCCGCTGTTCATCCACTTGATGGGGCCGAGCGCGGTTGCACGCGTAATGAAGAAACAGCACGGGAAATGCACCATGCATTTAAAAAAAGTCCCTCGGTGTCTGGACCAAGCACGTGGCAAATATACGAGCCAGACAGGCGGCAAAATATCTACCAATAACATCGAAACTTCGTTCTCATTCATAAAAAATATCTTGGTTTCCATAGGTATTATTCCTTCAGTCCATCAGTGATGGAACTGGGGTATAAGGCCATGTGTCGTTTCCACCTTGTATGACCGTGACCTCGGGTCACCGTGATTAATGTCGGCTTCTGTGTTTCCGGCCTACATACACCCGCCATTTTTCCATACAGCTGGTATTTCCCACCCGGAACTCCGGGATTCCGAGCCTTAAACACGTATAGTTGTCGAACAGCAGATAATGTTGACAAATAATCCTCGTGGGCACAACAGATTTCCAGCTCTAAATCAACGAGTACTTATACAAAAGCAATCAGTGTGAAAAATGAATTTAATGGCCCAATAAGCATGAAGCGCAATATCCTTAGTTATAATCATTGCGATTTGACACTACGTACGTACGTACGTACGTACATACATACATACATACATACATACATACATACATACATACATACATACATACATACATACATACATACATACATACATACATACATACATACATACATACATACATACATATATATATATATATATATATATATATATATATATATATATATATATATATATATATATATATATATATATATATATATATATATATATATATATTGGTGTCGTTGCAGAGCAAAGTAACACCAACGTCTGAAGCAGATTAATCCACAAGATATGATAATTTTTTTCGATCAAATATCCTCGTCACTATGGAACCACATCCTGGTTCGCGATATAACCTGTGATAGAGAGAAGGGAACATTTATTTTCCGACCATAGATTTCTCGTTCTTCGCGTACTCAATCATTTCAATATCTGTTTCGCACGTGCCAAGCTGCTAGTAGTGGACCAACATGTGCTAAGTGCGAGTCTGTCGTCCGCCCACCTTGCAGCGCGTGTCTTCTCTCGTAATGCCTTTATTTGGATGTGTTGCACGAGCCGACCCATTTGAACATTATAACCGCACGTGTGTTGAATCCCGCACGCGTCCTGGCAGTTGGCAACTAGATCTTTATATAACTATACGGTCATCCCTACTTACCTACATATTTTTTTACATACATTCTTTTCGGTTTCAGCTTGTATCGCCAATGAACCGAGAGAATCAAAATGAACCAATTGCATGAGCGGGATTACGAATTGGTTCTAAACCTAGTCAGTTATATATTGTTAGCAACAGTTGAGGCTGTTTAGGGGATATAATAATAATAGTAGTATGTTGGGAATAAGGCTAAAGCCTGTAGGTCCAATCTGGGCGTTTAGACTATAAACTATAAAACCACTGCTGGAGGCATGCCCGGGGGAAGGATCAGGGGTCAGACGGAATGTAGTATTGGATATAATCAGATAACAGGTTATTTTCGTTCACGGAGGCCATCATCCAACTGAAGTGCGGAACGGTCACATGCTACCACCAAGAAATAAGTCTGAAGATGGTGAGCGGACCGCCGGGGGTGCGTGGAGTTCCGGCGAGTGCATGAAGGTGATTTTGCAGTGCTGTTTCAGTACGGACGAGTGCTCAGCAGTGGACTTCGGTCGCGGAGAGTGCTTTACTGAATTTACGGTTTTCTCCTCTTTGGGTATATTTGGAGCCAGGACTAGTACATTCAATACAAATCAACTAACACTTTGACGAGCATATAGACTGCTCGTTTAGAGGGGCGCATGTTATAGAAAAAAACACAATCGCAACCACGCCGTAGTTGTTCTCAATCATCTTGATACCAACAGAAGCTGTCGCCCGTCAAGCATGTTTTCCTGAATTATGCACATGTTACAACCTTACCGGTGCGCATGCCCACTCCCACGCGGTTTTCAACAAAACGGGGCGTGTCGTGAATGACAGGGGCACTGATGCACGGCAACAAGAACTGATGGGCCGCACGTTTTAAACGGAAAGAATGGTACAGACGAGGTCAGACTGGACATAAAATATGTGGCCCTATTACAATGCGCGTCGAGTGAACCACAGGCGTCGCACTTATTTGCCGCCGTCTGAGCTGCTGAGGACAGTGCAGCATGGATGATAGTTGAGCGCAAGCAATGTATTGGAGCGACTCAATTTCTATTCCAACAATCTGTCAAAAGCCTTGCTCGTAATGAAGCGTAGTCAAAGTCAAAATATAGATTACTTTGAGCTTATCCGTTTCAAATACTCAACAAATCAAAGGAAGTTACTGTAACAGCTTTTATCCCTTCTTTTATAGCAACAACATTTTCTCTTCTTTCTATCATTGGATCTCGTTCAAGCAAGGCTGTCACTCAAGGTTTTAAGTTCGTACTTAAGATGTGTCTGGGTCGCCGGACGTGACCTTAAGCGCCGCAGATAAACAGCACCACACGCTGCCCAGTCCGCGCATGCGTCGCTGTCGATGACGCGCTGACCTGACATAGCCTAGGGTTGACCCACTAACCACGATAGCGTGCATCTGACAACGAAAACAAATCATTTGCAGTCGGATTGACATCGTATTGCTCTTCATTTTACTAGTCAGATAATTAATAATAAATACACTATAAGTAAAAACCACATCGTTGTGGGGTTAAGTAGCCTCTCACATTCATTGAGGGCCATCGAGTTTTCATCGCCAAGCTTCCCGACTGCCATATGACTGCTTTAGAAATCGGGAGGTGTCTGTAAATATCAGATAAATACGACCTCCATTCAAGGTTACACTTAGTATCTCACGGTCGCACCTGACCCAAGCTGTCGTGAATGACCCAACAACAACTCGATGGTCCATAACAGTGTCAGGTCGCTGGCGACCTTGGAAGCAAAGCGGGCTACGCGTCCCATGCTAACAAACTGCTGGGAAATGTGGAGATCGACAGAAAGAACAAATTGAAATAAAGAGCGACTGAGAGAATAATCGTTTACCTCGACGCCTTGAAGGAACCGGAATTGAATATGTAAAAATATAAACACATTTCTGGGAAATCGCTTGATTGACCTGATTTAATGTTGCCCTCTGTTCTGTATTTCCACAGAGCAACACCTTTAAGTTATTGGACCAACTAAATTAAACAGCAAATATGGGAAATCGTCTGAAACGGGAAATAGGGCCTCAAATAGCGTCTCTACCCGAACTTTCATCCAGGCGCGGAACTTACATGCTTGACTACTGCAACATATCTCCAACATTGCGATAAAATACAGCATTGACGAATTCAACATCGCCGACAAAAGACACATCGAATATGACAAGGATGTAGTTCTTTTAATATTATGTACAACCTCTTTTAGCGAGAACAAAGACAATCAATCCAGCCCAATGGTCGCTTTCCGCAAAGCCGTTTTCTCGTTCTGTCCATCCACGTGCACTCAGCTAATCACACTCAATGCGCTCTTAACTCGCTCATTCATTTCATGGAAAGCGTCCTTTCATGCATAATAAATCAACAGCAGTCGTGGCCCACTTTATCTTTGGTGTTATTGTCTATTGCTTGGTATAGTAAGCCAGTTCTATGTTTATAAGAAACACAGTGTACTTTACCATCATAATCGAAATAAACGTGGAAACATAACAAAGCGAATGGTTTTGCATGGTTCGGATAAATTTCATTAAACTACTTTCATTTTTAGTGCTGGTATTTTGGGAAACAGGAAATGTTGGTTTTACGTATGAACGTATTATCATCCTTGCTGTTTAATGGTTTCCTAATGTATGAGTGATAGTGTGCGAATGATCCGCTCGACAGCGCACCTCATAGTGGTTAAGAGGTGCGACCCATACAAGCTACTCGCACGGAATGTAGATGCAAACACAGGGTCTGGTATGGAGCTGTATATTGACCTCGACATGCACTCCAAATATGATTGACCCTAGAAAATAAGGTTTTAAGTAGGTCACACACAGCATCGCCATTGTGTGCTGAGTAACCCGGGCGTGATTGTCGGAGGTCGAGGCTCATACCATCTGTTCATCACACCATCAGCCAATGTCACTCGCCATCGGAATTCATAGGATGGCTTCCGAGTGCAACACATAATTTTAAAATCGATGATTTTTTACGACGTATTGCTGTGCACATCATTCTTATTCTCTTAGTAGACGCTTTAGTCTAGCATAGGATATAAATTTTCAACAATAATATTATCCGTAATAATCCAAGCTTTATACATTCGGGAAGGTTGATCCCTAATCTAATAGTCGGATTGCTTCTTCCACAGACGTATGGTTCGTGCTGTCAAGATTCCGAGCACCGAACGGCTAGATATTTATTTATTACAGTTTTATATATATATCGAGTAGCTAGCACTCGGTAACGTAATACATGGGGAACCGAGCACCTGTTGTTTCTTAGGTGAAGTGGGCCGCGTTACGTATTAAGACACCGAAATACCCACCATGATATCTATATCATAACGTTATAGTTGGCCATCTTGATCATTATCCAATGAACATTATGATAATCTTGCCATTTACCCAATAATGAATGCTTGTTTCTGTGAGTCGATGTACCAATCTGCTCAATATGACATTATTACTACTGACCCAACTCGGCCAGTTTTAGTACAACGTTATGACAAGTGGCACACTTTAAAAGGTCACAGAGCGCCCAAATTATACCACATTGTCCTAGTAATTGAACCATACAAGATAAGCATATGCCAAGATGTGCTGGTCAGCACATTTATGACATTCAATACACTTCATTTACAAAATATGGCACCTAAATGTACCACATATTTCTTATATTAGTGTGACCTTGGGAGTAATGTCAAGGTCATGAATGACCTCTCCAATTTATTTTGGCTTGAAAGAAATTACAAGAGATCTTCTGATTGCTTAAAAAGCACCTCAAATTCCCCATTTCACAAAAGATTTTCCAATTTTAACTCAAGGGTAAAAGGTCATGTGGGACTGATATTTTTACTTTGCAAAGAGCCATCAATAGATGGGTTCATGTGTGATTTTGGGCGCCTGGCTTAGTTTATAAGAATATGCACCTTCAAAATTATTCCCCATGAATTTAACATGGTACTACAAGATATTTGTTTATGATTTCTTCAACAATAATTCAGGGGTCAAAGGTTATGCAGAGCTGATGTTTAGTTTGAAAGGAACCATTGACATGAGAGGGGTCTGTGTTTTATTTGGGGCTGCCAGCTATTTTTTTAAGTGAACATTACATCAAATATGCATCAGCTTCACTGCTTATTTGTGGCTTTTACCTTTAAAATAAGGTCAAATAAACTGATAACCTCTCCAACCCAACTACCCATACTAAAAGGTGCTAGCAAGTGTATTTATACCATTCTACAAGACTTATTGACAAAATGAGCCACTCAAATGTACCAGATTCAAAGATTCATTATTTGCAGCTGTGACCTACAAAATAAGGTCATTGATAATATCTCTTATTAAAAGTCCCACCAGACTTCATAATTTGACTGAAAGTGTATTGATTGCTTAGAAACAGCAGATTCAATTCCCCATTGGGTTAACACTGAACATGAGATTTCTTACTAGTTTTCCATCAGTATCTCAAGCGTCAAAGTTCAGACAGAGCTGATTTTTAGTTTACATAGAGATATTGACAAGAGAGGTCCATGTGTAATATGGGGCTGCTAGCATGCTTTTTAACAAAATGTGCCATCAATGTTTATCAACAGAGGAATGGATGCCAGAGGTGAATAAGATACCATTATTTCTCCACCTTCAAGGCCAAAACTGCTTTCAAGGCCAAAACTTGAATATGATGCAATGAATTAGACACTACACTGCAAGGGAACCCCATTTTCATTTTGGCCTGAGCCTGGTTAGGGTGGGATCACTGTGAAGGTTACAGTAAGGTCATGGTCAGGAACACATTGAAATGAGGTCATTGTGGGAAGGGAGTAGCCTTGGTCCAGATTAAGGTAGCCTGTAATCAACTGCCTCGTTACACAAAGTAACCATGCTGAATATGTCATCATCAATAGAAAACCTAGGTTATTTGAATATCCCTTTCAGTCTGGGAAATGCTGGAAATATGCTTTCATTAACAGGAAATCAGAGTCATTTAACTTTTTAGTCTGGGCAATACTAGGCAGTCGGCAAGTTAACAATAAATGTATGAAGCTGGTGACCCTAGAGCCATTGTTTGAATTAGTGTCACAACACATACATTAGATTTGTTTATAATACCATTGATACAATAAACAAAGCTGTTGGGTATACCAGATGCTCTCTACACAAAGCAGACAATGAGGTACCTGTTTTTCACAAAATTTATTTAAAACAGCTGATGTTATGTCATTTCATATGGAAGTATTTGAGGTAAGTCTCTAGCACAAAGATGGAATCATCCAACTGCATCTCACACTGCTCCAATCTGAAACCCATCATGACAACTCTCATCAAACTGCATCTCACACTGCTCCAATCTGAAACCCATCATGACAACTCTCATCCAACTGCATCTCACACTGCTCCAATCTGAAACCCATCATGACAACTCTCATCAAACTGCATCTCACCCTGCTCCAATCTGAAACCCATCATGACAACTCTCATCCAACTGCATCTCACACTGCTCCAATCTGAAACCCATCATGACAACTCTCATCCAACTGCATCTCACACTGCTCCAATCTGAAACCCATCATGACAACTTTCATCCAACTGCATCTCACCCTGCTCCAATCTGAAACCCATCATGACAACTCTCATCCAACTGCATCTCACACTGCTCCAATCTGAAACCCATCATGACAACTCTCATCCAACACTAACTGACCTTCACATGCTCCAAAGAAACACACACATCACAGGTTATAGAACAGCAGTCTTATACAGGGGGGTACATCTACGCTCCATTCCATTCCATGGACAACTTCTGACCCTCCTCCATCCACTTTTTTTGACAAGAACAACTTCAAAAGCCCCCCTTTAAATCTGACATGACAATGGGACGCTTTTTTTGGATCAGAGGCCTTCTTAGTGACTTATTAATGAAACCCCTGTTTCTTCTCATTCGTTTCAGGCTTGTCAGCTGCTGGTAGCCAAGCAGACTCTCCCCTGGTCACGTGCAAGCTCTCAATAATACTGCCCCCCTATCCAATCTATTTCAGTAGATTTCGTTATACACCCCATTACATAATGTGCTGGTACCCTCTTTTACTGCGCAAAGGTCCTGACAAGAAATACAAGATATGTTGTCACTTGTTTGAATAAAAGCAACAGATCTTTATCTTGAACCTACTTGCTGATCATATGTTTGACTTTGGCCAGCTGAGCTTTCTCGGCGGGTGTGATCATTTCTTCTACCTCCGATTTCTGCGTCTCATCAGCTCCGTTCTGGTCGAGTGAGGCGAGGATAGCTTCAAGACGCTGCTGTTTCTCGAGAAGACGGCGGTGGTCCTGACTTTCACAATCACGACGTCTCATCACATTATACGCCATCTTCAAAAGCAAACCAAACACTGTCACATACACAAGCTGCAAACATACAATGATACAGCCGTAGTGTTTGTGGATGAAATGGGTATGACCTTGTGGGAGTTCTGTAGCAGCATTCTGGAAACTTGGTTGAGGTTGACAGAGAACAGATAGAACGTCCTGGATGGGGCATGGTCCGGGGTCTTAGGAATCTCCTGTTGTAAAGATTGTGGATCATTATAAACAAGGTGTATCTGCGACATTAGAAGGTCAGCTTATAATGTTTCCTTCACTAGTTGTACCAAGATGTTGCTGTCCAATAAACAACAACACTTACAGTTACTGTGACAAGGTGTTCACTAAAAAGCTGATACAGCATTTCTTTGGCCTCTTTGCTTGGCACCATGGCAAACTCTTCTATCTGTTAAAAAAAGCCAGCAACTACAAGTGCCTTCCTCCAATAACTGTCAGAGATCAACAAATGCAAATTATATAGATGAATTTGATGACTGATGTGAGACCCACCTGTTTCTGTTCTAGGTGGTGCATTGTCAAAAGCAAGCGGAATATCCTCAGGCTTTTGGAACCATACCTGAAGTAAAAAGAGAAGAAAAGTCACTGATTGGAGTAGTTAATGAAAATGTTATAAAATCAAAGATGTTCCACTGCTTAAGATAAGTAAGGGGAGTATAGGGTTCAACGACAAACCAACACCTATGCGTTCAAAGGAGCCAACGGAAGTGTGGTTTATGCAAGTAGATAAGAAGTAAGTAAATACATGGAAGTAAAACAGACACTTAAATTTTACAAAAAATTAATTAATTTTAAAGAATGACTTTTGTAAAATTCATATAAAATTGTGTATCATTTACAATCTGTAATATAATCCAATTTCTTTAGTGAAATCAAGAATCTCAGATGGATAAACTCTTTCTTGCAGACTTTGAACACGGAAATAGCGATCCCTATTAAGACTAGGGCTGACACACCAGTGTCGATGTAAGATAACAAGCTGGTAAGCTTAACTATAGTTCAGACGAAATATTTCATATTACTATTGTTGTGTTATTAAATAATTCATGTCAACATACTTCTCCTGAACAAAGGATTCCACATGGGCCTTGCATAATGATGTCAAAGCTTTATGGAAATCTGAATTTCATTAAGGGTTAACACATTACCATTAAAACATAATAACTACAAGTTAAATATAATGTTCAAATTTTCTTCCTTAAAAAAGTTCTCGGAATTTGTGTATTATTTGCAAAAACCACAATCAGTATACACAAATTTCATAAAGCTTTCCTGTAGCAAATGAGTTTTTGAGGAAAATTTGTCACACGATGCAACAAAAATAGGACAATGTGGTTTCCAAGGATACCAATCATGAACATTCCACCTCCACTCTCCCCAACTTTGTGTAATATATTCATCTGGATAAACAGAACCTCCATCAATCCAAATTGAAAGACAGAAATCTAATAACTAATGGGAATAAATTTGTCTTGGCCACAGATTAAATCATTATTTACTGAGTCCTCCAGGAGCAGGGTTAGATACTGATCCAATGTAGCCTTGGTAATGCCGAGCTCTGCTGGTAATGCTTGGTATAGCTGCACATAGAAAATGAGTAGGGAGCTGATAAATAACAATCAAATTGTTGCCATGGAGACACTTGCTGATTTAAGGCTAGAGATAGCACACACGTTATTGGTTTATTGGAGAACTCACCTCGTTGTATGAGATGTGGTTGGTAACAGGTACGTTGTGTTGACTCCTGACCTCACTCAACCTGAGGAAGGTCCTAATGACCTCACCTGCCTTCTACAACACACCAACACCAACCAGCCAGTGAATATGCTGCATAACATTACAGGTGCTACGGCCTTGGTCAATTCTGTTAATGTCTACTTTTAATTATTACCTAGCAACAACAAATGTGGTATTTTCCCACCAGGCAAATCATCGAGAGCTGCCCATCATTTCCAGAAATTATGGTTCTAAGAATGTAAGAGTGAAACACTATTTGGTACAATACGAGGAGTAGAAAGTCATTATCAAACTCACCTTGCTTAGCTTCCTCTCCGTTGCTGCAATCAGAGCTTGATCACGAAGGTACATATCAAACCGGTCCACACTAACACTCCAGTAGATACCTTCATCTCCAGAGCTCTACAAATCAAACAATATCATCTGCATACAATCAACAATAAAGTTTTGAAAGCGGAAACCGAAAGACCTTGATTAAACATCTTTCAGGCATGCACGCAAGCCAATTGAGGGAAGTAATAAACACAAATGGCTGCTACCGCAGGTAATGATGATGATGATGTGATTATGGTGATGAGGACAATGATGGATGATGATGTGATGATGTGATGATGACAAAGGCAAACATAAAAAATAACGAGAGATTAGAAGTGGTGTATAAGTGTGGTGTTCAACGCCGGGTTCATTTAATACTGACTTCTCCAGGGCACTGACCAGTATCTCCACGGCAAACCTGTTATTGATGCAGCCATGTCAGCTACAAGGGCTGTCAGTGTCACCAATAAGACTATGGTGTGGTATCCTTCAGAGGCCTTATGGACTCAGGGATTGCCTTATTAAGGCGTGCATTGAAGAAATGGAGACATCTTAAAATGATCCCTCTTAGTTTAGCTATAAGTTCCTTGATTGTACACCCACTATGTAAGCAGTGAAAGCACCCTCTCCAGCCTCTGGTAAACAAAACAAAAGAGCAGCGTACCTTGTCAGGTTCTTCCATCTTGATTCTCTTCGCTGCCGGTTCATCTCCATCATCACCGGCTTTCCTTGTTAATTCTGAACAATCCCTATTTAGATTGATTATTTGTAACACAGGGAAAGCTCAGATGGACCGGGCAACTGTATAACAGGCACCATTAATTCAGGCTATACTAATGACACATTACCAACAGCCACACAGGTTAGAAATAACCTCACTAGCTTAGTGGATCAGACAGTCCCCTGAGGTTCAAAATCTAGGTGCCCTCAGTCATTTGTAAAATTGACTCAAATGAGGAAACATGATGAAGTAACCAATAAAGCACAAAACTGCATTTACATTTGTAAAAATATGACGAGGTATGTAAGAAATGGTCAGGCCAAACTTACCTTGAAAGTTAACATTTGGAACTGAATACATGAGCTCTTCCTCAGTTTGAAAGGAAGGTACTAGCTCCTTCTCTGGGGAAGCAGACAGACTGGGGCATCTGTAGAGGAACTGCGTTTGGGCCAGGTTTTTGAATGCATCTCGTACTTTATAAATTGATGTTGGCTCTTGTCCTTCTGTATAACAAAATGTAATAGATATTTGGACGAAATATTCATTTCATCTGAACTTCAAGTAAAACTTTGATATCACATAACAAAGAGATCGAGTACAATTATATATGGTGGATTTTAAAACCTTCATCAAATATTTGACCAATGGGTATGAATATGTACGTATATTTACACAACGGTCAATGCCAACACATAAACTCCTCTAGATTACTGACACCGTTGTTACGATGATAATGAACTGACCAGGCAGTGTCTGGTTGAGTCTCTCTGTGACTTGGACGGCCACCTGGCTGAGCCGAGCCTCCCCGTGATGGAGCAGTTCCTCTATGATCAGTTCAGCTTCGTCTCCGTACAACACCTTTCCGCAGTACATATACCTAGGATACCTGAGGAAGCGCAAAATACTGGCTACATTGACGCGGTATTCGGCATAGAGTCCACCCTTCGCCTTCTCAAATGAAGCGATTCTGTGTTGGATGAGCAGGGCCAATGACTTCTTTGTCTGAAAACAAAAGAAAATTCATTGAGAAAGCAAAATACACATCCATAGGAAGACAACAAAGTAGAACTGATAATATATATATATATGTCAACGTCCTTAGTGGCACAATAAAAGTTGCTCATCAGAAGAGACACCTTGCAATTGACAATGTTACACAATTGCAACTTATGGTCAATTATGTAACGGTGACTATTGCTGCAGTCAAACCAGATAGGACTATCATACAGGGTAAGGTCCCTAGAACCTGCCAGGTTACGCATGGTACAGCCTCATTCCTGCCTATAAGTCAATACCATGGAGCTGCTGATTTTGCAGAGTATCTCCTTTTATCACAGGCAATGTCATTTAACTGCACCTTATTCAATTAAACTACAATGTAGTCCTCCCACAAGAATACAACACATTCTGCCAAAACACAGCACCCAATCAATATGTGAGATTTCAAACATTTGTTTGAAATCTTCCCATGGCCACGACATAGTATGTTCAGTGGCAGAATGTTGACCTGCGCTTGTTCATGTGAATTGCTCATTAAAAATTCCTGACAAATACACCAATCATAACATGTCAATTGTTGCTGATTTCAGCCATGACATTGTAAACATATACTTGGTGATGGAAATTATGATATTTCCATCAATAATGGGCGGCCTAATTACAACAAATAAAGGGCGGCCTAATTACAACAAATAAAGGGCTGCCTAATCACAACAAAGGGCGGCCTAAAGGGCGGCCTAATCACAACAAACAAAGGGCGGCCTAATACAACACAAACACAACAAAAAGGGCGGCCTAATTACAACAAGGGCGGCCTAATCACAACAAAAAGGGCGGCCTAATCACAACAAACAAAGGGCGGCCTAATCACAACAAAAACAAGGGCGGGCTAATACAACTGCGGCCTAATTACAACAAACAAAGGGCGGCCTAATTACAACAAACGGGGCGGCCTAATCACACAAACAAAACACAAAAAAAATAAAGGGCGGCCCTACAATTACAACAAACTAAAACAAACAAAGGGCGGCCTAATCACAACAAACAAAGGGCGGCCTAATTACAACAAATAAAGGGCGGCCTAATTACAACAAACAAAGGGCGGCCTAATCACAACAAACAAAGGGCGGCCTAAATACATCAAACAAAGGGCGGCCTAATCACAACAAATAAAGGGCGGCCTAAGGGTTACTAATCAAACAAAAAGGGCGGCCTAATCACAACAAATCAAAAGGGCGGATCCTAATTCATCATTGCAGCATATAGGCCATACTTTTTATCAATATTCTGTAGCTATGGATCGGTATGGATAGGGAAATGTTTAAATGTTGCATTCTCATACCCCAACTCCACTGAGGTTCATTGTATAACATGCAGTTACACTAGCCCAACAGTACATTCATTGCGGCTCATGGCCTGTAACAAACGCAACAGTCAAACCTGGTAGGGCTAGGGCTAGAATAGCCCCGGTCAAACAGTGAAATTTTTAGATACCGTTCTGAATCTTCAATTACCGCGCGAATGGGCAATGTGTTTTGAATGTTACGGGTGATTTAGAATGTAGAAAACAACATACATCAAGAGCCTGTGAAAAAATATGTTGTTACGCACAAAAAGCTTACCCCCGACCCATGCAGTTATTTTGGAAATGCCATTTAATATAGATTTCTGAGATATAGAGATGCGATGGCCACCATTTTGGTAAATATAAGGTCACATGGTATTTGTTTGCTGTCTGTTCGCTGGGTGCACACCATGCTTTTTAACCTGCCATTTATGAAATAGTCTGGACTGTGCCTGCGCGCAGCTACTACCGCCGCATTTTAAAGATAAACATGTCAACACGTGCTCATCGATGATGCCGCCACGACTGTAATCGTAATTCAGCTGAATACATCCACTCGTGATTATAGGTGCAAATCGTTCATTACCATCAAAACATGCAATGAAACCAAATAACTCTTCAGGTTTCATACTTTCAAGGGCTTAAGACATTTGGATGATGATTAGACCTTACAAGAGATAAGCAGCTAAGAAACCTCAAGTTCAACAGCTCAGCACACATTTACCCCAAAGTAGAGGGTTGGGTTTCAAATAGAAATGATATCAACACCAGTTAACATGAAATTGACATTTGGGGACAATCCCAATCGACTGTGAGAATATTTCTGGGCGATAAAAGGGCTGTTTAGTACCTTATTCAGGGGCGTATTTGTGTCTCTGGCGATCGCACGTAATGGGGCGAATTCTTTTTTGATAATGTACAAAGCCACATCTCTAGTTAGCTCTCCGAAATGTTCCTTAAGAATTTGGGACGCCAATTGAGTTTGGTAACTGGTTGTTTTCATGTCGAGATTTCACATTTATGTCCACCGACGACATGCAATGTCTATCTCATCTCGAGGGAATAGTCGACATCATAACGCAACCCCTCTTTTTTGACCCCCGGTATCTGAGAGAGAAGATGGAAAACAAATTTCAGGAATTCTGGCACAAAACTATGTGGGATGATGAAAGAAAGCAGGGTGGGAATAAGCTTCGTACATATAGACAATTCAAGAAACATTTTGAGTTCGAGAACTACCTGGACTCTGTCAAAATTAGAGCACATAGATGTAACCTAACCAAATTTAGAATTAGTTCACACAAACTTGCCATTGAAACAGGTAGATACTACAAGCCTCCCATTCCTGTTGACCTAAGAGTATGTAAAGACTGTAATGTGTTAGAAGACGAATACCATATATTTGTATGTCCTAACCATTCCCTAGTAAGAGATAACTTGAATGTTAGGGTTCAAAGTAGGGAAAAGTTCATTGATTTAATGTGTGAGTGTAACCAAAATATTGCTTTTATGTTCACCAATGTCTAAATGACCACGATTGTCCACGATAGTTTGTTATTCCTTTCTTTATTCCTTTTCTTTTTGTAAATGTTTCTCTATACCTCATATGAAGTGTGTTAATGTCGATCAGCATGTAGTCATAATGATCAGGTACCCCGTTATGATGCATGTTTTTTTTTGTTTATGTTCGTGTGTTATAATGTTGTCCTTAGCCCCTAAAGGGCAGTTAGTGGCAATAAATTAAACTAAACTAAACTAACGCAATTCTTATGTAGCGCCACTATTCGCAATGACAACATTTTTTAGCTGCAGGTGCTCGGATCCCGACTCCTATTTTCCGAGCGCCGAGCCGCAAGTTCTGTTTTTAAGTACATATAATATAGACGCTTGGAAGCATGGCATCGAGAACCTACAGGCTCTAGCCTTATTCCCAATATATTACTATTACTATTACTGAGAATCGAGCACCCAAGCTGTTGGCTGGTGGATAAGTGCGAGTTTCCGCTCGGCGTGTCAAAGCTGCATCTCGGATAAGATGAAACCTGGCCACACAGGCACTCGAGTCAAAAAACGCCACTCAGACAGACAGACAGACAGATCAATTTATTAACCAATTGAACATATAAACAATGAACAATTGATAAGGAGACTCCAACTAAGGCTGATGAGCCGCTGCTGCTGGAGCCACCCAAACATAATGAAAACAAAAATAATAATATAAAAGAAGAAACACACAAAAGATAGACTATGTACAAAAGAGAAGCATAGTACATAGTCCTCCCTGGCTTCTAATATAAGTTATGAGTCTGCCCATGCTCCGTGCATAAGCCAACAGTGAACAGAGGAAGGAGCGTCAAGCTGTCAATTTAATTAACTCCGTCAATTCGTACACGTGTACGCACATCTCCGCGACCTCGGTTTTTCATGGAGTGTGAGCACCCTGACTCAGGTATTTTAGAGATGCATGGCATTCATTGCAAGTTAGCTAGCAGGCCTGTGGTAAATGTGACCATGAAGTGTTATTGATGTAAGATTGGGTTTATCTGTTTATACCAGTGAAAAATGAGTATCCCATATTTTAAAAATATAACAACGTGCAACGCCTCTTTCGTTTTATGTGCGAATTAATGGGTGTCTACTTTTCACCCTCCCGGATAATCATAACGCTCTTTCTTTTGAAAATCGCGCCTCGTCACGAAGGCCCGCGTGGCCAGACAACCATCAACCCCAAGTACCAGTCAACCAGCTGAGCTATGACGATCGATCTATCGATCTGTTGTTTACAGCCATTGCGCATACCTGCAATCACGCCGCACCGCGCACTGTTTGTATATCGGGATAGGCCCCACTTACATTTATCTCTTCATAAAAGATCTGTCGGATTATTTCCTATGCCGTGAGACGTAGGTTCTCACGTAGCAGGTAAAACACTACCTGCGTGCCCCGGACTGCATACTACAAGCTGCCAAATTCACATCAAGGGGCGGAGAAATCCTATTATCCGCCCTGGTATTTCTGACCACCTGCGACCGACAAACAGCGAATACTGTGACAACACTGCCTGAGCGGAAAGAAAGTCTGAGTTCATTTCAATCGTTTTGGGATATATCACAGGTAAGTTTCAACCTCACGTGATGTGGTATGATTCCTGCTCTGACCGCGATTTCATACCATACCGATACGCTTTAGATCGCCATGATTCCAATGCGCCTCATGAATAGGCCAATGCATCGGTCAGAGCATAATTTGATGGCATGGTGGTTGAACCATCTCGCGTTCTCTCTGCATACCCGTGCTTCCTAAGGTAAACATGCACCTTCGTGTGATCACTGCATATTATGAATGGACAAACCAGCTGGACTTCCAATAAGTACGATATAATCCAACCAGGCGCTTATGTTTGCGACGTATGTCTCGCTTCTTAACCAGTTTGGTTGCAGTGTGTGGGTGGGGGGAGATGGGGGTGGTAACTTGTTTGTGTTGGCTATGAACGGCAGAATGGCCTTCTCGTCCAGAACGGTTATGTGTGATTTGTGATGATATAGCCTCGTATGTGGGGATAGATTTTTCCTTTTTACCTTTAAGTATTTCCACGTTTAATAGACAAAGATCACTCCTGTCATCTTTGTTAAGGACCCGCATGGACTATGAGGCACTGGCTAACCCCTTCCTCGTGATCTGTGGCTTGTTATTTCTCCTCCCAGACAAATAAAACATTCCCCAGCCAGGAGTTCTCAAACGATCGTTTTGCTGACATAACGTTTGTTTGTGTCACTCAGCTGAGACAGGGAACAGGTTGCCTAATTTGCATAGTTGTTTGATTTTTTTTCTACGATTAAGCTGTATTGGTGTCGATATGAGCGGTCTCGGGAGGCTTTCTCTTCATGATAGTATGTTTTGCGTTTGTGCGTCGCTATAGCAACCACAATACAGAGACCGACTACGCCGAGTCAAAAAATAACATAATCATAACGCTCTCTGACCCACTGACAGGACACGGTGTTATTTGGCTGCTGACCGCAAATACGTGACTGCAGCACATCCAACAAGATGAGTGGGGCTTCCGGTAAAGGAAAGCCCACATCACGTAAACCAGCCAAACCCAAAGCCGAGGTAGGTTTACTCTAACCTTCTGCTTCGCATTATATCTGTATATTTAATTCATTTATAATCAATTGCACTTTTCATTTTATCACTATTGGAAGGATTAAAAAATACTTTATTCTTGTTATTTTTTTGGTCTATTTTTCTGCGATTGCAAATTTAAGGAAAATGCGTTCAATGAATATTTGTGAATTAAATATTATATAAATACGTAAACCCAGGTGATAGAACTAATATCAGTTCCGACGAGCTCATGTCCCTGTATTTGGGCATACTAACCTTCAGGTGACATCTGGAGCTGCTAGTCGAGCTGTCGTACCACGTGGTTCTCGTGACGTCACACAAAAGACGCCGCACGGGGTCACTGCACGTGGAAGCGGGAAACCTCGCCAACAAGCGATTATTGCACCAACAGGTCTTTTCGTCTCTCTAAAAGTTTGATTTCTACAATGGGTATCAAATTTTTCAGAGTAATTATTGTGTGTTGTTTGGTATTTCGTAGCGATTTTATCGCAGCAATGATTTATTGAAATATGGTACTTGCCCATCTTACAACAGTGTGTACACATTAAATCAGATTATCCCCACAATTCATTAGCTCATAAAGTTCATAATGGTAAACATTGTCCTACCATCGAAATATCATACTTTCATTGATTTGGAATATAAAATGGCAAAATGCCACTTTGCATCAAGACATATTTACTTAAACTTAGCACATTTTATCAAACAGTGGTCAATATTAACACCACCTCGTCTGGTTTCAGATTACCATGTCCGTGGAGTGGCGCCCGCCAAGAACTACGATGTTGTGTCGTTCGCACGAACCATGAACGAGGACTTCGGGGGCGAGTCAAAAAGCTCTTTGATCCGGAAACGGAAGCGGCCATGACAGCTCAACAAACGGGTCTGGTCCGCTTACTCACTCTCTGTCTCATCCCAATATGACAAGGGCACCTGTTGCCATATATGGACTGGGTGAGATGAAAAGTGGTCATCATAACGTGCACATTCACATGCGGTCTGTGCAGGTATTTACATTGGCTGGAGGTGCCCGGAGTTCACCTGGGATTGCCAGCGAGTTAGTGATTCATCCAAATGTTTTTGCGGGCACCTGCTGGCTGAACACAACAATTACACAGGTGATTATTAGTATTACCTTTAATAAGGTCATAATTAGGTCAAACATATAACACACACCCATACAAATACTTATGTATAAAATAATATAATTTTCGTCTTTTACACTGTAATTATACTTTCATTAAAGCCCCCATGCCACACTGTTTAACACTGGATTATTTGACACTCGGAAGCCGACCAATTTTGTCCTGACTAAATTAGGATGAACATATTAATAATCAGCTAATTTGACAACTATTTTCAGCAAACAACATATATCATTTATTTGAGCATGCATTGATGTTTTTCGTGTCCAGCCAAGAGCAACCTGGTGCCTTGCAAGAAATGTCGATGCAAGGGATACGCTTGGATACCATCCCGTCCCGAGGAGATTGGCGAGTATTGGTTCCAGCGCCGACGGGACTTCGACGTGACCACATGGAGAGCGAAATGTCGTTGTAAACACACGCACGAAGATCACGACCCTAACGGCCTGAGAGGATGCCGGAGTTAGTAGCCTCTTATTGGGACATCAATGCCCATATTCATTTTTAGATTTCGCTCATATCGTTTGGATTTAAAAGTTTGGTAGTTTTTGGTGCACTGGTCAGACTGGATATATAGCAGGCCTATGTGGGTTCGTGGTCCGCTGTATAATCCTGTATGTTGTAAAAGGCTGTTTGCCGCGAGTTGCAACTCTTGTGGATGAAAAAGCTGCCCTTGTGAGGGTCATAAACGCAGTACACCACTTCAGCCGGATGTCGTTACGGGGCTGGGGGTGAAAGGGTGTCCAAAATCGGCCGAAGAAGCGTTACCAAGTTAATACCTCCCCTGGATCATATGGAAAGCCACTGAATATATTGAGGGACAGCTGCTATTATTAGGTTCAACAGTCAATATGTTTCTTGGGAGGGTTTTGTTGTCTTCGCAGCATCTGAAGAGGAAAATGCTTACGTAAGCTCATGCGTTCAGTTTCGACTGGTCCCGGAACTGGTGCGTGACCGCGCTGTCCGTCAAACTTTTTGTCCGTGGAGAGTTTGTCATGTTCTGAGTATAAGCCACCGCCCTCTTTTTCTTCTCTCTTTATTCCCTGATGTGGCTACCTATATTCTTCTCTGTCTGTCCCTCTCAGGCCCGTAACCAAAGGGGTATCGGGGGTATCGGACGATACCCCTCTAGTCTGCGTCCCAGACTCCAGGGGTTCCGCTACGCTTCTCGCCCTAGAGTCTACGAAAAGATAAGGTCTTAAACTGGCGCGTCCGAATATTCATTAGACACGTTCGTTAATCTTCGTGACCAATCAACGCAAAGGTTGTGACCCGGATTGACCTTAATTGCGCGTGTCTGGCTTGTGATACGCACCCTCGGTTCTATGTGACGTCATGGACATTGTAGTGGTCTGCGTCTAATGAGAACACATTGAATGTCTTCTGGAATTATGGGGCGTCTCAAAAGTTCAAATTGACACCACAGCAAGCGCTTTAATCGCTTAGCTGCGCGATAGTATGTTTACGTAATAGTCAGTTAAAAAGAACCAGTTGTGTGTCTGCTTCCCTCGCCGACTGTGTGATTAACGGTGCCACTCAGCGTGAAACAACAAATCGGAGTGTTGTAGAATGTGTGCCCGGCTCATAAAAATCACTCGTCCGGATGGATAAGTTCTTCGGAACTTGTAGAGCTAACCAATGAGAGACAACGACTCAAAAGTACCCGAGAGTGACCGAGAGACACGGCTTGTGATTGGAGCATCCCAAATCTGGGATGCCTGTCCAGTTCAAGACATTAAAGTCTCCTAGACCTGAAGGCGAGACTATTGAACATGTAAACAGCGCCCGCAGCCATCAGGCTAGGGGTCCTTGACTAATACCCCTCCCAAGTGCCACTCTCCTTCGGGCATCGAAGGTTGTTTGTTGTTGTTTTGAACAGTTTAACCGAAGCGCTAACTCGACCAGTGTCACTGACGCTTACGCAAAATAGTCCCAAGAATATATTGGCAGAACAGAAAGCATTTTGGGCTGGGATATTGAAGTCCATACATTTGGGTAAAATCTCACATGCTTATTACATGTCAAAATAAAGATGAATTATTCGGCAAAAAGCGTATTAATATCTTGTATCGCGATATGGCAGAGTCTAACTAAGGGAAGGTAGGTGGCGGACGTAACACCGGGCTCGCAACGGAGAGTGGTGAGGCTGGTGTCAACGTCTGAACATGAGGGTTGTTTGGGGCAGTGCTGGTAATATTGAAGCTCTTATTGAACAATTCAGCCCAAATGACAGAAGATGTATGGTTAATATGGTGCCATGCTGATGAGTCTTGGCGTGTCGGCTGCTGTAGGGTGCGGCTGCAGCTCTTTCGACTCTCCTTTCCTCTGCGCAGCCTGTGACAAACACTGGGAGGAGCACCAAACGTTCTTCATGTCTGCCTCAGAGAGGGCAGCACAGGGCATGCCCGTTGGTGAGTCTTACTGGTGCATCACTTCCTTTAATGATTGAGAGATAAGTGTCGTTTAGCATTAGTATGTAATGGAGGGCGTTTTATTGACCATGAGCTAGTCACACAGACTGGATATGTTATCATGGTGATAATCTCGACTGTTACATGTGTAGATATATGCAATATAACTTTGTTTCCCAGGAGACGATTATATTCCATTTGCTGAGATTCCGTCCTTGAAAAATATGGTGCTGACTGGGGAAGATGACGAAGACATGAGTTACATGAAGGCATTGCCCAGCCCCTATCAGCGCCCCCTACCGGCCAGTAACCCTCAAGCAGACAACACTACTGTGGCACCATTCGGCCGCCAGGGTGGTAGCAACTCTGGGCCTCGCTTTCGCCCGGTTTATGACTAAAACGAGCAGTCTACTTATCCCGAATGAAACCTATTCATTATCTGTGATATGCATGCTTCAGATTGTACCTATGGAGTTTTTAAAATGGATTTAACTTCAATTATTTCGTTGCTTTCATTGTATTCAAAACAAAATGATAAGATTGATTAATCGTCACGAATGCTAAACTTCTAAAGATGAAATCATGAAAATAGGGAGAGCAAATCTAGATTCCTATTTTAACATTCAATTTGATCAGGCGGCTAGCTCTGCCTGATAGACCAAATGTTCTCTTCAAATAAATCATAGAAACCAACGAACTGGCTAAAGGAGATCAAAGACGTTTTCCGATATTGCCCAAACTTTGAGCAATAATCGTTTTAAACGTAGACAGACTATTTTTCTCTAAAATTTGAGCATGGTCCTCTCCATGGCACTTTTTGTGACGACACTGGTTGTCACGACATCAAAGCGCCGTTGATCTTTGCCACGGAACAAGACTAAGTGCCCTTGCTATAGACTTTACTCCAGGTACGCCACCTCATAGATGAAATCGGCAATTAAAGAAAATAACTGTCGATGTTTGATTAATCACTATACACATTCACGATTCAAAGCCTGCATATAATCATTTGGCGACTGAAAGATCCAGAAAATGAGTCTTAAAAATGGACAAATGATATTGACACTGCATTGAACATGTTTATGTTAGACGTATGTGATCTGTTCTAATTTCATGGGTTGTCAGGCTGTTTTAGCAACTAAAAGGAAAGCCGAGCATCCTAAAAATACACCCATAAGGTTTGATAAGAAGTGATGAAACATTTACATGGCATGATGGAATGTTATTTGTGTAATAGATTATAAACAATCTCTATCACCAGAAATCTTAAACTTATCGCTGCTTGCGAGTTACAGGAAGCTTGGGACAAGACCAATGCCAGTGAATGGTTTTTACAATGGTCAATTCTTCACCTAGTTTGTCTTAATTAAATGCTTGAAGTGTGAAGTATACTAGCCCTACAGGACGTCTTTACTGACGTTATAATGAAATAATGCATCCTGGCAGAAATGAAATTAACTGATATATAATATTTTCAGCGCTTATTTTATTTATTGGTTGTGTCAATCGATACTACGAACAAAATCGGCGTTTATAAATGCCATTGCTGATGAAACAATGTGACCGTGAATGTCGGCACTGTAAAATGGTCGTATTGATGAAGACGAGGCGTCAATTGAATGGTAACTGGAAAACGGATGTTTATTTCTGAATGTGGAGGTTCGGTTTCCGTATCCCGCAAGTCCGAATATAAATTACAAAACTGCGGTAATTGAGTAACTCTGATGATATCCAGAGGCTGCGGCTGAGCTGGAATTCCAAACTGTTACGTGCCGTACGGAGTTGGCCTTCCAACTTGGTCCGTACGACGGTGACTATATCGTTGCCCAAATACTGAATGTGTTTTACTTTTGGGGACGGAGGTATTTATACAAGTGTGTGGCGTCGTCAGCAAGCGTGGAGGTACAATTACATTTAGCTTTAATTGAAGATCAAACGGTCTGATGTTAATTGTTATGGGAATTAACGGGTTTGGAATGTTTACTTCAAATGGCTCTACTTGCTATTTGTATACACCGGGACTAATTAATTTGGATAGCGACCCGTTTACTTCAGATATCAAGGTTAGGTATTTAGGGGGGGGGGGGGGGGGGGGGGGGGGGGGGGTATTATGACTCCACACTGGTTGACGACGCTTACTACGGTTACTACATAAAATCTAATTGATAAGGACGGTCACAGCAATACTAGCATTTTGGACAAAAAAACCTCAGACCGCGAAACACAGAAGTAGTGCTCGTGTTTTGTCGTTTTCTTGCGTACATCGGCCTTACAATCCGCTACGGCGCAAGTAAACCTGGGCATTGTTGTTTCCGCGCAGTCTGTATTGTCTATAGAAAGATATTCTTAAACAATTTCTCAAAAATAACACCGATATAAAACATAAAACGACGAATGTTCACCACAGCTTAAATCTCTACATTCCGCGTCGTGTATTGCCTTTGTGATTTGGAAAAGCATGCCCCCCATTTCCGGTGAAAAATCCGTATCGCCCATGGCGGCCGCGAGGGAAGCCGACAATGTGAAGTCTCCTACTGCCTTCATTATGGTCATAATTAGGGCAAGTTATAGCATGCGTCTTTATTCGTGTCAGTGGCTTTTCGCGGGTGTTTGTTGGTAAACATATTCACTGTGATTGATAGTTAGATAATGATCAGCTTCTCTACAAAGTGTTGTCTTGATTCCCATCGGAACCCACGCTGTAGCTGCCCAAAGTCGCGAAAGCCATCAGACTCGACCAAATAACCAGTATTTTTAGTGGGGGGGGGTTCTTTTCCCCTCAATTGTGGACCTTTCTCCTGGTTCATACTGATGCGGCTATAAGACCATAATCAAAGGCACCATCGACACACGATATATCTATATATATACACAAATGCGCTAGAGTAAGGCGGACCTTTCTGGGCCAAGTAGGCGGTTCGTTCGAACCCCTCGAACCCCCCCCCCCCCCCCCACCCCTGGCTACGGGCCTGCCTAAAGCATTGTTATACAAGATAT
Source organism: Urechis unicinctus (assembly GCA_034190875.2). Classification (NCBI taxonomy): domain Eukaryota; kingdom Metazoa; phylum Annelida; class Polychaeta; order Xenopneusta; family Urechidae; genus Urechis; species Urechis unicinctus. The sequence goes on from CM067354.1 coordinate 3,695,800, forward strand.
AACCACACTAAGGGGTTAAAAACCTAATGGAAGGTTGTCCAACTAGAATTGCAATGCAAGGACAGGTGGCTGTGGTGGAGGTCGAAATTATAAAATCGTGTTGACTACTAGGGCCATGACCGACCACTGGTTACTCTTACTACTGTCGCGTCTTTAAATACTTTTCCAACTTAAGACCCCGACCAAGCTCACGAAGTAGTGTGTGAGAGTAAATAACACAAAGTCGCGAATTTCAATAGCGCTGTGCCTTGCTCACCCGAGCGCATCTCAATGTCCTGTCTCATCTATTGTATTGTGGCGAGGCACTGGGCAGTATATGTTGTGCTTGAAGGCGGCGGACGGATCACTCTCCGCCTACGAAGAGGTCCATGTGTAATGGCTGACAACGAGAAAAGCTGCACTGCATCCTGTGATAGATTTTCCGACAGAATTGTTGGAACTTTCGCCGGGATTTTCCAAAGGTAAGTGTTCCTTTGTGAATAATGACCGAGACGATTTCGTACAGGTGTTATTTCAAATTATAAACGTTTATATTGCGCGCTCCATCTTGATAAGGCGGTTACAACAGCGTTACTTGCGAATTGGGAATGGGAGGGTTGTGCGCTTTATTCTATATTTAGAATGAAGAGTTTGTGATGATGATGATGATGATGATGATGATGATGATGATGATGATGATGAAGATGATGATGATGACGATGGTTGTGGTGGTGTGGTGGTGGTGTGACCGTCCTTATCAATTAGATATTATGTAATAACCGCAGAAAGCGTCGTCAACCAGTGTGGAGTCATAATGCAACACCCCCCCCCCCCCTTAAATACCTAACCGTGATATCTGAAGTAAACGGCCACTATCCAAATTAAATAGTCCCGGTGTAGCAAGTAGAGCCTTTTGAAGTAATCATTCCCAACCCGTCAATTCACATAACAATTAACATCAGCCCGTTTGATCTTTAAGTAAAGCTAAAGGTGATTGTACCTCCACGCTTGCTGACGACGCCACACATTTGTATAAATACCTCCGTCCCCAGAAGTTAAAAACACATTCAGCATTGGGGTAACGAAACAGTCACCGTCGTACGGACCTAGTTGGAAGGCCAACTCGTACGGCACATACAAGTTTGGAATTCCAGCTCAGCAGTAGCCTCTGGACATCACCAGAGTTACTCCATACCACAGTTTTGTAATATATATATTCGGACCTGCGGGATACGGAATCCGTACCCCATCATTCAGAAATAAACCTCCTTTTTCTAGTTACCATTCAATTGACGTCTCGTCTTCATCACTGCGACCATAAAGACTACGACGTTCACGGTGAAAGTGGTCGTAATTGTAGCGTGCGAGTGGTTTCTAAATAGCGAGTGGGGTAAATCAAAAACTTGAACTGTTGAACACGCTTCGCCCGAAAAAAATACACAGATTGTATGGAGCCAAAAGTAGATTTATTCCATTTAAAAGCACAACACCAACTGCGTACGAGGTAGGCTATGCTAAGAACAGTTCCCTGCTCTCAAACATGCAAATATTACAAAAAGTCCCTCAAATGGAACTTACCAACGGTTAAGTGAAAATAATCCCTAGTCCAACTAAATCGGACGCTGGAACCACAATCACAACAACAACAAAGCCACCTCGATCTCCTCGCTGCGGAAGATGCCACAGCTTATATATACAAGGTCACGTGACCACGCTGTTATCAATGCGAAATGTTAACATGATAATAAATACATAGACATAAAAATATTACACAAGTTATACATTATATAAAAACACAGCAAACATCAATATACATAGGAAACAACAATATACCTACACAGGAAACATCAATATAAAAGTACATTAAGATACAAGTGAAACAAATGCACCAAATATCTCACCCATCATTAACTGCGCGACTCAGACCCCCCACCTAGAGCGGGAAGCAGTTAGGCGCGAAAACCCGCATCTGCCACACTGCCCCCACATTGGGGGTTCTCAATATTTATGCATGCCGCACATTCCGCGGCCAGAACGAGGCCATGGGTGTGTGGGTAGCCCCGTTGACCTCAGACCTCGTTAGCCTGACCGCAGCGAGTTGTAAACATGGCATCGTCTGCCGCTGTATCCCGACCAAATAGCCATCGTTATTGTTGCGTTCCGTTTTGTAAGAGTGATGGAACAGTTAACCCAGATATTTCACTTCTTCACCGACTTCCAAAAGATTCTTCAAAAAGAAAAGCCTGGCTTCACAAAATAAGGCGAAAACAAGGTCCAGAACACGGGTTCATGGTGAGTTGATTACAACTACGATCTAGAACATGTGACTGTGAGCGATTATAAGAAGGCTTGAGCTATTTGAATAGTTTCGTGTGTTTTTTAAGAAAGTAAAGCACATAAGAAGGAATACGTTGATACTATTCATATTTATTATCGTTTTCATAATGTTTATGCACTCCAGGTATCAGACAGCACGTCTGTGTGTTCTCTCTCTCCATTTCACCAAGGACGATTTCAGGTGGACACCTGTAAGGAAGTGCCTAAAATCGTCAGCGATCCCCTCCATATTCGAATGGTCGTCACACAAAGAACCAAGAAGAAAGATTACCAAGCATGATTTGGAGTAATCTTATATTCATACAAATTTAATTGCTTTTAATTGCTCTTTACAAAAAGAACTTGTGTCAAATAACTTAAGAAAATAACTGCTGTCTTGCATGTGGACATAAACACACATGATATATATATATATATATATATATATATATATATATATATATATATATATATATATATATATATATATATATATATATATATATATATATATATATATATATATATATATATATATATATATATATCAGTGTAGTTGACAACTTCCAGTTTTTATTAACGACATACCTTGATAATGATTGCAGGACTTCGAAACCAACAACCAGCACCAGTCAAGTAGACGACCAGCCCCTGCCTGTCACTACTGATCTTGACATCCAGATGATCGTGGATGAGAGTGACAGCAAAGAAGCTCAGCTAGAGAAGTTGCTACAGGACATGCAAATCAAGTATGAAGAATCACAAAAACAGAATCAGGCCATGAAATATGAACTACAGATCGAAAAGTTCGGTATTTGTCGGTTTTCCTATGATCCTGACATGGTACGGTTTTACACTGGGTTCAGGAACTATCTTGAATTTGTAGCTTTTTTTGAATGCCTACAGCCGGTGGCTAAGAACATGACCAGCATGTACTATGTTCCTAGCACAGATGTTACAATGGCAGGTAAACCTAGAGGCATGCAACTCATTGATGAGTTGTTTATGTTTCGGTGTCGTCTAAGGGTTGGGCTTAAAACTAAAGACTTAGGAGTCAGATTTAGCTGTTCTCTGGCCTCAGTCAGTAGGAAAGTTATAACTTGGGCGAATCTTCTGTTCACGGTACTTGGTAGGATACCAATATGGCTTCCACGAAACACCATAAGGAAGCAGATGCCAACAATTTTCAAGAACTCCTTCCCCAATACCAGAATAATCATTGACTGTTGTGAAATAGAAATCCAACAACCATCATCTCTAGCTGCCAACTAACAACTTTATTCACACTATAAGGGCAGAACGACAGTTAAGTGTCTGGTTGGTATCGCCCCGCATGGATCCCTGACATTTCTGTCCCCCTTATACAGTGGCTGCATGTCTGATGTTGAGATAACCAGGGACAGTGGGTTACTAGAGCTGTTAGAACCAGGAGATGAGATCATGGCAGACAAGGGCTTCACCATTAAACAGTTAGTTGCCCAAAAACATGCAGGAGTTATCATACCCAATTTTCTTAGAGCAAAAAAAAAAACAGTTCACCCCCGATGAAATATCAGAAAATGAACAAATTGCAAGTGTAAGGATTCATGTTGAGAGATACATCAGAAGGATCAAGGAATACAAGCTTTTTGACACTACCTTACCCCTCTCTCTAGTTGGAACTGCTCCACAGCTGTGGACCGTGGCTGGGCTTTTAGGGAACTTGCAGTGTCCTTTGATTAAAGGTAACATTGACGTTGACTGAGGACTATTGACAAATATTAGGGTCAGTGCCCTTGGATTTCCCCTCAGTTGTCAACTTTGAAGCAAGGAAGTAATCAAAGAAGAAATTGTCTACCTTATTTTTTACTTCACACCACCTGTCCTGATTAAATGAGATAGTTTCAAGATGATACTCACTCTCACACCACACAAAAAAATCACACCAAGCCAATCCTGTTACGGCCATTTGGGCCAAAATTTGAAAATAATGTATGTGGTTTTCTTTCAGGGATAATTCATTTGTTTCTGAGCACTTCAGGTAGTTAACCTCCCTTACAGAAGAAACAGATGGGCACTTGATCTCCAGTAATCCAAAGGGTTGGTTTCGGGAGGGGTTGTAAACCTTCCTGTCTGGACTAGCTGCTAACCAGGGTGATGTTGGATTTATTACAATACCTGAAGGGTACAGGTTCACCTGGTCCCCCATGACCTTGGCATAGGCCGTTGCAGCCACGGGTTCAGAGGTTATACCATGGCGCATTGCCTCGGTGCACACATGTCTGCCTGTCTTCAGTCGGGTGACCAGGGTTTCATAGTCCTTCTGCCTCTTAAAAACTTCCCCCAGTTTTGACGCTGTTATCCTATTTGACCTTAGTTTGTGCCATAATTTGCTGTCACCCTGTCCCCTTGTGAGTTCCTCAAATGCATGGATATCAGATATATCAAGAATGACATCCTCCATAGCTAGACACTGTTCATATGTCAAAGCACAAGTGTAATTATTATTCATGACATCAGCATAAGGGAGTGTAGGGAATGGGACACCATCATGGATGTTGAAAATATAGGACGATGACAACTTGTGGTGGTAACTTAATACACACCCCTTGGGCACAGGGCCAATCTTGGTCTCAACCATTTCTCCACTACTATTGGAAGGGTCAAGGGCAGGGAGCATGAGAGAATCTGGGGAAATTTTGGAAAAATCTTCAAACAGTTTGGCAAAGTCAGGGAAGTCAGATCGAATAGGATTGTAAAAAGTGGACTTGATACTCCTGTGTTGTTGATGTTGCAGATCCGCTGAGGCGACCTTCCCCTGATAGCCCATCACTTCCATGTCGCTGATGTCCATTCCCCGTATACGAGGGCCTCTAGGCCGGTGCCAGGTCTGGGGTAGTGAAGTCTTGGCCAAATCTTCTGGAATGACTTTGAATCCCCTGGACTTGAACTTCGCCATTTGGTAGAGCACACCACCAATATGCCCACACTGACCACTAAGGCCTATAGCACAGCTACAGGAGGCTGTTAGGATTGCTGTCGGCTCCTCTGTAGATAATGTGATCTGTTAAAAAACCATCATTGGGAATATCAATTGCATTCAATGATTATTTCTCAGATTTCATATTGATTGACTTGTTTTTGAGTTAATTCATAGAGATAGCATGAATCTGCAGATATTTTGAAACATTTCACCTCTTAATTTTATCCATGCACTACCAACCACACGGTGTGGATTTTATTATCACTATTGGGTCGATGCAGTGGATATGTTCTTAACTCTGCAAGAAATGGAAAAGCATGCCAGATTAGTATCTTAATGGTTTTATAACCAGGAAATATTAGTGAGGATTATATAAGTGTGAATCATCATGCCTTCATGCATACCATTTGTTGTCAAAAACAAATCTACAGCAGCATCTTTTCTCCTTATCTTCAGTTTTGATCAATAAAAAATGTTTACAAATTTTGACCACTACCATGTAGTCGAGTTTTTTCATCATGCTTAGAGACAGTAACCACATGCATTTATGGGCCACAATAACCATGCAAGTAAGACATGTATTCAGGTCGAAATGTCATACCTCAATTGAGTGGGCATCTTCATTTTTCTTCTGGGATCTGTGGCATCTTCCCTTTATGACACAGCCGTTACTGACAAGCCTTTCCACTGGAGAAATAAACATGATCAAATAAGCATCTATCCTGTGTTATCCGTCCTGAATAAACAGCGATCAACTACTTAAACACACCTCCAAACAACTCTATCAACGCCACCGGCAAGCGCCCAGATGCCAAGCGGTCGCCGACCATGTAGGTATATGTAATGATAAAATTACCTGTTATGCCGTGGACGTATTCCTCATCAAAATATTTCATGGCTTTTGCGATGTTTCTTTTCCCGGAAGCATCCGAAGTATTTGATAAATAGGTTTCGACAAACCCGAACGATAAGAAAGGAACGAGAGACAAATCACGCTTACTCGCCATCTTCGCCGTGTTGTTTACATGTGCGGCGACTTAGGGACTGCTGATTGCCCTTACTGGCCTCGTTCTCGATATCGCTGCATTATTCATGAGGCAATATTAAGAACCCCCAATTACCAAGAGTTTGGCCCAAACATGCCACATACAAGCATACCCACACAAACGTTTCATGCAACAACACAAAAAGAAAAGAAATGCCACAAATAACAGGAAATTCAAGCTGAGGGTCAGGTGGTTGACTTTGTTGTTCATCCCGCGGAAAGTTTCTGACAAGTTCTGCTTGGTAACACAGCCCTCCTCAATCTGGCAGATAATTTCAAACACCACGACACACCTCTCATCCCAGTCACAAATAGCCTCTTGATTCATCCTCTGAATAGCAAACATGCGCCTCTTCGTGGGTGGGCCTTCGTCATTTTTCATGGGGCTGTGGCTGCGGTCGGAGGCCCCATGTCGGTTGTCAGCATCACTTCTAACACCCTTCACTCTAGGATACTTGTCATGGCTGCTATTTCCATTTGAGTCTGATGCGTCATCACCAGGTGGCGGTGGAAGATCACGGATACTGGGTCTCCTGCGAGGGGTGTCAGCTCCTGAACCATCACTGTAGGGGGTCTTCTCCGTATCACTATCAAACTCCACAACAGGCTTCATGGGAGGTGGTATGGGTAGTCTGGTGAGCATTCCTCCACGTGTAGGAGGTTGCGGCGGCGGCTGAGTGGCCACACAACTCTCATTGATCACAATGGGCTGACCCATCACACTGGGTTCATGCACAGAACTAGGCATATCCTGAGTGACAAGAGCAGGTAACACCACAGGCTTGCTATATGGCACAGGCACTACGAACCTGTCTGTCTGTAGGTCAGGCACGATGGAGACTTGAGGTTTGCTGACCATGACAGGCTCAGGTTTGGCATTGGAGTAAGCAGATGCAATCTTTTTGGGTGTATCGCGTGGCGGTTGGGGACGCCCCGATGCCTCATCACTATCCCCCGACACTGCTGAGGAGGAATACTTGTCACTTTTAACCTTGTCTCTGGGCATGTTGCTTTGAAGCTCCACTCGACGGGCTCGTAGCTTCTTCCTTTCATCCCTCAGCTTCGTAAAGCATTTGGCAACAAAGTGCCCCTTTCGGCCACAGTAGTGGCAACTACCGGTCACCTTACCAATCCTTGTCTTCCGAGAACCTGAAATGTTAGTACTCTGAGACAACCGATCTAGCTGCGCTTTAAGATGTGCCAACTCAGTTCGTAGCTCATCTACAGGGCTACGCTTACAGCTATTTTCCTGCCACTGCACACGTGCATTGTGTGGCTTATGGCCACCTGTTCTAAGCGCACGTCCAATCAGAAAAGCCTCATATTCTTGTGCTGACTTCAGCGCCTCATCAATGTTTCTGGGCTTAGCTTGAAATACAAACAACTCCATATTTAGATTCTCCAAAGAATCCATGAAGCAGTCCCTAGCTAGAGCTTCCCTGATGTCACTACCAGCCGAGGGATAAGCCAATCTGACCAACCTCTTTATGTCTTGCATAAGCTCATTGAGCGGTTCTGACCTACGCCTGATCCTGCCTTTCACTTGAGCTCTGTAAACCTCTGACTGATTGTCAGGCTCAAACCTAGCCATGAGTGTGCGAGTTAGAGCAGCATAATTACTTCTGAGTTCTACATCCATATCACACAGTATGCTCTGAGCTGCCCCACTCAGACTGGTTGCCAACTCTAAGGCACTACTTTTCTCATTCCAATCATTCATTTGGGCAATCAACTCAAACTGAGTCAGATAATCCCTGAAGCTGGATTTACCATCATAGGTAGGGGGACGTTTGTGATTTCTCTTGTTAACAAGGTTGGACACAGGAGCCTGTTGCTGGGCATTTTGAACTGAATCACTTGGAGCAGGTAAATGAACCACACGCGTTAAGCTGTCTGCTACTGTTTCGCCAATAAGAGCAGGACCGTTTAACCCTTGGCCTGTTCTACCCGGGGCATTGACTACCGGTGGCAAGTCCCATGGGGTAAGCGGCGCTTGTGGTCGAGAATGAGTGGACTGCTGTTCTACCCTGGCTTCCCTCTGGCCTGGAACTCTTTGCGGTGAAGGGGCTGGACAACTACCACCAAAATAACCATGAGGATACATGCTATTATTTTGCCCATTTCCCCAGTAATCACTATGAAAACCTATACCAGGTTGGGGTGGCATTGGTCCCCGCATCCCCCAAGGCATTGCCTGCTGAACCGGCCATGCAAAGGGGAAAGGCTGATGAGGATACATAAACTGAGGATTAGGGAACCCACTGTTTGGCATATGGTAGGGACCATAAGGGGAACCTTGCTGGTACGGTGTTGGGTATGGAGGCCTATAAGTCTCCTGAGGTGCCCTGGGTTGGGAAACAAGACTTTCTCGGATAGGTGTACCGGACACAGCAGGGGAAAAGGCCTGCCTGACCCCATCGACACTACTTGAAGTCGGAATAGATTCTACAGTTGAGGAGTCAACCCCAACAGTGTTTGCTGCAGCTGCTAGGAGATCTAAGTTATTAGCACTGCCCATCCCCAATGGGCCTCGAGGTAGCTCTGCTGTAACTTCTGTGGCATTCTGACTCTGCAAAGCCACATCCACAGTATGTGACATTCTCCCGTTATCATCGTTCATGATAACAGAATAAGGAGAATTTGGAACAGACATGTCACTGTGCTCACTGGACACCCCTGAAAAGTCACTATCATAATCTGGGATAGTGCTACCACGATCGCTCATCATTCCGCCATACTAGCACAGGTGAAATTGGTCGAAGGGGACCAATTTCCTATCAGTTAGCAGAGATTCACACACACAAGAGGTGGCTAATGTCAACAAAATTACACCACAATTGCACAGAAACTTTACCAACGCCCACTCATGGACGCCAAAATTTCTAAACGATATTCCATGTACTAAAAACAATGTCCACCGGACACAAATATCCTGCCTAATAACATAACCACTGACTGACGTCCACAAAATAGGCGTCAGAATTTCGGAATGAAATATAAGAACTAAAACGATAGTGTCTACGGGAAACAAATTTCCCGTCAAACTGCACAAACACTGACTATCTATCACACAAAATGGACGTCAGAATTTCTGAACACAATACAAGTAGTCTACTTATCTCCGGTCGTAACGGTACCATGAATTTATACCTACTCAGACGTCTTGTAGGGCTAGTAGTCTACTTAGAACAATAATGTTGTCCGCGGTTGGTACTGTCTACTGAGCTGGCGATGCGCTTGTTCAACAAAAATTAAACTCGTAAATAAGCATTTCGAGCGTGATGATCCCACCGCTTGCCACCAGTTTTGTAGCGTGCGAGTGGTTTCTAAATAGCGAGTGGGGTAAATCAAAAACTTGAACTGTTGAACACGCTTCGCCCGAAAAAAATACACAGATTGTATGGAGCCAAAAGTAGATTTATTCCATTTAAAAGCACAACACCAACTGCGTACGAGGTAGGCTATGCTAAGAACAGTTCCCTGCTCTCAAACATGCAAATATTACAAAAAGTCCCTCAAATGGAACTTACCAACGGTTAAGTGAAAATAATCCCTAGTCCAACTAAATCGGACGCTGGAACCACAATCACAACAACAACAAAGCCACCTCGATCTCCTCGCTGCGGAAGATGCCACAGCTTATATATACAAGGTCACGTGACCACGCTGTTATCAATGCGAAATGTTAACATGATAATAAATACATAGACATAAAAATATTACACAAGTTATACATTATAAAAAACAGCACACATCAATATACATCACAATACCATAGGAAACATCAATATAAAATATAAGATACTACAAGGAAACATCAATATAAAAGTACATTAACTGCGCGACTCAGAGATACACCTAAGCGAAAACCCAAATCTGCCACATAATGAAATTGATGGTTATATCATCAGACACCCAACTGCGCGACTCAAACCTGAAGCAGTTGCATCTGCCACATTAATTTGATGGTGATGAGGTTGATGCTTTTATGGTGATGAGGTTGGTATGGTGATGAGGTTTTATGGTGATGACAAGCAGCGCAATGGCGACCGAAAACGATTTCGGGCGAGTTGTTTTCGCTAAACCTCGTGTACTAATAAGAAGAGACACTCGTCTTTGAACGAATAGCCTTTGAGCGGGGACTAGTCTTGGTCGCCAATCCTTTGAGCCCCCACACCCCGGCGGGCACAACTCTCTCTGGCTTAAGACTGTCGAGAGAAGTGAACCCCCAGAGTCGAGGGATGTAACGTAACTGTGGACGGTCACCAAGGTCAAAAAAAGCGAATTTTCCCACTATATTTTGACGGACACACAAATCGTGCAACAGACCTGAGCGCAACTAACACATGTTTTTAAAATACCAGTGGAGAAAGTAAATGAGTTACTATAGATCTAGTAGACTGTTGGAAATCGTGGCTTTGTCAGTTCTCAACTGAAATTGTATAGATTTTCTTGTCTCTATGTTTCATACGCTACCCCACTTGATGATTATTTATGGGTATAATGATGGAAAATTACTGTAATGACATTATTATTCCTACTGATAAACAGATTGCACTTATCACACTGAACAAGCTGGCTGCCACGCTGTTTTCGCAACCTAAGGTCCCGGGAGAGGGGGAACTTAAGTATATAGAGGTAGTATACATGTGTCGGGGTATGTTTTTTCGGCCTCCAGACGGGCTTTGTTGGGCCTCATATTTGTAGGATGGGGTATGCTTTTGCCATTTTCACCTTGTTTGACGGGTACGGGTTTTTGAGATCCCGGGGCATACCCCTAATCAGGACAAGGCCAAGTGCGGGAATCCATAAGTGTTATCTTTTTTCAATTGTCAATGTGATATCGTTGAATACATATCCCCCCTCTAAGGTAGGTATTTCCAAAAGACAATCATTGACAAAATGACACATATACTTAAATAATAAGATTCGGAAAGCAAAAGTTCGCTTACGAAGAGCCTTGTCTGCGCGTGCGCGCAGCAACCGATCTTGTCTTTCAAAATAAACATGAACTTTTTCAAAATTTGTCTGGCCGGACTAAATCGCCTTTGACGAAATCTCTCACGTAAACTAACACAACTTGTAAATAAACATTCACTTATGTGAAAAATTATTCTTCATATGTACATTTGTGTAATTATCGTGTATAATTGAAACTCATGTATTGTTCACGCCGCATTCGGTTACGATCATCGCACGACGTGAATAAGACGTCGTGCACGGCTATTAGTTACCAGCCCTGGTAGTTACTAATTTTGTTAGTTTCCATCCCTGCAAACAAAAAAGCTTCCTACAAGGGTGACTACAGTTATTCTCATTGTAACGGGAAGAAGAAATATCTTTGAGAAGATCCAAACAATTTCCGCGGATTTGTGGATCATTGGAAGGTTTCTGAACCGTAGTGAAATCCTGGCAAACTAATCGGCGGTATGGAAGTGGTTATGTAATGCTTGGCTGTGGGTCGAGCGATCTTTCACCATGCAGGGAGATCACACCATTCAGGGAGATCACACCATGCGGGCTGATATTGCCAGATGGGGCCGCTACAAACGTTCAACAGAAAAAGCAACAGGACTTTGGAAAATACGTTAACCTGACAATCATCGTCATTTGTGTCATTCTCAACCTCACCACCAGCGTCATTTATGTAATAAGTCACCTCACCACCAGCGTCATTTAGGTCCCCCATAACCTCACCACTAACGTCATTTAGGTCCTCCATAACCTCACCACTGACGTCATCTATGGCTCTATAACCTCACCACTAACGTCATTTAGGTCCTCTATAACCTCACCACTAACGTCATTTAGGTCCTCCATAATCTCACCACCAAAGTCATATGTGTCACTTTCTAGGATTGGTCACCACGTGGCCACGTACCCAATATGGTACATCGTATCGAGTATTGTCTTCTCGGCTTGCTTCGTGCCGGGGGTAACACTCTACTTCTATGAGGAAATCGATGCGGACAAATTGTGGCTTCCAAAACATTCCCACATCCGGGAAGAGCGAAAAATAGTGAACGAATACTTTCCATCCCGAATACGCATACAGGAAACGATCCTAGTCAGTCGTGATCATAACGTACTGACGAAAGAATTCATCTTGGACGTAAGTACCAAAAGTTGATCTTTGGTCTTTAATCCTAAAACAGACTGCTGTAGAGACAGAGTGATGTCGCCATCACCCACTGACCACTGTATATGAGTATGGTTTGACGTTACAGATGCTAGATCTTGACCAGAAGATTCGCGCTGCGGCTGACAGAATAACTGGCAACGTCACTTATGAATCTATATCATCCGTGTTGGTGCCACTGATTTTCTCTGAACACTCCCCACATTATTTTTTGTTTTGCACATTTGCAAGTTTTTCTTTGCAATGAAACATTGCCGTTTTATCATGGTTACCAGCGTGAACAACCAGTATCAGGTACGTGGTCTACTCGAGGTGTGGGCCTACAACGCTACCCGAATCCGGGCTCTTACTGATGACGACATCATCCGTGACGTCAGCGCACTCGCCGTCAGGTACACTCCGCCTACGTTACTTACACCACAACCAAATATATTCCTTCATGTTTTACAGAAGATCAACGTTTCATTCATATTTATTCTAGAAGCTCTATGCTTTTTTGACTTGGCAGCCCGATCTCTGGTTTGCCGTTTGACCCTACGAGTTTACTGTTTGGGTGGACGAGGAACCGTAGTGGTGTAGTGACGGAGGCTATGGTTACTAAAACCGAACACGTGCTGTGGATGTACAATGACGGAAGTCCGGTGAGACACATCATGCCACTAAATCATCTTGACATCGCTTTAACCAACCAGAATTAACGTCACATTTTGTGATGGAATTGAATGAACGAATAATTGTTTGTAACACGGAAGGTCATTAGCATTACTCCCTTTTCGTGTAGCGGGATTCACATGTACTGGAATTCGAGGTAATATTTCGTGAACTTCTCCTTTCATTGGAAGGAACATATGCTAGCTTCGATGAAATTTACTTCAACAATCAGCAAGGGTAAGCAATGGAGGGCTTCCTCCTCCGAGGTTTCCAACATAGCCTGCATTCATGTCCACCCATAACTATGAATGAATGAATGAATGAATGAAGTAATCATTCAAATGAATAATCAATTAATGAGCGGAAAGGCGTATAGAAGTTTGGATAGATAGATGGGTGGATTGATTGATGGGTGGATGGGTGGATTGATTGATGGGTGGATTAATTGATCGGTGGATTGATTGATGGGTGAATGGGTGGATTGATTGATGGGTGAATGGGTGGATTTAATTGATCGGTGGATTGATTGATGGGTGAATGGGTGGATTGATTGATGGGTGAATGGGTGGATTTATTGATCGGTGGATTGATTGATGGGTGAGTGGGTGGATTGATTGATGGGTGAATGGGTGGATTTATTGATCGGTGGATTGATGGCTAGATTATATCGATGTATGTGTAATGATAGATATTTATTCAATAATGTTTTATTTTCGACTTTTGACAGCTATGCTGCATCTTTGGAGGAGAATTCGCACGCCGATTTGAATCTCCTTTTGTGGGGCCTGCTTATCATCAGTATCTTCGTGTGCTTGGTCCTGGGCGGATGTAGTCTCGTTCATCACAGGGTAAATCCAGTACAACCATGGTGGTCAGCTGTTAATATGCTGTTAAAAGTCATATGGTTATGGAGTTAATACCAATTGTAGAAGATGAACGTATCGACTGTGAGCAATGTGATGTTTTGCGTGGGTTCAGTTTCTAGTTGCTGTCAGCGGACTGGTGTGTGTTGGCATGTCTCTCCTGGTCACCATAGGCTTGTTCTCCTATATCGGCGTACCCTTCGGACCAGTCCACGATGTTCTTCCTTTCCTTATTGTAGGTTAGAAGTGAACTAGATTTCTTGTCCTATAAGCTGCAAATCGTCGTATCGCCACTTGGTGACGCTGCATATCGTCGTATCGTCACTTGGTGACGCTGCATATCGTCGTATTGTCACTTTGTGACGCTGCATATCGTCGTATTGTCACTTGGTGACGCTGCATATCGTCGTATCGTCACTTGGTGACGCTGCGAATCGTCGTATCGCCACTTGGTGACGCTGCATATCGTCGTGTCGTCACTTGGTGACGCTGCATATCGACGTATCGTCACTTGGTGACGCTGCGAATCGTCGTATCGCCACTTGGTGACGCTGCATATCGTCGTATCGTCACTTGGTGACGCTGCATATCGTCGTATCGTCACTTGGTGACGCTGCATATCGTCGTATTGTCACTTTGTGACGCTGCATATCATCGTATTGTCACTTGGTGACGCTGCATATCGTCGTATCGTCACTTGGTGACGCTGCATATCGTCGTATCGTCACTTGATGACACTGCATATCGTCGTATCGTCACTTGGTGACGCTGCATATCGTCGTATCGTCACTTGGTGACGCAGCATATCGTCGTATTGTCACTTGGTGACGCTGCATATCGTCGTATCGTCACTTGGTGACGCAGCATATCGTCGTATCGTCACTTGGTGACGCAGCATATCGTCGTGTCGTCACTTGGTGACGCTGCATATCGTCGTATCGTCACTTGGTGACGCAGCATATCGTCGTGTCGTCACTTGGTGACGCAGCATATCGTCGTATCGTCACTTGGTGACGCAGCATATCGTCGTATCGTCACTTGGTGACGCAGCATATCGTCGTATCGTCACTTGGTGACGCAGCATATCGTTGTGTCGTCACTTGGTGACGCTGCATATTGTCGTGCCTCCACTTGGTGACTCTATAATCGTTCGTGACAGGTATCGGAGTAGACGGGATGTTCGTCATCACGGCATCACTTGACCAGTCGACGAGGGAGACGCCCAACATGCCGGCCGTCAAGAGGATCGCGCACGCCATGCACCACGCGGGAATCCCTATCGCCATAACTACCTTCACTGACGTAGTGGCCTTCGGTCTTGGTATCAAAGCTGTAAGTTCCCCTCTTTCTCACCATTATATTGATTACCTCACTAACTTCTATTAAGTATCAGACAGACCTGAGATCAAGTTGCCATTGTTCGGTAACAATAGATGACATACATATCCCACAATAAGATGATTATAATCAGTGACGTTACTTTTCAGCACCTGCCAGTTGTCAGCTATTTCTGTTACTACGCCATGATGGGCATATTCACTCTGTATCTATTCACCATCACTTTCTTCCTGCCTTGTCTATCGCTGGATGAGAAACGCATGGATAATCAGCACAATGCTTTCCTCGTGTGCGTTAAGCACCCCAAGCACAAACCCAGCCCATGTTACAAGATTGGTATCGTCGAGAAATGCTTCGAGCATGTCATTACCCCATGGTTACAGCTACCCTTCTCAAAGGTAACAACAGCACGCCTGCTTCAAATAGAATCACTTAGTATACCCGAATTTAAAATGAACGTGCATCGTTTGTAATCTAGTATATATCCCCATGCGAATATACGGTGTACATCATACTGATGTCGTTTGATGTCGTGAATGGTTTTGTTGAAACCTTCCAGTTTTTGGTAGTGGGCGGAGGTCTGGCTTTGACTGGAGTAATGGCTTACGGTGTCTCACAAATGCCTCATTTCTATGACCCTTTGTGGACCATTCCTTATGGCGACCCTGCTTATTTACACGCTCGAGCATCTCAGAGATATTTCCCTCCGGTTGGTGGTATCGACATGGCCATTTATACAGGTTACTGTCTGTGCTCTTAGTGAATCAGGATAAATGGAGGACAAATTGAATTCACTGGAGTAACTGTGGTCTCTGTGAGTTGCGAAAGGAATGACTCAAATTCAAATGGTGCTACTGTTGAGCATTGCAGCGTTAACGGATAGGAAAGATCTCTCTCTCTCTCTCTCAAGGCTGGTCTATTTCTTGAAAGCCTCGCAAATAATTGAAACCTGTCAGTCTTATCCTAGTATTAAATGAAAAATACCAACGATTCTGTCTCTTGATAAAATGGTTTCATTCTATACACCAAGCGATTATCTGATGTTGTTACAATGTCCAATTATCCTTTCTCAATGTAGATATTCGTGTCCGTTGGTCGAGCGGAGCTCTGTCAGTTCAGGTGTTATTTTGAAACAGATTACTGACTTCTTGTCAGTGCATACTGTTCACGTATCGGTTATAAATCTGCAGGTCACATCGATTATTACAAAGACAAGAACGTTCTACAGACATTGGCGGAAGACCTAGACAACGACAAATATATAGTCCAGGGATCTGTTCATAGCTGGTACCAGGATTTCTTGGACTGGATGGAATCCCCAGCGGTAGCCAGTCAATACGCCGAGCTGCTGGACGCTGACAGTAACCCACTTATACGTCATACACCATCACCATAATAGATATACAAACATATATACACATATGCACACGCACATACACACGCACACACACGAGTTAAATGAAAGCATGAGTTAGCAAATTAAGCCGAAAGTAGTGCCCCTAGCGAACAGAGTGAAAACTAGCTTGGCGCGTTATCCGCCTTTTTTGGCGGGTTGTCAGAAGGATTGTTAGACGGATAAGATATGAAAATCTATATATATATATATATATATATATATATATATATATATATATATATATATATATATATATATATATATATATATATATATATATATATATATATATATCTGGCAATTCAATTCTATTGCACACTTCGTTGGAACCAGCAAATTGACAATAGCTTATTTTTCCAGCGTTGTATCCGACAAATAGTAGCAACTTTTACAGCCTGCTCGACGCTTACTCCACTGCTCCCGATTCTCCCGGTTACAGGGACTCCATCCACTTTGCATTGGATCATGGAACCATAGCTGTGAGTAAAAGCAGTCATTCCATGTCAGAATTATTCTGGTTGTAGTGCCCCAGTTTATTCGAATCAAAACAACTTATCACACTGGCCCTTGCGCAGTTCTCCAGAATCAATGCAGCCCACGTGGTGCTGGCTGATGTGGGGGAGGAGATCGCCGCCATGAACCAGATGAAGAAGTTGTCCGAAAGCACTGGATACAACTCGCACGATTGCTTCGCATACGCTTTTAGTTATGGCTATTTTGAAATCAACGAAGTAAGTGGATTGATAATATTGAGTATTGTACGGCAGTGATCATGATGCTTGTGGAGTAGCTCTTTCGAACCTCTTAGTTCTGGCGTCTAACCGCGAATTCAACGGAATGATCTGTGTTCCCGTGTTTTATCTAGTTTTATCTAATAAAATCAACTCAACGAAAATTCATGTGAACTTAATGCGAGTTTCAACAACTTAAGACTCCTATGAATGAGTATCACGGCCTAAAATCACACCAAGCGGTAATATCTGGGCCCGACTTGGCAACAAGGCGGCGAGGCGGCAACTGACCAGCGGAAACTTTCTCCATAAGCGAGGCAGCTCGCAAGACTCGGGTTCGCAGGGACTATTTGTGGCACGAAGCTAAAAGCTAAAATGACCTTGTCTAACTTGTAGAAATGGCCACTTACAATCGCTGTCGCTCAAATATCACACCGAACCACGACGAAAACAACGGGGAAATGCGACAGGAATGATCACCTATAGTTTTTGACATTTTCTCCCTGCCATATCTTCATCGGAAGTTTCTGGGGCTCTCTGGGATACCGTCCTCCACGCTTGTATTTCAGAAGAAAATATCACCGGTAAACTTGGAAAGTTATCGAAAATATATTTTTCCGCAGTCAATAGGAATATAAAACATTATCTTGAACCGAACTAAATAATAACTTTCGACGCTGATCGTTTGAAACCGAATCGACCACAAAATCGGTGGTTGTACTGTTAGACCAACAAGATGATAAAACCTGACGTTGGTCTGTTGGGCTATTGGGGAGGCGTGATTTGATACGGTGAAACCAATGATTCCATTGTTGGTATCTATGTGGAGCCATGATATGATTTCTTGGTTGAAGCATTCATCTACGCCATTCTGGCTGGCTGTTGACGCCGCTCATGATGTCATTGTGTTTCAGGTGATGAAGGAGGAGTTGTTGCTGCACTTGTCTTTTGGATTCGCTGCCGTGTTTTTGGCCGCGTGTCTCCTCATCGCTAACCCTGGCATGTGTCTGCTTATCCTCGTCATCGTCTTCATGACATTAGTAAGCCGCTCAAATCATTGATGATCATTGCATTCATCGTGATAACTCCGGTTTCCTTGATAATGACGATGCTTATGACGACGACGACGACGATGGTGGTGGTAGTGACCGCGACGACAAGGATTGGTATAATAGCAAAGAACGGTGGAAATTATAATGACAACGATGATCACATTGATGACGACGACGATGATAATGACCATTATGATGAGATGATGATGACAAGAAATAATAATGATGATGATGATGATGATGATGACAGGTGGATATCGGTGGAACTTTATATTTCATTGGAAGAACCATAGATTCGTACACGGCACTGAACATGATATTAGCCATCGGTTTAGCGATCGACTACCCCGTTCACGTGGGTCATGCTTTCATGAACACTGTGGGTAAAACCAGATCAGGTAGAGCATTTCATTACTGTTATGATCACATGTTCATTAACAATTACTGGTCATTGATATTTGGTCATACGTGAATGATGTTGAATTGACAGAGCGCGTGGTCACGACACTGAATGAGACAGGACCGGTTGTATTTTATGGAGCACTTTCTACTTTCTTGTCGTTCCTTCTTCTGAATCTCTCGACCACATACAAGTACAACACCTTCTTCGAGGTGATCATCCTGATGTCACATTACCTTCTAGCAATCCTATGTCATCCATGTTTATGTTTGCGACATTAAGTGATCTTTTCGATGTAAAGTGAATGCATAAGACGCTGTCTATATATAGCTGTCCTACATATTGACAATGCAAAGCAAGTCTGAATTGAATTCGTGTGTGTTTTCTGACAGGTCTTCTCTATGGTTGTTGGATACGGCACTTTCAACAGTTTGTTCGTTATGACCGCCGTACTCAGCTGGATTGGACCGGCGCCATATCTGTCTCTTCTGAAGGGCAATGCTCATCAACATCATAACGGTACCAGCGACGAGACAACATCGAAAAATGATTATCCCATCGAACCCGCTGATAATGCATATGATAACGTCGTCGTTTTGGATGAGAAATTTTAAAGGACTATGTTACGAATGTCAAGCATTTATTTAGTCTAAGATTTTACAAAGCAACAGTTACTTAGTCAGTCATAATAAAAGTATTCATAGATAATAACATGCAGCGCCCTAAAAAAGGATTTGTAGGAATTAGGCTCGCAGCGTTTCTATTCATATTTTACACTCAAAACTTAAAGCCAGTAATTAAGATTCTTTCCTTTGGACTTCAATGGGGTCCATGCAGAGATTGGGGTATATGGCGTCCATATGCACAGTGATTTGCATTGGCCGGCCAACCGCTATCTTCTATGTATACATAAACCCAAGGGAGACAACTATTTCACCACCAGCTCACCGAAAATCTCGTCTCAACCATCTTAAGTCTGTCGCGCCTCATATCCATTGAAAACATGTCATTCTTCCTAACAAAACCATCCGCCCCGAAATTTGCCACCCAAAAGGGTACTTTATTTGTGTTCAAACACTATTTTAGCCGATAAGCAATTTTCCTTTACCCGGAAGTTGACCGATCATCAGCCCTTCGTCCAGAAATGGCGAGCTCTGATTGGACAATCTTAATAAGAGCTACAATCAGAGCTCGCGATTTCTTTGCCCCGACGAAGGGCAGACGATCAATGAACTTCCAGGTACAGTACACTCAAGTTCCCCCTGCCTCCCCCATTAATTATCAGCACGATATAGCCTGCGCTAAATCCAATTGGTTAATGGCTAACAAGTCTACACCCCATGCGGGCCCGTTAGGCCAGAGGCCGTGGTCCAATAACGAGGGTTGGTCAAATGCTTATGAGGAATCCAACTCCCTGGGCACTATATAACCAGCCCGCTCATATCATTTAGGGAGAGATTCTTCAAGTCCAGGGGAGATTTTTCTAGTCCAGAGACGAGATTCTGACTGAGAACCCAGGGAAGCTTCATCGTTAAAAACCTCAATAAAACCAATAAGCTACTCTACTCGTGGACTCGTGTTATATTCCTGACTAGTCATCACTCAGCGACCACAAGCAGCAAGTAACCGTAACACTACCAAGGAGCGTCAACATAAGAAAGCCTAGAAATAAAGTTAAAGATATGACCCATCGTCGAATGTCACGACCTCTTCTTCGGTTTTTAAAATCACCTCGGGTAAGAACCAGCCGTCTGCGGGTCAGAATGCATTCTCCTCTACCAGTCCTCTGTGGGTCAGAATTCATTCTCCTTTACCAGTCGTCTGCGGGTCAGAATGCATTCTCCTCTACCAGTCCTCTGTGGGTCAGAATTCATTCTCCTTTACCAGTCGTCTGCGGGTCAGAATGCATTCTCCTCTACCAGTCCTCTGTGGGTCAGAATGCATTCTCCTCTGCCAGTCGTCTGCGAGTCAGAATGCGTTCTCCTCTGCCAGTCGTCTGCGGTTCAGAATGCATTCTCCTCTGCCAGTCGTCTGCGGGTCAGAATGCATTCTCCTCTGTCAGTCTTCTGCTCCGTTCCTCGTGTATAGCGGCGCCTTAGCGGCTCGGGGACTAAGACAGAGTATCCGAGTTACAAACATACGAGCTGCAGAAAGCCCCACTATCTGATCGCTGATATATAGAGACTTTTATATTAATGACTAACGAGGGACATTTTGAGATACGAATACCCGTTGACAAGCCTCTACCTCCCCCACCCCCACCCCCCATTGGGTGGTCCACGCGTAGAATATTCAAAAGGGGAGATTAACACTTAAATCTAAGTGTTGTATTTACATTTATTGGTGGATTAACACTTAAATCTAAGTGTTGTATGTACACTTATTGGTGGATTAACACTTAAATCTAAGTGCTGTATTTACATTTATTGGTGAATTAACACTTAAATCATAGTGTTGTATTTACATTTATTGGTGAATTAACACTTAAATCTAAGTGTTGTATTTACATTTATTTGTGGATTAACATTTAAATCTAAGTGTTGTATTTACATTTATTGGACCCCTGTCCAAGAAACCTCTTGAGATCAACATCGATCTTAAGACAGCTTATATACATAATGATGGGTTTTTCTTCTTCATAATGTCCGAGGAGGAATACAAATGCACCCATTTCGAGGGGCCAAACGAACGGTGCTATTTCTGGAGCTGGATGAAGCCGAGTTTGCAGCATATGGATACATTCTGGAAAAAGAGGTAGCGCGGCTATCGGAACCGCTGGAAGAAATACAAGGCCCAATAGTGTGCAAATTGGGTGCTCTCCGCAGAATTCACTACCCCGACAAAGAACAAATCCTGGCTGCTCGCAATAGTTGGCGTGCACTAGCTGTCCCGCGAAAGCAATACCCCAGCAATCCATTATGCCGCGAAAGTAATACTCTAGCAATCCATTATGCTGCGAAAAGCAATACTCCAGCAATCCATTATGCCGCGGAACACAGTACTTCAGAAATACATTTTGCCAAGAAAGCAACACTCCAGCAATCCATTTTGCCGCGAAAAACAATACTCCAGCAATCCATTTTGCCGTGAAAAGCAATACTCCAGCAATCTCTATTTTGCCGAAAAGCAATACTCCAGCAATCCATTTGCCGTGAAAAGCAGTACTCCAGCAATTCATTTTGCCGCGAAAAGCAATACTCCAGCAATCCATTTTGCAGAAAAGCAATACCCTAGCAACCATTTTGCCGAAAAGCAATACTCCAGCAATCCAGCAATACACTAGCAACACGCTGGGGCAGACGAAGCAACACGCATCCAGTAACGGGGTGCGCAAAGCAACCCAGCACGATATAGCTAGCAGATACGACGGAGCTCCGAGAGCAAAACACTATCCTTTAGCCGCACATGACACATAGCTATCCTCGAACTACGCAATGTAGAGTTGGCCACACTCCCATCTTTTACACCGCGCCGCGATATGGCATCCCTAGTGTATACGATTTCTACTATACAATGCGAAATATAGAGAAAAGGTAGACGATATAGACAAAAAGGTAGACACTATTGCAGCAGACATGGAATCCGTAGAGGAGGAAATAGGCAACAATTTGTCGGTTCTGGAAGACGACATATAAGAGGTTGAAACCAGTGTAGGAACCATGGCGGGCCTAGCGTCGTTTTCGACAAGATTGCAAATGGTGGGATTTTCCGCATTTCTTGCATAGAAAGTCTGGAAAATAACAAAGAACCACTTGGAAGCCGCTTCGAATTTTCATACCACCACCAAAAGCAGAACCCCCCAAGCCTATCTAAAGTGGGACCATTCCACCCTGGCCTACGCTAGCTGGGCGTGACCCTTTCTATATGGAGTGAGGGGAGGGCAGGCAAATAAATCGCCTTGGGTAGACCAAAGAAACCATTGGGAGAGGCTTTGTAGGCTCTAGGGCAGACAAACAGATCGCTTGGAGCAGACCAAAAGTAACAATTGGGAGTATAGACAGCTTGCTGGGACGCTAGTTTTGCCGCGAAAAGCGAAAAGCAAAAGCAATACTCCAGCAATACTCCAGCAATCCATTTTGCCGCAAAAAGCAATACTCCAGCAATCCATTTTGCCGTGAAAAGCAATACTCCAGCAATCCATTTAGCCGTGAAAAGCAATACTCCAGCAATCCATTTTGCCGTGAAAAGCAATACTCCAGCAATCCATTTAGCCGTGAAAAGCAATACTCCAGCAATTCATTTTGCCGCGAAAAGCAATACTCCAGCAATCCATTTTGCAGAAAAGCAATACTCCAGCAACCATTTTGCCGTGAAAAGCAATACTCCAGCAATCTATTCTGCCGCGAAAGCAATACTCTAGCAATCCATTTTGCCGTGAAAAGCAATACTCCAGCAATTCATTTTGCCGCGAAAAGCAATACTCCAGCAATCCATTTTGCAGAAAAGCAATACTCCAGCAACCATTTTGCAGAAAAGCAATACTCCAGCAATCCAGCAATACATTAGCAACACGCTGGGGCAGACGAAGCAACACGCATCCAGTAACGGGGTGCGCAAAGCAATCCAGCACGCTATAGCTAGCAGATACGACGGAGCTCCGAGAGCAAAACACTATCCTTTAGCCGCACATGGCACATAGTTATCCTCGAACTACGCAATGTAGAGTTGGCCACACTCCCATCTTTTACACCGCGCCGCGATATGGCATCCCTAGTGTATACGATTTCTACTATACAATGCGAAATATAGAGAAAAGGTAGACGATATAGACAAAAAGGTAGACACTATTGCAACAGACATGGAATCCGTAGAGGAGGAAATAAACGACAATTTGTCGGTTCTGGAAGACGACATATAAGAGGTTGAAACCAGTGTAGGAACCATGGCGGACCTAGCGTCGTTTTCGACAAGATTGCAAATGGTGGGATCCGTAGGATTTTCCGCATTTCTTGCATAGGAAGTCTGGAAAATAACAAAGAACCACTTGGAAGCCGCTTCGAATTTTCATACCACCACCAAAACCAGAACCCCCCAAGCCTATCTAAAGTGGGACCATTCCACCCTGGCCTACGCTAGCTGGGCGTGACCCTTTCTATATGGAGTGAGGGGAGGGCAGGCAAATAGATCGCCTTGGGTAGACCAAAGAAACCATTGGGAGAGGCTTTGTAAGCTATAGGGCAGACAAACAGATCGCTTGGGGCAGACCAAAGTAACAATTGGGAGTATAGACAATGTTGGAATGGAAAGCTTGCTGGGACGCTAGTTTTGCCGCGAAAAGCAATACTCCAGCAATCCATTTTGCCGTGAAAAGCAATACTCCAGCAATCTCTATTTTGCCGAAAAGCAATACTCCAGCAATCCATTTTGCCGCAAAAAGCAATACTCCAGCAATCCATTTTGCCGTGAAAAGCAATACTCCAGCAATCCATTTAGCCGTGAAAAGCAATACTCCAGCAATCCATTTTGCCGTGAAAAGCAATACTCCAGCAATCCATTTAGCCGTGAAAAGCAATACTCCAGCAATTCATTTTGCCGCGAAAAGCAATACTCCAGCAATCCATTTTGCAGAAAAGCAATACTCCAGCAACCATTTTGCCGTGAAAAGCAATACTCCAGCAGCAATCTATTCTGCGCGAAAGCAATACTCTAGCAATCCATTTTGCCGTGAAAAGCAATACTCCAGCAATTCATTTTGCCGCGAAAAGCAATACTCCAGCAATCCATTTTGCAGAAAAGCAATACTCCAGCAACCATTTTGCAGAAAAGCAATACTCCTCCAGCAATCCAGCAATACATTAGCAACACGCTGGGGCAGACGAAGCAACACGCATCCAGTAACGGGGTGCGCAAAGCAATCCAGCACGCTATAGCTAGCAGATACGACGGAGCTCCGAGAGCAAAACACTATCCTTTAGCCGCACATGGCACATAGTTATCCTCGAACTACGCAATGTAGAGTTGGCCACACTCCCATCTTTTTACACCGCGCCGCGATATGGCATCCCTAGTGTATACGATTTCTACTATACAATGCGAAATATAGAGAAAAGGTAGACGATATAGACAAAAAGGGTAGACACTATTGCAACAGACATGGAATCCGTAGAGGAGGAAATAAACGACAATTTGTCGGTTCTGGAAGACGACATATAAGAGGTTGAAACCAGTGTAGGAACCATGGCGGACCTAGCGTCGTTTTCGACAAGATTGCAAATGGTGGGATCCGTAGGATTTTCCGCATTTCTTGCATAGAAAGTCTGGAAAATAACAAAGAACCACTTGGAAGCCGCTTCGAATTTTCATACCACCACCAAAACCAGAACCCCCCAAGCCTATCTAAAGTGGGACCATTCCACCCTGGCCTACGCTAGCTGGGCGTGACCCTTTCTATATGGAGTGAGGGGAGGGCAGGCAAATAGATCGCCTTGGGTAGACCAAAGAAACCATTGGGAGAGGCTTTGTAGGCTATAGGGCAGACAAACAGATCGCTTGGGGCAGACCAAAGTAACAATTGGGAGTATAGACAATGTTGGAATGGAAAGCTTGCTGGGACGCTAGTTTTGCCGCGAAAAGCAATACTCCAGCAATCCATTTTGCCGTGAAAAGCAGTACTCCAGCAATCCATTTTGCCGTGAAAAGCAATACTCCAGCAATCTATTCTGCCGCGAAAGCATTACTCTAGCAATCCATTTTGCCGTGAAAAGCAATACTCCAGCAATTCATTTTGCCGCGAAAAGCAATACTCCAGCAATCCATTTTGCAGAAAAGCAATACTCCAGCAACCATTTTGCAGAAAAGCAATACTCCAGCAATCCAGCAATACATTAGCAACACGCTGGGGCAGACGAAGCAACACGCATCCAGTAACGGGGTGCGCAAAGCAATCCAGCACGATATAGCTAGCAGATACGACGGAGCTCCGAGAGCAAAACACTATCCTTTAGCCGCACATGGCACATAGTTATCCTCGAACTACGCAATGTAGAGTTGGCCACACTCCCATCCATGAATTTTTTTCGCAATCTTTTTCGACTCATGCCCAACCATTTATTTTCTGGTGGAGCCAGCTACTGTAGCGCCGACTGGCGGGATTTCCAGAAACACGGTGGGATTCTTTTTGTATTCCTCTACAACCAACACAAATAGATCAAGATTGAATCTGGGTACACGTCTTGTAGCAAAACAAATGTCGCCGACTATGGCGGCCATGTATATACTGTATCTTTCTGTCTGGGGTCCTATACTAGTAGGCCACAAGAATCGGTGGGCATGGGTGGGGGGAGGTGGACGTGGGAGTGTGGTATAGTATGGTATTGCCTTGTATTGCCAAGGTATTGCCTAGTATTGTTGTAGTATTGTTGTAGCCTAGTATAGCACTTTACCGAGTGGGCTGGGTTGGGAAGACTGGGTGGGCGTGTGTGGGCGTGTGTGGGCGTGGGTCGGAAGACCTTTTGGAACTATAGTCTTGGGTAACAATACTATGCCATCCGCAGAATACCTCTCCGAAGAGGCAGTCCAAAACCTACGTGCAGACAAGGGAAGAATCTCCTTTGCCGCCGCGAGAAAAAAGTATGGTATCGGGTCCAATAGACTGTCTAAAATGTGGACAACAGAGGCAACGCCAGCAGAGGCAACGCCCGCAGAGGCAACGCCAGCAGAGGCAACGCCAGCAGAGGTAACGTCAGCAGAGGCAACGTCAGCAGAGGTAACGTCAGCAGAGGTAACGTCAGCAGAGGCAACGCCAGCAGAGGTAACGTCAGCAGAGGCAACGCCAGCAGAGGTAACGTCAGCAGAGGTAACGTCAGCAGAGGCAACGCCCGCAGAGGCAACGCCAGCAGAGGCAACGCCAGCAGAGGTAACGTCAGCAGAGGTAACGCCAGCAGAGGTAACGTCAGCAGAGGCAACGCCAGCAGAGGTAACGTCAGCAGAGGCAACGCCAGCAGAGGTAACGTCAGCAGAGGTAACGTCAGCAGAGGTAACGTTAGCAGAGGTAACGTCAGCAGAGGTCCCCCAAGAGTCCACCGAGAGAATCCCACCAAAGTCTACTACAATGGATTTCGAAAGTAGCCCCACCCAAGAAATACTATCATTTTACACCGCGCCGCGATATGGCATCCCTAGTGTATACGATTTCTACTATACAATGCGAAATATAGAGAAAAGGTAGACGATATAGACAAAAAGGTAGACACTATTGCAACAGACATGGAATCCGTAGAGGAGGAAATAGACGACAATTTGTCGGTTCTGGAAGACGACATATAAGAGGTTGAAACCAGTGTAGGAACCATGGCGGACCTAGCGTCGTTTTCGACAAGATTGCAAATGGTGGGATCCGTAGGATTTTCCGCATTTCTTGCATAGAAAGTCTGGAAAATAACAAAGAACCACTTGGAAGCCGCTTCGAATTTTCATACCACCACCAAAACCAGAACCCCCCAAGCCTATCTAAAGTGGGACCATTCCACCCTGGCCTACGCTAGCTGGGCGTGACCCTTTCTATATGGAGTGAGGGGAGGGCAGGCAAATAGATCGCCTTGGGTAGACCAAAGAAACCATTGGGAGTGGCTTTGTAGGCTATAGGGCAGACAAACAGATCGCTTGGGCAGACCAAAGTAACAATTGGGAGTATAGACAATGTTGGAATGGAAAGCTTGCTGGGACGCTAGTTGGCCCAAATGGAGACGAGACCAAATGGAAAAATTCTCGGAAGCTAGTTGGCTAGAATGGGGGGGAAAAGTAGCCGAAAACAGGGTTGCCGTAGCAAATTAGCAATATAGGTAGCCAGGTTGCATAGTCCAAATTGTTGTGGTAGGATATATTTGGTGTTTTATTGGGGTGGAATATTTCGGATTGTTGTGGAAGGTATTCTATTTTGTTTTGTCGCTTGTATAGTAGAGTAGTCTGGGCTCGGGGTGGTGTAGGCGGGAGAGAGAGGGAGAGAGAGAGAGAGAGAGAGAGAGAGAGAGAGAGAGAGAGAGAGAGAGAGAGAGAGAGAGAGAGAGAGAGAGAGAGAGAGAGAGAGAGAGAGAGAGAGAGGGAGAGAGACAGAAAGAGAAGAGAGAGACATAGAGAGAGACAGAGAGAGAGACAGAGAGAGAGAGAGAGAGACAGAAATACAGAGAGAGAGAGAGAGAGAGAGAGATAGAGACAGAGAGAGAGAGAGAGACAATGAGACAGAGAGAGAGACCAAGAGAGAGACAGAAATACAGAGAGAGAGAGAGATAGAGAGAGAGATAGAGTGAGAGATAGAGACACGAGAGAGAGAGAGAGAGAGAGAGAGAGAGAGAGAGAGAGAGAGAGAGTGAGAGAGAGAGTTAATGGTGATTAAATTCATGCTGCATCAATGTTTTTAATATATGCTATGTCCTGAAATAATTCATTATTATATTGTTGTTCAACATAAGCAAGAATACATGTTACAGTACTACATAATAAAATCATACGGCTGCACAGTGCACCCCATCAACCGACAATGCAGCTTGTTGATTCGGTGGAGGTTCGGGTGACAAATCAAATATCATTCAATCGGGAAATCATGAGCATGTATTTAAATCAACTTCTTATATTCCGCCGCAAATATGTCCACACTAATGACAAAACCAATATGAGTCAGATTAATCTTTTAACATCAAATATGGGTAGACTAGACGTCCGACTGTGTTTTAAAAAGGGGTAAATTCAGCCCTACAGGACGTCTGAGTAAGTATGTATATTACCGTCCGATCGGGGCTAGGCCTGGGGTAGATACTGATATATGCGACTTCGTTCAAACGTTCATAAAAAAATATAGTAGTCAATAAATCGTCACACAAATTGATAAACAGGTGTCAATAGTAACTGGCTTTGTTTTTATGTATTGGCTATATCAAAAAGTCGTTAAATTATAGAAATACAGCGGTAGTTATGAGTACATACCATCGCCGATCGATCTTTTACCATATCCCTTCGGAGCCTAGCGAGCGAGGCGCTTCCGGTCTCGGGTCAAAGGTCAATTCGGGAACTTTTTGTGTACTCGACGTGGATGCGTGTGTTTTGCTGCACAAGTTGCGATATTTCGTGCCTTTCCAGCGTGTTTACTTCTGCTTAAATTTGCTATTTTTGGTGAATGTTTAACAAGTGATAAAAGCAAGATTATTTCACCATAAATTAAAGATTTATTAACATTGACATTAGATAGACATTTACTTCACTAGTGGGGGGTGCAAATTGCAGATTGCTGCACATATAACGAGAATTTCATCAATGAGAGGCACAAGTGAGATGGGCAAAACTCCTTTGACTATTCTAAACCACTTAATCCTGTTGATGGCACGCTCCACATGTATTCGAACATTGGCAACTCGTTTTGTCTTCAGTACATCCTTTCTAGTGATTTGCTCCAAGCCGTGACCGGGAGGTGGGATTTCTAACGTGCCGCCACGGAAAAGAAGGTCACTCTGCATGGGGAAACCCATGTCAGCTAAGAAGACATCTCTGTACCTAATTTTGCCAAGGAAGCCAGACTCTCGAGTGATATGCTGGTCGGAAGCACGACAGGCTCAACATTGTTCACACACAATTTCATACAATTTGAGTTCAGAACATTCAACTGGCAAACACGGAAGGATAATGTCACGCACGTTGGCAGTTGTATATTGCGTAGGTCGATCTTTCGGTGGAGGGCGGCGCATTTTGGTGTTACGTAGCCTAGGTTGCTAACTGGACACGGGCATTCTTCAGAAGGATGTCCATCCACAAAGTGTGACGAACAAATGCGGTCATCGTAAAATGGAGTCCAGTTTTTTCCCGTCTTTTCGTTTTTACGATTGACAGCTTTGATCCACTTAGCCCGCATTTGAGGATCACGACGATGGGTAGGAAAAGAGTGCAAAGTGAAAGGGTGCGGGCAAGTGCAACCAGCCGACCCATTATTACATTGGTGGCTTTCACAAAATGTTTTCTTCCAACGAGTAAGTCGATAATTGCTGTTGCCACAACCAACTATCGCGCAAATTCGACCCATTTTCTAATTATGGTTGAAACTTGACTTGCGTAAGTAGTATAGGAGGCACAGGATACACCGGAAAACTTTTTGTATATCTTATACCAGAGCCCCCCCCATGACCTTCCCACCCCCCCTTGTTCCCCCCACGCATTGACCACGTGATCATGTGACGTGTTTGGACTTGTTTGGACTTGTTTGTCACGTGGTGATGCTATGTGACCACGTGATATGATGTAAGGCCTAGTTCAGGTGTGTTGTTGAGTGTTTAAAGGTACTGAGTGGGGTTCTATAGAAATACATGAGAATAACAATGGGTTGGGTATATCCTTTAGTTTAAGACTTCTAGTCAAATGATGTACCCACGCCACTTGAGAATGTGACGTAACCCTTTGGGGATAACAATGGACTTGGGAAGACGTGTTTGAACATGTTAGTAAATAGGTTAAGTGAATATTCATGATTGAGAATAACAATGGGTGTTAAGTATATCTTGTGGAAGGATTAAAATTGTAACAATGGGAATAAGTTGTAAGCTGTAATAGATGCGAATATGATCTGTGAAGTTTGCTATTGATATGTTAATTAGTGAGAATGACAATTAGGATTAAGAATGTCGTCGAAGTTTAATGATAATGAGCCTTTCCTAATACAATACTTGGGAATAACAATGCGTTGAGAATGTATTTGAAGTGCACCAATTGAGTTAAAGATCGTTGATCATGTAATAAGCCCACGCCAGGTGGTAATGACGTAACCTTCATGCGGTTAGTAATGGAATTGAGTATGTAGGCAAAGATGAAAAGTGTGAAGAAGTTTTAACGTGTGAAGGAGGTCGTTTGTGTGATGGAGCACTTAAGTATTCATGTGTTAAAAATGTTAAGACAATGACGCCAAAATAAGTATAACGCAATCAAATGCAATGCTGACGAAATACGCATCCCGATGTAAATGGCGCGCGAAACGAATTGATATTTCTGTTAAATGGGGCTGATGATAAAAAACAAACTTACCCCTACAGAGAAGAAACATTCCCAAACTTGCTTATTCCAAAAGAATCAGCGATAGTTCCATATTGAGATCTTTCCTCAAGTCAGTTTGTGTATGAAATGAAAAAATTTCCTTCAGTTATGGGGGAGATTGACGACAGCTTTCACCACCCGCATAACGCTCATCATGCGACAATATTCTAACAGCTAGTTATAATACTTAACACGAGTTTAAGATTTGAGTTCACCTGACACTCACACACACAAGACTCCCTCTGCTTGATACTTATTATACGACCATGACACCTCACTAATAGCTTGTTGTCACGCTTAACACGAACTTAAGCATTGAGTTCGCCCGACACACACATACACGCCGGGGGGGGGGGGGGGGGGGGGGGAATCTCCTCTTCCGATCATGAGTAAATTATGCTGGTACATTCTGAACCGCTTACCGGGTTTACTGAAAACAATCGAGTGGGGTTTTGAAATAAAAAATTATACGGGAGGCGCCTTCATATTCCTGAATAATTGTCGCATATAAATATGATACCAATCGTTAGTGGTCAACAAAGCTCATCTTACGAGATAGAAATCACTCTTGAGCCAGATCATCACATCATAGTCGTTAAGAAAATGGACTCATCCATAACCCAAATATATTGTGAGTATATTCATTTGTCATATTCATATATATATATATATATATATATAGATATATATATATATAGATATATATAGAGAGAGAGAGATATATATATATATATATATATATATATATATATATATATATATATATATATATATATTTATATATAGAGATTATATATAGAGATATATATATATATAGATCATATATATATATATATATATATATATATATATATATATATATATATATATATATATATATATATCTATATATATACCGTGATATCTATCTGATTATTTATCTATTCATTTATTTATTTTTGTTGATAGCCGTCGCAGAAAGCCAGTTCGACTGGTTGAAAATGACCCCAAGTGAAGTAGGTGAAGTGTATATGGATCTAAGATCGAAATACATGGAAAATAGGGGAATGACATGGATGAGGCTGAAGTGATGAAAGAAATTTACAGAGTGGGATTCATCAAACTTGAGGAAACCGCTTTCCCACCATTTGATCTATATGCACGTGTGTTAGATGTTGTTGCACAAGAACTTGTGACCTCTACAGAGGTAGTAAAATGTATCAAGAACCCCAAGTGGTTCCCGCGATCGATAGCCTTCGATCTGTTAGGACGGTGTTTACTGCGGGGAAAATGTAATTATGACAGGCGCGACGGTGTGGAAGTTGTCACATTCAGGGGAATGACACCATATGAGATAATGAAATGAAATCAATAAAAAAAAAATGTATTAACCACACTCGTATTTTCATCCATCCTGATGGTGTTGTGAAACAAATGTACTAGCTTTTAAAAGTGAAAAGTGTATTACTCACCAATTCGATTCATCATTATGGCGCACCCAATTGAAGCGGTGAGGTTCGGTCCTAGCTAAGTCGGAAGTAAAAATGAGGTTTAGGCCTCACAGCGCATGCGCAACCCCGAAACCTCACAGCGCATGCGCAGCCCGTGATCAGCCTAATTAAAGCCTTTGCGCACGGCACTCGGCGTTGTTTCACGCTTGAATGCAGAGTGTTCTAATATAAAGTGGCTGTAATGAATGAAAAAAATTACAAACTGAGTCAGCTATTAGACCCAAGACGATCCAAGATGGAGCCAGCCAGAAAACGCTTTTGTCATCGTTCAAGTTCATCAGAGTGTAAGCATGAATTTTTCATTTAAATATTATTTATCCTAGTGAATTTAATTCAGAGCGATATCCGATGATAACTACAACTAAATAATAATAATAAAAAAAAGGCTTATTAAGAGTTTATCTTGAAATAGCTGTATTCAGACTAAAGATTGTTGTCATTTGGTTCTAGTACTTTGGGAGGGTCCAAATGACCAGGAATTGATTACATGTATGGTGGGATACGAGCGCGATCAAGGTAAAATATCAGTCGAGGTTTTGACATATATAACACTGTCATTAGTAGCAGAATCATGTTGAATGATATCAAATTCACTATGTATTTAGTTTTCTTATTCTTTAATCTTTATTTGTGTTAGCTTTGTGGGATAGTGATGTCAATGACAATGAGTTGTCATGTGTCATGGACGAGTATGCGTTAAACGAAGCGCATCAAGCTCTTGACGAATTAGCTGGCTTTCCCGGTGAAATAGGTATGGATACGATTCATGGATTATTAATTGCGTCTGAACGTGAGCTCAACAAGATATATAAAACAAATATATACCAATATATTACGATGGAATTTCGGCCTAGCACTAGTTATTTCTGTTTGACAGTTGAAGCTAACCAAGCAAACGTGGCAATCGACGACGGTCAGCAAGGCGACGGGGCTATGGGGAATGAAGATGAATCAGGTATGATCTTTTTTTCATATTGTTGACTGTGATTAATTAGAATCAATGAGGTGATTTGTTTAACTCTCTCTCTCTTTCTTTCTTTCAGATGCTCTGGCAACCGGAATCGCGGCGCTCGAACTTAGACACCGCAATGCCATTCCGACTTACGTTCGTATACGACCATTGCAGGATGTTTTTAATTTCGATTTCCGCATTCCAATGCCCATACTGAGAGAGGTCATCTTCGATCAGCAACAAGTGGCCATCAAAATAAATGCCAGCTACGGCTTTATCTTGAGAAATAATGAGAGTGGTGAACTTCGCTACTTTCATTCTTCAATGAATAAACCCCGGCTACTTCCGGCACCGGTCACCGTACGAAATGCGGATGATTTTGAAGCTTTCGAGAGGCGGATCGAACAGGGGGACATTCTGACATGGGCCCGTGATCAGCGCCCCAATTCCAAGTGGGTGGTTGTTAAAGTAACGAACCTGACAGTCTATGTCAGCAAGTTACTAGACCACCCTATTGGTTTTGCCCCTACCAAACTACCTCCTCATATCCAGAACAACAAGGCTATCCTAGGGCTGGTCACGGACATGAATTCTGGAAGACCGTACACTGACAGGCTATGCCTGTTTCGTTGTCTGGCCTTGCACCGTGGGGCCCTGCTTCGTGGATTGGAGAAGCTGACGAAACGGCTTTTTCGAGAGGCCTATCCTACTGGGGACATTGAAACATTTGTCGGTGTTCCTTGGGCCGACCTCGAAAAAGTGGAGGAGCGTTTCGATGTTAACATTTTCGTGTACCAATGCACTGAAGAGCAGGTAAGCTGATATATAAATAATTTAAGTGAAGCTTTACTCAATGAAATTGTAATTCGTAACTGAATATTTTACATGATTGTTTGTTGACAGGTTGCCACACTTGTGAGGCGGTCCCCTACTAACTATGCTGAAGCAATGTACCTCAACCTCCACGAGGGGCATTTCAGTTATATACAGAACCGGGATCGCTATTGCAAGTCTTACGCTTGCACCACATGTGGCAAACTGTGGAAACGTGTGGGTATGCTGCATCGGCACCAAGCCACATGTATTGCGGAGACCGTGTATCGATATCCAGGCGGGGTCTACCACCCACCACCCACTATTTTCGATGTACTTCGCGATGGTGGGTTTGAAGTGGAGGAATCCGCCTATCCCTATCGAGCCACTTACGACTTCAAGTGTTATTTTGATAGGTCAGACATACCCACCAACTCGGACAAGGTGATATGGGAGGCTCGTCATGTCCCCTTGTCAGTCTCCGTATGTAGCAATGTACCCGGTTTCCAGGAACCGGTTTGCTTTGTTACCGAGGGTGATACGGATGAGTTGGTGTGTGCGTATGTTGTTGCGTATGATGGCCCACTTGAAGCAAGTGGCCGATGCTGCTTATGTCATCCTACAGGAGAGCACACACCTCCTTACTCCAATGTATGGATGAACAACTACAAGAGCAGCTGGTTACCGACCCGGTAACCAAAGGGAAACATCCACTGGAGCAACTCATAGAAAAGAGTTATTTGATGGAATTACCCGTTATTGGTTTTAATTCCGTAAAATACGACCTGAACGCCATCAAGGTAGCTCTCATGCGGTACTTCACACAATACGATCCAATTAATTTTGTCGTAAAAAAAATAATAATTTTCTTTGTCTTAAGTCTAACAATTTTAAATTTTTGGATATCTGCAACTATTTGGCACCTGGTTGCAATTACGACAAATATTTAAAAGCATACCAGTGCAGTGTAAACAAAGCCTGTTTTCCGTATGAATGGGTCACATTGGATCGGTTGAACCACAGAGAGCTACCTTCTCACGCTGACTTTTATAGTTCGCTTCGTAATGAAAAATTAACATTAGCGAAGCAGACTATTTAGAATGTCAGCGTGCATGGGAGTCTGAGGGGATGACCTGCTTCAAGGACTATTTGAAATATTACAATAATATTGATGTAGTCCCATTTCTAGAGGCATTGGCAAAGCAAAGTCGATTTTACGAGGAGCGTAATATCGATATGTTTAAGCAGGGTATTAGTGTTCCGGGTCTGACATTGAATTACATGTTCCAGGATCTGGATTGCTTCTTCTCATTAGTCGATGGTAAAAATGAGGATCTGTATTGGCTCATCAAGAATAACATTGTATAGTCGGCTATGATGCTAATGCCTTGTATCTTTACGCTTTAGCTCAAGAAATGCCAAGCGGTCATCCAGTCAGAAGAGTTGCTCCAGAGTTTGCGCCTATCACTACAGATCTTCGCCATATAGCATTGGAGTGGTTGGAGTTTGTGGCTCACACTGACCACATTCACATCCGTCACCAACGCAATCATTTTGAGAAGCGTTTTGGTGCGCGACGGTTGCCTGTGGACGGTTGGTGTGTCCAAAACCAAACCATATACCAATTTCATGGTTGTTATTGGCATGGGCATCCCTGCACTGGCAAGACACACAATGTAACCCGAGACAAGCCTATGGTAGACTTGTTGATGGAGACCCGTCAAAACACGGCTTACTTGAGAAAATTGGGTTATACTGTGGTGGAGCAGTGGGAGTGTGAATGGCGAAGCCAGAGGCGACACTGCCCCTTGGTGAAA
This sequence comes from Urechis unicinctus, assembly GCA_034190875.2. Lineage (NCBI taxonomy): Eukaryota > Metazoa > Annelida > Polychaeta > Xenopneusta > Urechidae > Urechis > Urechis unicinctus. Next base: position 3,731,750 of record CM067354.1, read on the forward strand.
GCCTTCATTAACACCTTACCAGCCCCACCTCTACCTGCAATGACCCAAGAGGAAAATCTCAGAGATGGGTCTTTCTTTGGTATGGTGGAAGTGGATCTTCATGTCCCAGATGATTTGAAAGACCACTTCCAAGAAATGCCACCCATTTTCAAAAATATCAACATCTGCCGGGAGGATATCGGACCTGTCATGGGAGCGTATGCAGAACAACATAAAATAATGACGGTAAAACCCTTTCTTTTGCGAATGATGATTTATTTATTTATATTAAAAGAAAGTGCTATAATATCTTAAACTGTACATTCTCATATCTGGTGGTTTTACGTCTTGATGTGTCACAGCAACCATGGAGGTCCTTAATCGGTAGTTACCGAGGCGAAAAGCTGTTACTGGCCACTCCGCTATTAAAATGGTATCTAAACCATGGTTTGGTAGTCACACGAATCTACCAAACTGTGGAATATGAACCAAAGGCCTGCTTTCGTCAATTTGCAGACCGTGTGTCAAATGCTAGGTAAGATTTATGTATTTATTTTTGTGTTTATTTTTTTTGGTAATCTTCATTTTATTAATTATTTCATTAACATTTATCTGATTATTATTATTATTTTTGTTTATTTATTTTTGTGTTTATTTTTGTAAACTTAATTTATTAATTATTTCATGAACATTTATCTGATTATTTTTTATTTTTATTTATTTATTTGTTAATTTTTTTTTTATATTACCATTAGCTTATAGCTAATTATTTTTTACGATGCAAAACATGTAGTATCTATCAAACCTTTATTATTTTCTTCATTGTGTGTCTTTGTAGGCGTACCGGGGATGCTGATCCCAACCAAGCTATAGTGGCGGATACCATGAAGCTTCTTGGTAATTCGGGTTATGGACGCACGGTTACCAACCAAACCAAACATCGAAATGTAAAGTATGTGGATGAGCGTGGTGCAGCCAAACTTATTAACGATAAAACGTTTCGCACCCTAAACGAACTAGACGAATCCACATACGAATTCGAAATGGCCAAAGCTTCAATATCGCTAAACTTACCGCATCAAATTGGTTTCTTGTTTACCAATATGCAAAGTTAAGGATGTTGGAGTTTTAATTTGAATTTGTTGCTAAATATGTGGATAGGTGTGATTTCGAGTATTGTGAAATGGACACCGACTCTGCCTATTTTGCCATTTCGGGTCGATGTTTGGAAGAGGTGGTCAAACCTGACTTGAAAGAGGCATTTTACCGTGAATGGGATCAATGGATGCCAGCGGTCACTTGTCAGGCTCACCGTGAGGAATGGGTGAATGCCAAGTGTAGTGGTCAAGTTTGGGTGGATCAACCGTGCTGTCTCGAGCGTCAAAAATTTGACAAACGAACACCCGGATTATTCAAAGAAGAATGGTGTGGTGATGGGATTGTCAGTTTGTGTAGCAAAACATACTATTGTTTTGGTCACACTGACAAAACATCTTGCAAGGGGCTGAACAAAAACCAGAATACCCTCAACAAAGACAAATACTTAAAAGTGTTGAGAGAGCAACAATCAGGGTCAGGTGTTAATCGGGGGTTCCGCTGCGTGGACAACCAGATGTTCACCTACACCCAGTCACGAGCTTCTCTCTCATATTTTTATCCCAAACGGGAAGTCTTGACTGATGGGGTATCAACGCGCCCCTTGCTGATTTAATTATTTATGATGTTTGTTGTTGTGATAAGTTTATTGTTGTCTCTGTTTGAGTGATGTACTTTTAGAAAATGTAAAACAAAAATTCTTTGTTTCCTGATTCATGTTGAAAATGTATTTTACAATCGTGCCAATAAAATGATTGCGTAAACAAGGCAACTACAACAAGAACAATTCGTTTAATATATTTTATTAATCAAATCGTATACTATGGTATCATTAGCAACCAATTCTTGCTTAAATATACGCAAGAGTTGTTTCATGGAAACACCTCGACTCCTTAAAAGCAAGTAATACATACAATACAAACCACAGGCACTAGAGTTTAAAGCTTGCACAGTCTGTTGATTAAAGGTCCATGAGACACAATGACGCCTGAGAAACCTATGAAACGTAGGCTGGAGAGGTGGCAAACCAAACGAATCAAAATATTCTCCACGACCTTCATGATCGATATAAATGGCCACCCAGTGTTCACCAGGTTGTTTACGGGGTTGGGTGTTACAAATCAGACCACTAGGCTGGACTAGGTTTCGAGGCAATGTATCCAAGGCAAAGACACCTCGAACTATTTGACGAGTATGGGGATCTTGGGCAATCAGGGTCCGCAGTTGATCCGAATCCATACTTAGGCCGCGTAATCAAATAAAACGTTACGAGCTCGATCCACTTGAATCACGTTTTCAAATTCGGCATATACAATAACATTGACGGTATTAGGTAGAGCTTCAGGAAAACGCATTTCCAAGCGGATGTTTCCTTATTTGATCAAATTAAAGTGGCTACCTCCTTCAGCTAAATCAGGTGTTAGATCAAAGGCAAATAAACTATAACCCTTTGGATATTCGTGCCACGTAATGTGATTACCCTCGTCTTGATTGGCTTGCCCTGTGCTAATGAATAGATTGGCGTAACTTCGTGTGTATATATGATCTGCAAAATTAGGTTGTAAGGGTTTGGCGGGGATCTGTTGTCCATCCACATATAATGACAAAAAGTTCATGTTGTAATGCTTGAAATGGAATGGATTCTTTTCATAGTGACCATTGAAAGCCTCGTTATCTACACACCCCAAAACCAGACGCTTGGGAAGCTGACCCAGAAATAGATTTTCTTGGTTGACTGTCATATTACCCCGAGGTATAGAAAACACTTTGGTTTCCACACGTCGAATAGGGTATTTGAATGGGTTACGTTCCAAAGCTTTAATATGAGCCAACTGCACTGTTGGATTCAATTTGACTTTGCGTATCAATAAAACCACAGAGGTCAACACCGTCTTGGGGTGAAAGTCATTCTCAGTCGTTGCCATAAGACTAAAGGGATCGCTGCTTTTCACCAGGCGCACTTTCATATCCACCCCATTCAGCAAATACCGCTCTTGGCAGAACATGTCGAGATGAAGTCGCCCCATCATATCCACCACCCCACTGGTGACCGCTCGCCTTTGTCGGATCCGCCACCCTTTATTATCAACCGTACAGGTGTCCATGTGACCGGCCGTGTCTTTGTGCCATAAAGCTGCCGTCAACTGTGACTCTTTAGCTGCCGGACCATAGCTCAACAAAGTTTCCATGTAGGCCCGATACAGATAAGTGTTGGAAGAGGTAGACACTAGCTTTTCGTTGAGAGTAACATCCACTTGACCAAATAGTGAATGTAACCACAGATTAACAGGAGCCACAGGGGCATCCACCTCTAAATTATCACCATTGGCATGTACCACCTTGGTCTGGATGTGTAAATAGGAATTGGCCAGATCAAGATAATCATCACCCGAACCACTGACGCTAAATTCAACAGGACCCGCACCTAGTGCCGAAACCGGGTGATGTTCCACCCAATAACCATGTGCAATACTACTCTGAGTCGGTGGAATACTAAAAAGATCCAATTCACTTTTGGTACAGGGGCATGATTGCGGGTGGACGAGAGCCATGGTTATCCGAATATATCACCTTTCTGCTGTCGTCGGCTTCCACGCTTGGACGGTCTACCGCGTTTCTTATTCGATGGTCTACCACGTTTGGGTCTGGTGTGACTGCCTCGCGCATGTCGTTTTATAGCTGGAGCCAAATCATCAACAAATTCACTTCCGGTTTGTATCATTCGTCGTTTAGCGGCCGTTTTTTCAAAGGTCGACCCTTCAATACACATCTCTGACCACCCTGGCTCCTGTTTTCATGATACTTTTCTTGACGATGGGTACAGCTTTCCTGGCCAATGAGGGCAGTGTTTGTTTCACTAGAGGCATCACCATACGAGCCAAACCGCTAAAGAGGCTACCCAAACCGTGTCCACGTTGTCGCCTACTCCCCATGAATACGGGGAAACCATTTCCGGCTTGGTGTGTATAATAAGATGTATATGGATCTGCCATATCAAAACAAAGTTTTCTCTCTTTCCTAAAATGTAACGTCACTGTCACTTTACCACGTTCAAATGGTATGGGATGACCAGTATCATCTCTTATATCGATTTCCACAGTGGAAAATGATTTGGTCATTACGGGAGAATAAAATATATGTTCATAGGTCTGGGTCACCATAAGACCTTTGAAGTCATCTTTAAGGGGTATGATGCGTAACAGAGGGGCCATCGTGTCGCCTACCACTTGAGGTTGTACTGCACTGCAGTAGACATATAAACCATACAGACCACTATTCAGATCGACAATATGCTCGCCTACTTGTTCCAAGGCCGTTTGGGTAGTATGGTCAAAGCCCAAGATCTGACTCAATTTCTCAGTCAATACCACTATCACATCATCAGTCAATTGAATAACAGCTTTCTGTATTTGGTGATTGTAACCAAATTGGACTCTAGATTCCCCTAAGACCGTCATTCGGCGATTCAGGGTATCCACCAAGGCTTGTGGACTATTATAATACCCCTTCTTGATATCAGTGTAAATAGGATGTGCCATTTTACCCCTGTCAGCAAATTGACACATTTCTTCATAATCAGTCAAACAAGTAATAACCCCTAGGTCACTCATGTATTCCACAAAGTTTTTATTCAGAACAGTCAACCCCACATCGGCACCAATGTTATACCAGCTACGGGGGTACTGTATCTCAGCCAAACCCACTTCCCATTCGCCAATCAAATCGATGGTCTTGGGTAATTGAGTGATATATTTTGTCAGCGTGTTCTCTGGGTGATAGCTCAAGGAGCTATTGCTCGGCAACGTCAAGTTGAATGTCATACTACCGACATCCCTTTATGCTTGAGGGTTGGGTTAGGTAGCATGTATCCTAAACTACTGCTGAGTAAGGCCGTCCATAAATTACTGTCCCCTTTTTCCGCTGATAAATTGTAAATGCTGACGACTATGACCGTATACAGGATGATGATTTGTGCAAAGAACACGATTTCTGCTTTGGGTATGGATTGACCAAAGACTGTCCACACCCGATCGCTGTGATTGTCACGCTGGCTTTCCATGGTATGATGGTGAATCGACGGCAACATCAGTTTTTATAGACTTCCAGTCGATCGACCCAACTGTTGAAACTGCTTGGATACCCCCACCACTTGACAAAGTATTACGCCTTCTTTCTTTCAACACCTTCTCCACACGATACACGGTTTTATCACCTACTCGTTGCATTTCCGCTTCGTAAAACGTACCCGCCAATACAGTTTGGGCATCGTCCATGAGAGTATAGACATTGGGTATACCAGAGTGAACCTTATGTATGGTAAACAATTCTTCACTCCAATTGGGCAAATACCCCTTTTTAAACTTGCCCCGTTCCTTACTGATGCGGACTCTTTCCCCCATGCTGAATTTAGGTGGTTTAGCATCTTTAGACTCGCCGTAAAGCGTCAACCAAGTCTCTTCTTCATTGGTAAGTTTTACCGACTCGGGGGTGCGTTTAATACTTCGATGGTAGCTCCGATTGTATCCGCGGACTAATTGCTTTAGCACCGATAGATAATCCAATGTGTTGTGTTTGGTAAAATAACGTCACATTTTGCTTTTCAACGTACGATTAAAGCGTTCTGCTATACTTGCTTTGGTTTCCGCATTGTGTGTTGTGAAAAAATGAATGTGGTTGGCTTTCAACCACGTCTGAAATTTGCGATTGACAAATTCTGTGCCTTTGTCCGTCTGCAAGCGCTGTGGTTTTCGGCCTTGTTTCAATATCAGGTCAAAGGCTGTCACTAGGCTAACACCTGACTTAGTCTTCAAGGGTACTACCCAGGCATATTTGGGAAAACACATCGATGCAAGTCAACAGAAAGGTATGACCCCGGTTGTGCTTGGCCAAGCGTGACACATCGACCAGATCAGCCTGCCATTGATGGTCGATACCACCTACCACCACTCGACGTCTAAGAAATTTCTGTCGTATAGGTTTATGTAGTGTGTATGCATCTTGTTGTGATAACCACGTTGTTACTGAGGATGGTTTCAACTTGGCAGCTTTTGACAAGGTACGTAGACCCCCGAATGCACTGGGTAATTGTGGGTCGTAATACAACTTGTCTAGTTTTCCAACCTCGTCCATGAGTTAGCTGCTACACCTCTGGCTGGTCTTTTTCCTCTGGCCACCAAACTTCCAGGTCGAGTTCTTTTATGATCAATCAATCGCTGCACTCGATCTTCCCCATGTTGGATCCACGACCACCGATCTGGATGACCCACCAAATCTTGTGGTACGTTGGTGTCACGCAAGGCTCTACCAAATTCTCGCCAACCCTGGGGAGTGAAATTTTTACGACCCCGTAACACATCATTTACTAAATCAGTCATGTTGCTTCCATTTACCACCTGCCCTTTAAGGACTAATTCTCCGCTGTCATTCCATCCCATATCAGGGTTTCGTTGGATTCGGTCCATTAACAAGCGTCCTTTTGCCTGGAACTTCCCTGGAATGCTTTTGATAACCTCCACCATCACAGGATCGTCCATCACCTCAACCACCTGCTTAACCACCCCGGGTGGGTCTGCAGACTCGACTGTTGTTGTGTCATCAGATATGGATGGACGTGGTGGTGGTGGTGGTGGTAGTGGTTGTGGAGATTTATGCTGTTGGTAATAGGTGCGATGCTTTTGCAATATCTGGTTGTACATTAAAACTTTATCCTCATCCGACTTATCACGCTGATTCAATACTTGACGCATCTCGTCATCCAAATTCATCAAGGTCGAAGTCGTGGGGGCTTGGTCGTATTGTGAAGCACTCAATACACGAGGATCCACAAGTATCATTTTCTTTGCCATTATTTCACGATACCACCTAACAAAGTTCCCAATAGTGGACCGATAATAGGTGCTTATAGTGCTGGTAAGAAACCACCTTTTTGTAACACACTCTTCTTTTTCTTAATGGCTGTTTTTCGAGTAGCAAGGGTGCGCAGACCTTGTTTGTGTCGGGTTAATTTACGTTTCTGAGTCGGTGTTAAGGGAACGTTCCCTTTTAAGACATTCAAGGCACATTCACAGAGACAGTTGACCAGATCTTTGTCCGCTGTTTTCAATAAAGCTTTGTTTATGGCTGGTTTTGCCTTGGCCATTACTCGCAGTGTATCAGCGTGTCTTTGTAAGCGACCTGTCATCTTAACCCTTGAGAAATCAAATGACAAGTATGAGTCGATTTGTCAATTTATATATATATATATATAGATAATTTATTTCTGCTCGAGATAAACCGTCTGGTGTGGTTGTAGCACATTGGTGCTAAGGCGCAAATGTTCTGGTGTGTCTTGTTTCAGATCCACCAATAAATAACCGTGTGTTTCACGTGTAGCATCCACAAAAGCCTCTTGAACATACTTGACACGACCGGGGTACATTTGTTTAGCCAAGTTGGTAATTTGCGTTCCATCTCGAGGATTTTTAAATACGAGGAGGTACTGGGCATTCAAACTGATAGTGCGATGATCTTTGCCTTTGTCAAATAAATTCTGCACCAGGTACATGACGCTTATGTTGCGATGGTGACTGCCTTTGGTAAAAAGTTTGGTGATGCGCTGGTCCGTTTCATGCATCAAATCATCGATAATCAATAGCGTGGGTCGATTCCCATCGATATCAAACGATAAACCCTCAACAAATTCGACTTGCGTGAACTTGGTATAAAACGCTTGCCATTCACCATAACACCACACGATGCGTTCAGGGATGGGATCCATATGTAGATTGACATCTTTGATGAACTGGCTGACAAAATAGGTTTTTCCACAACCGGTCGGACCAGCCACAACACATGTAAAGGGATGCTTAAATCTCGGATCCATTATTTTATTTATTATTTTGTTTGTTTGTTACGTGTTGACACCAGGTCGCTTATATACGAATATGGTTAAAAATCGACAATCAATGTATTTATATAATAATATTTATTTGAAAGAAACCACTATATTTACTACTCTTCATGGTTCAATACTGCCGGGCGCACGTGGTATGGGTATGTCTATCACATCCTCATCTGACAGGTCATTATCAGGGTCAGGTAGTAGAGTTACCGGTCGAGGCTGACGTAAATAACTTTCCCGATACTCGCGCAAGGCTTCTATCTTTCTGACGGCTAATGAATCCATATCAATTTTGTTGGTCCGATTCAATTGTTCTCGCAATTCGGCAACCTCATCCATGCCCTGACGACATAAGCGTCTCACTTCATCGTAATCTTCTTTACACCACTGTAAAGCAGCTTCCAATCGACCACAGTTGCGACACTGTAAGTTTACTTGTGCCTGTGTCATGGTCAATGATCATCCAAGTGACTGGTCGAATTTGGTAAGGATACCGCACTTATCAAGTTAAAGAATGACGTCATCAGTCACGTGATGAACAGGTCCTAACATGCTCCGGTCATTATTCAATACCTCACTCAGCAAACAAGTTACAGAATGACGTCATCAGTCACGTGACGAACAGGTCCTAACACGATCTGGCCATTATTCGACTTCTTCAGCCTCCAAACGTTTGAATTTCTTCACTTGACGTTCTAATAAAAATCTCTTCTGATATAGGGCATGCCGTGTAGCAATCCCCATAAACTTCAAACAAACGTTGTCGTGTTGTCATGATCTGTTGATGCGTTGGGTCTTGTTCAAAGTCATCCATCACTTTTAACATATCAATGTATTTTCTCTCCAATACGGTTTGGAGTTCAGTCACGTTACCATCAGGATAAGAATCCATCACTGTAAACACCATTTCTCGCCATGGGTCGGACGTTCTTCTCTCCATTTTTGCTTTACTTCTTCGCGATTCGTTTATCTCACAACCTGTTACCCCGCTTTTAAGGTCTAGTGATGTGATGTCAACGCCCACGTGTTCATTCTTTTATCAAAAGCACCAATCACAGGTCTCCGTTAGCTTTAATAAACCATGTAACGCTGATGTCACCACAAATACTGGTCATCAACGGTTGTGTTCGTTATATTACACAACATATCATACAGAAGCCTTAAGAAGAAACAGAAGGTAAGATATATATATATATACAAATATTTTATTGAAGCGATTATAATTGGTGAATCACACGACTTTCAATTTCATTCTTTATCGATATCAACCAAGATTGTCTATAATCAGGGCAATAGAATTGGCTGGTTTCCGTCCATGAAGGGGCAGGCACAAACAAGCCCAAACATGTCGTCCACATATCCATCAATTCCAGATCGTTCACGCGTAGCATTGCCTCAGGTAAATACAGCTTCACCTGCTCCTCCCGTTCCATCATCAAACACACATCATGCTGTACTTGACTTGGATGGACCACTTGACAACCGTGACAATTTTCTTTAATCACCAGGTTCACCAAGTTTACCAAATGATCCACGTAGACAGTTTTAAGACACTCCTCCAGTAACTCCTGGCGTTGTTTCGTTGCTCCAAATCGATCATTCAAGTCCTCTCAACTGTCAACCAACATGCGCCAAGCAAATCTATCTAAACGCAATTTTACCTGGTCATGTTTTATTATCACCAGCGGGGACGGGTGTTGAACACTAATAGAGACTTCGGCTCCCATGGAAACCTCCCGTTCTTGATGCGTCCCCGCTTCTACCGCGTTTAGGGTCTCTGTTATGGCTGATAACTCATAACCACCGTACAAAAAGTCTCTCAAATCCAAAGCTATCTGTAATTTCCGATCCGTAGCAAGAAGTATTACTCTGTCCTTATTCCACAACGTCAACGAAAATTGACAGAAGTCGCGAGTGTAGACTGGAATCACCATCGTTTCAGTTGTCTTTGCCATTTTCTATCCTTCACCTTGTGGTCAACCAGCGGGCAGATGCACAAAACTTGTCGCCTCACAGTTATATATCCTGTAGCTGTAACGCCTCACAGATCTGGGGCAATACGTCTTCACTCAATAGCTTATCAAACTCCGCCTCTGTGATTAGCCAACCACCAGGTATTCGTTCTTCCCCTCTAAAATGCTGAACGCCAATCAAATGACGACCAGCAAAATAACGCTTGACCAAGTACTGATCGCCCGCTAAATATACTTTGTTTACCTCTTTCAGACGAGGTGCTTCACTTACAAGGCGGCCAAATAACATGGCGAAAATCGGGATTAATCGCTTTCCACTCACTCGCACAGCTGTAACAGCATTTGGAGCTTTATTTTGAGGTGGTACATCAAAGTGACGCAAGTCTTTGTGCTAGGACGGGATCAGGAACGGTTTTGACGTTCAACATATAAGCTTTCAAGACTTGTGATCAGCTCAATGTGATGCGAACCAGACGGCCAGGACTGGAGGAGCAACGGTTTTGACGTTTAACATATTAGTTTTCAAGACCTCAGGTGATTGACTCAAAACGCTCAGTTTATTAATTCAAAACAGTTTTATTTGAAAGGCTGGAGATCAAGTAAACTTTGTGAATATTGTTACATGCATCTTATTTATGTACATGTATTAGTTAATTACCTAATTACATAGAAAAATTAAAAGGCAACGATCGCGGACGCTGCCTGCCTCGCGGACTCGCAATGCGCGGCGCTCGCGCCAGGCAAGAGTTTTCCCGAATTCACCTTTGACCCCGCACATCGGCGCATGCGCAGTCGGAACTCCGTACGACCCGCTCTTTTGTTTACATTTTAGCTTCCACGAAACCAGGTGGCGCGCTGGTCGCGGGCTTCACACAATACGTCCGAGTCGGGTATCTTATTGTAGCAAGATCTTTGATTGCCCCTTGTGTTTATACCTCTCAACCAATCGAAAACATGTTAACATATGCACCGAAGAGTATTTTATAACAGATGGGGTGATTTGCTGGTACAACGAGTTCTGCGTTGTAAAAGTCACTTCGATCTTAAGGGTTTTCCTTCGATCGATGCGCATCACTTCAATCGGCGGTCGTCCCCTACCTGTTTAATGCACATCACATTGCTACGTTATTGTTCTTACACATTGGAAAGATCATTATCAATGAAACGCTAATATGCAGTTGGCCAAGCATCTGACCGATACCATGCAAGTATGCGAAGAGAGCGGAATATTGAGTGGTCTTCTAACAGACTTATTCCATTAAGTTCATCTGTTCTTTACTTAAGCCATGGAAAATACAATCTGATGGACTTATGACTTAAGTCCATCAGAATGTATTTTCCATGACTGCGAGCCATAAATACTGCGCCGCAAAATACCACCTCGTGAAATTAATTAACCACATGGCCATATTTGTGCATTTTGTTTATAACGGCTTACAGTCCCATCATATTATTTACCTGCAAATTGTTCACATATTGCCAACATATCATTCAATGCTATAACACTTGGACCTGTCAGGGTCGACGTAACCAATCATGATCTTGGCGGCCAAGCCCGGAATTTTCTAATATATGCACTAACTCATCAATAATATTAGTTAGATTATAGGCATTATTTGACGCCGTTTGATAAGTTGCACTCTTTTGATAAACAAGCATCACACTCAACGGATCCAGTTTGTCAAGTATGACTATTCAGATGATACCTTACTCTCCAATTTGTATATGAAAGTTGCTTTAGGTATGAATAGTTTTAATGAAAAAAAATAACGCTGGTAGCAAGATAACAAAAACGATCCAGTTATGATATCATAACGTCAAACATACAAGTCATAGCGTTATTGATTATGACAAACGTGCAGACATTGTTTGGCGTTCGACGATTGTAAAAGTTTTTTTTGTATAAAATGTGAAGATTAAATTTAGCCATTTGTTCCTCAAATATTCGCGTTCTGAGTAAGTGGTGAGAATTATACTGCATATTTTTGATATGATGCAGAAAATATTAGTACATTGCGTCATTTCATATGGTAGTATCCTTCTGAAGAGGGAATAATAATTGTGCGCATAAAATTCACCGGATGCTGCAGATAAAAGCCAGTCTCCCGTCATTTTGTAATTTTTTGTTGTCCATCCCATTGATCTACATGTCATGTTAGCAGTGGCTAGAGCAAGCCTTACATTATTTTTAAACGACTCCATCATTTAACGTTAAGTCTATGCATGGTGATGAACTTGGATTATTATCAAATTTTGACATTTAATTGCATGTGTATTTGATGTCAAATCATACTGTAAAACAAATAATGACAAATTTTCTTTGATAAGCGTCAAATACCCTTATGCGAGCATTAAATTGCATGTGCTACATAGTCTGTTTGCATAAATGTGTCAATTTCTCAATATTAATTGTAACTGTTAGACTGGAAGCTATGCTAGAAACTCTAAACACATATGTGCCAGGTGGAGTGTAACCCTTCTCACACATGCCTAATTCAAATACAATTGGTTAAAAAATATTTCAAAGATTTTCTGTGCAAAAATGATTGAATAGGTAAAACAATATAGTAAGTTTCTTCTTATGAAATTTCTTAATGATAATAATTATTGTTATTATGTTACTATGTGTGAACTACACATCCCAATTTATGACTCTCTGCATATCGCTGACCTCGACGTATGGTTCCTGCCATTTGTTACAATGTACATAGATATCGGGCCATGTCATCTCCGTGGAACCCATTCATTAAGCGGGCAGAGGTGTTAATTTCTAGTAGTTAATTAAGGTTGTACTTTAGTAATTCCTCTATCAATTCATTCCCACAACTGCAACACATTGATTGTCTCAACTCAGTGGAAGAAAACATTTATATTCATAGTAGAATATAATTAATTCAGTTAGAGGAGATTTGCAAGCATACTTGTAGGTGGAATAGTACATTTTATCTTTTTAAGGAACAAAGGTCAGACAAACCTGAAAATATCTTCTTAAATTCACATCAGTCCCTTATGACACATCAATCTGCTGGGTAATGTCAATGTTGCAGTGTCTATGATATCTTAAATTTTGATACAATGCTCGCTTGCAAAAATAAGAGTCTGAAGGATAAGATCAAAGTGATGGAACTTTTGTTATAGATAGGTAAAATGAGGAGTGAATAAATGTATTCCAATATTACTTACATATTCCAGCACCAGCCTTTGAAAGTTTGGATTAACAGAAACACCCCAAGCCCATTTGTATGTACAGCACTGTGCACCAATCAGTTGCTAGAATTGGGATCCTTTAGGTAACTTCACTCAAGCATACTTTAAAAAAAGACAGGACGCCTCTGGATGAGTTTCTATAGTGTAGTAAGTTGGTAATGCTAGTATAAGAGTTGACTTAGTGTTAATTGTAGGTCTTTGCTGTGTGCAATATTTAAGCCAATTCCAGAGATCTTTTCTCATGATCAAGAAATTATGCAATAGAGTAACAGCATTGAGTTTCACAAACTTATGCTGTCCAAGCTACATAAGTATCTGAGTCACATCTGCTGATTTGTAAAACCCTCACATGCTCAAATAGTTGCTCTGTTGCTTACCCTCTCTCAATAAACATATACTTTTAGTGGCTAGTTTATTCAAAAACTAATAAAATATCTCTCCTACCAATGGAGTATAAACTTGGTGGCATGTTTGCTTATAAGGAACCCAGCAACCCCGAATAAAACATGGACCCCATCTTATGTTTATAGCTCCTTTCAAACATACAATCAGCCCCTGTTCTTTGTCCTGTAGGTTTTTAGTGAAAAATATTTAAACAAATCTGTTGCACTACGTAGGATCGAATGAGAATTATTTGTTACGGCATATTGTTTTATAAAGCAAACTAGCCGTCTGAAATAACATATAAACCCTTGTTATGTTCGCCATATAAAAAACTTCATTTGGTCAAATCTCATGGCTAAATTTTGAAAATTATGATATATTAATGAATTAATGCTACTCATGTATGGTGCTTGATTGCTGTTTGTGATTGTGTGACCTGCAATTTATTTATTTATTTTTTGGTCCTTGGTAACACGCTCTAGAACTGTTCTGCCTTTCATTCGCATGAAATAGATAAACATCGTGTTTGTGTGGGTTAGTTGTTGACCCCTCCTCAAGATGGCGTTACAGAGCCTGCAGACCAAAATGCAGCATGCCCTTGAAGAGTTGCTGCCCAGTGTGTGTGCGGACATCTTGGACACGGTGCCCTGGCTGTCCATTAGCGCAATGGTTGGCATTACTCTACCCCTTGATCAGGTCATTCTCATTGATATCAAGACTACTGCAAGTACACCACAGAAGTCATCAGGGAAACAATCCTCCGCATCCACAGATATCACAGCAGAAGTGAGAGCTGAGGACCAGGCGACTACAACCGAGGCAGAAGATACCAGCCCTATGAATACAAATCGCTCCTCAGAAACTACTCTTGATAAACGTAAGGCTCCTTCACCGAGTAGGAGGGGAAGAGGTAAAAGAGGGGTCAGTGACAGCTTGCCCACGGAAGCTGACAATCTGGCATCTCCTAGTGAAGAGCAGTGCTCTCCGGCCAAGAAAACAAAAACTGGTGTTGATAAAATGGTAAGAACCAATAAAGACACATCTAAAGCTGTCAGAGCTGGGAGGCTTTCTGGTGGAGGGAAGGAGCTGCAGGGTCTGGTCGACTCCTTCACCAGTGAAACCACCTCTTCACATTGGTGTCAGGCTTCAGGAGGTCGGCGCCGTAGCAGTTCAACTGCCCTGCCCCCTGCCTCAGACACTGATACAACATCTAATGTCCCTAGCAGCTTGGTAGGCCTTACCACTTCTCGTAAAGGAAAGCGAGAAAGAAGCCTCATTGTTATTGATGATGCAGATGACGCTGAAACAGAAGTTATTGAAGAAATCCACAAAATAAAAGACATTTTAACATCAGGAAATAAACCAGGAAGAAAATGCAAACAGTCTGCCATGGCAAATAAACAGCTGACAAAAGGTCCAAAGAAATCCACCAATGACAAGTCAGAAAAAGAGCCCCTTGATTTAGAACCTGGCCTCACTGACAAAGAGACATCACCAAACCGACTTCCCAAAAATGTCAACAAAAAGGGTAAAACACCTAAAAAGGGGGAAGGGGATCAGCCAGTTGATCACCCCATGGCTGATCCTGAACAATCCCCTGATCACCCTATGGCTGATCCTGGACAATCCCCTGATCACCCTATGGCTGATCCTGTACAATCCCCTGATCACCCTATGGCTGATCCTGAACAATCCCCTGATCACCCCATGGCTGATCCTGGACAATCACCTGATCACCCTATGGCTGATCCTGGACAATCATCTGATCACTCCATCAGTACACCTGATGCCCATGATGAGTCAGTCTCAGCAACACAGCATCTTTCTGATCCAGATCCCCCACTCAAGTCTAAACCTAGAGGTCGGCCACCGAAAGCTGGCAAAAATATTGCCCAAAAGCGGAAGGGTGGCCGTAATGCTGCTGAAGTGGACAACTCGTCTGCTACAGAAGGCAAAAACAATGAGGCTGGAAGCAGCTGTGAGGATAACACAAAGCAGGTTGTCCCTGAAATGGCCGCCAGTGAGAAAAATGCAGAAGACAAGGAAGAATGTAGTATTGTTGATGTAGTACTGCCGGAAAATTCAGAAGAGAAGGCCAAGCCTGCTGGACGTAGGAAGAAAGGCTCAAGCCAGGAGGTAACAGTCCACGACAATGCTATTGATCCACTAACTGTGAAGACAAAGGTTAAGGGAAAGCCACCGGGCAGGAGGTCTAAGGGACGAGGGAAGGCAGTCCCTCTGGAGGACAAGTCACCTGATGTTGATTGTGGAAACACAGTGGAGACTGATGACGGAGAGACATGTCCACTGTCTAAATCCAGTGATCAAGTGGTGAACGCTCCCGCAGAAGAGAGCCCAGCCCCATTTATTGGTAGCACTGACACAACTGATTTATCACAAAGCAAAGTTAGTCGACCAAATGAACCTCAGAATAATGATTCAGAGATTTCTGAGAGTATGGGCATCACTGATCAGGTTTCCATGGCAACTGATATCAACAACAGGACACCTGCCAATGATGATGTACCTCTCGCTGAAATTCTGAGTAAAGAGACCGAAACTCCACACCGGGGGTCAAAAGGTTGTGGCAAGGTTGTGGCTGAGCCTGAGGAGAGTGTATCACATTTGGATGATGCTAGTACAATGGATGTCAAGGTCAACGAAGCTGACAAATCCGTCTCAAAGACAAAGCAACCTAGTAGAAAGAAAAGGGGTCGTAGCAAGAGTGCTGCTACCGAAGAGGAAATCCCTCCCACTGTTGGCGAAGGAGTCTCTCTGGAAGAAGATGCAACCCCATTGAATAAATCAAAGTCTGAGGGGAAAACTCCGAGTAGAAAATCAAAGGGTCAAGGGAAAGAAATCTTGGACTCTACAGAAGCTGCCCCTGTTGATGCTTGTGGAGACGGAGTGGAAGCAGATTGGATGCAAGCCAATGAGTCGAGATCAAAAATAAGCAGTTTGAATAAAGGAAAGAAGTGTCCTGGTGTTGAAGACAATGCTGTGGAGGAAAATGGTGCATCTAATGTTGATGATGAAACTCACACAGAAGAGCTGCATCAAGTACATACCAATCCTCGAAAACTCCAGGTAGGAAGCCTAAGGGTCACAGTCGTGTGCTCAAGGGTCAAGGACAGGAAGTTTCTGCTGTTGAAGAAAATATCTCGGATCATTTCAATGGTGAAAAACCTGCCCACGAACCTGATACAGAAGATAAAACTAGCGCCCGATCGAGAGGGGCCAAGAAAAGGCAGAGAAGTGGAGGTGAAGCTGCAGTGGAGGGGGAAGTTGTGCAACACGTTGAAGATGAAGATACTACCCCGACCGAGACACCTGGGTCAAGGTCAAGGTCAACCAGCAGAAAAAAACGGGCTAAGGAAGAAGAGGTGGTTTCAGTGACAAGTGAACCTCATGATGGTGATGGAGGGGCCTCTACTGTGGAGACTGATGTAGCCGACACAGTCAGCTCTAAATCTAAGGCTCAGAGTAAAAAGAAAAGGGCTCCAGAGATTTCAAATGAAGAGGAAAATGTTTCTGAGCACAAAGATGAAAATGCTATGGAGGTGGAGGCCCCCCTGCCAAACAAAGCTAGCTCTAGGACAAGATATCCCGGTAAGAAGAGAAGGGGGCGTGGGACAGAAGCTGCGTTGGGGAATGAACCAGTTCCTTTGGTTGACGATGGAGTGTCTGTCGATAAACATGTGTCCTCTCCAGACAGGTCCATCAGTCGATCAAGGAATGCCAGTAAAAAGAAAAGGAACCCAGGGGAAGTAAGTGTAGTAGATGATAAGCTTCCAGATATTGATGATGGAAACAGTCAAGAAAATGACGTGATCCTGTCAGACAAATCCAGCCTCGCTAAAGAGTCCCCTGCTGAAAAGACAAAGGGTTCTAGAGAGGAAGTCGGTGAGACTGGTGATGGAAAAACCACTGAGACTGAAGTTGAACTACCTAAGGCAAGATCTCGAGGCAGAAAGGCGAGGCGTTATGAGGAGGCATCGGCTGATGAAGCGGGTAGTGCTCCTCATGTCAGTGGAAAATCCATGGAGGATGAAATATCTCAGTCAGAAAAATCCTCCTCTAAGGTTCAAGCACATGAGGAAACATTGAAGGAGTCAAGTGCGGATGTATCCGGGAAGAAGGAAACCTCTATTGTTGATAGTGAAAGCAATGCTGAAATGTCCAAGACTAAGAGATATCCCAACAAGAAATTCCGAGGACTGAACCAGATGTTGGCCATGGAAGAAGAGAATCTTGCTGCTGTGGATAGTGGGATCTCAGAGAATGCAGCCCAGGGTGAGAAATCCAACAGTAAGGCTGTAAGTAAGACGAACAAGGAAACAATAGCTGCTGCCTTAGCATCTGATGAAAACATTCCTGATGAGGATGAGGATGATGACTGTAGTATCGTGGATGTTTCCATTCCTGATAAATATGACAAAAGGGGCAAGAATGCGTCCAAAATGTCAAGGGGTCCAAACCAATCTGATATCATCAAAGAATGTGTTCCTATGAAAGAAAGTGTGAGCAGTGCTGATGTCATAGCAAAAGAGAAATCAGGTTTCAAGTCCAAATATCCCAACATAAAGGCTAGGGGGCTTTCCCAAGCCAAAACGGATGAAGAGGAGTTATCATCTGATACAGATATGTCCATTACTGGGAAAGTTGCTCTGTCTGAGAAATCTTGTACTAAGGCCAAATATCCGAGCAAGAAAGAGAGGGGACTGGCTGCTGTGTTAGATGGGGAGATGGGGGGCGGTGATTGGGGCGGTCCTAACGACCTAGGCATATCTAATACAGCCCAAAGCTCCGTCTCTGGAATGAAAGAATGTGAAATACACGTCAAGCGACTTCCAAACTCGATTGTCAATTCCTTGCCCCATTTATCTGATGATAATGTTGCCAAGCTATCTGGTGAAGCTCCACAGTCCACTTCATATCTAGTCAAGCGTAGAATCTCTAAGGAACTCAATGTGGGCCAATTAATCAGTGATTTGGGGGAGGATGATGCAGATGGTACAGAGTCTCCTACTAAACAGTCTGATGTGTCCCGCTTACCTATGTTCAACAGCTCACCTGGTGGGAAAGGGAGTGGATCCAGTGACATGGAGGACGTCATGTTTAATGTTACCATGGCAGATGACAAGCACGCGTCGACTAAAGCAAGTGCCATGGAGGTAGATACTTCAGCAGAGGAGGAGGATGGGGGCACGCTGAGTGACTACTCTGCCCGGCTCAACCAAAGTCTTTACGAAATGGAAAGTGAATCTGAAAACAGCAGCAGCAAGGCCCCACCAAGTCCCCCACTTGAGAAGGGCATTGATATTCCGGTACTACCCCAGGCGCTTAATGCTATCGGGATGAATGGTGGTCCACAGTGTGAAAACACTGATGTGGCCTTACAAGAGGATGGCCATGTCCTCAAAGGTCTCAATAAGGAAGGTGCCGGTGATTAAATTAGTCTGAACCTGGCTTGAAAAAAATGTTTTAAGAGGTCTACAAATAGTATATTTGTTGTTATTTATTGTTTTTGTTGTTTTTGTCTACCATGAAAATCCATGCAGACTTGCATTCTCAAACATAGATGGTGTAAGATTGATGGTGTACAATTTCAGGGTGATGTTAGGTTTTTGAGCCAGATTTGGATTAAACAGCTGTGACGGATTGCTTATTTATTGTGTAATAGCTTGTATGCAGTAGTCATATATGTAAGTGCCATTTCGTAAAACTATTGAAAAAAACAGTGTTCATATTGACAAAAACTTTTAGTCTAACCTTCAGTGTCTGGAATGTGAGTCCCGTGTAAATGTGTGTAAACATTTGTTTAAGACAGTTCCATAAGAAGTGAGTGGTTGTGTATTGTGTTCTAGTTACCTTCATTAGAGGCAGCGCTCTGTTAGACGTGTCCATGTTGTAACTGTGCCTATGTGGGTCCCATAGCTCTAGGGTGGATATGTACTGGTATTTATATATGTAAGTGTATTGTGGAATTTGGTGTCCAGTCTGTCTGATGAAGTCTTGGGCTCATGATTCATCGAGTTGATGTAACACCATTACACTGGCATCAATGTCAACATCAAGCAGCTAATACGACTGGCCTCGCTGCACACAGCAGCTACTCTGTCAGCCTCATAACTTAGAGCAGCTAGCCCTGCCTAACTCCTTTTAAGTAAGTGTCATTGTATACGCAAGTTTATACATATATACACACATTATCTTACCTTATTTACACTTCTTCAATGATATTTCTATGTGTATTACTATTGCATTGAATGCTGATGTTTTCTTTGTCTTCATTTTAAGTTAAATTTGATGGCTTCTGTTATTGTTGTGATGAGGTAACTGTGTTCAAAATAAACATTTAATAATTGTGTTAAATATTCATTTTATTATGGACAAATACTTTCTGATTTGTGAAGAACGTAGTTTTAATGGTATTACTATTTGATGGACAATATGTCTATGTATTTCTGTCAAGGCCTTCCAGATAGAAAGTCCTAATATCTGTATATTGAAGGGCTAGATAAGGTTGGGAAGAAAAACTTTTGGAAGGATTGAATCTGACAAATAATGATGAGAGTTATCCATGGGGTGAGCAAAATGACTGATTCAGCAATGAGGATCTAGTACAAAACCTTCCCCAAGTTGCAAGAATTTAATGACACATTTAACTTCCAGAATCATTTTGGTATAATTGTGATACAATAAATAGATATAACTAGCAGTAGAAATGAGTGTTCAACTCGATAAATACTACATTGAAATTCTCAAAGCTACTTCACCCATGTGTACACAGTCATCTATGAGACCAACCATAATATATCATTAAGTATGACAAAATTTAAACTACAAAAGATGACTCGACAAGTTATACAATTGGGAATTATTGGCTATTGTTCGGTATAAGTCAATTTCTACCCCATAACTATTCCCCAGGCAAGAATATATTAAATAGTTAACAATTACTAGCCATGAGAAGATAAGTCATGTGTAGTATAATTATGCAATTCTAACTGCTAAAATGAATTAACCTCATGAATGAATATCTTAAAAAAAACTACGAAGATATATCAATACAATCAACAGACTGATGTTCTATTGATTCCTGCTCGATCAATGTGTGTCTGATTATTCGCCTACAGCCAAAACGGTTTTTCAAGCAAACAAACAAAACACATATGACCATTTGACGGAGTTTTTTTAGCATGAAATACAATGATCAATGAGTAATATTATGATGGAAAAAAAAATGAATTAAAATAAGAAAAAAAGGGATATTACATAGATCAAGGATTGAACAGTGAATTTTTAGATGGAATAGCATAAAAATACATTAACATGTAGAATGTTGTTAGCCCTTCCATTCACACTCCTGGTTGGCCTTCCATGATGCAGGACCTTTAGCATAAATCTCCTTCAAAAACAAAACGGAAAACAGCAATCTCATTGTATGTTCTATCAATGTCAAGATATATTTTCAACACAAATTGTGTGCAATTGTAGTTTTTAAAATAAAGTTGCACGCCTTTAGATTAAATACCAGGTATATACAGTCCGGTATCACTTATCCGGAATTCCGAAATCCGGAAACCTCCAAAATCCGGAATTTTTTGGGCGAGAAACGTTATGAC
Organism: Urechis unicinctus; assembly: GCA_034190875.2. Lineage (NCBI taxonomy): Eukaryota > Metazoa > Annelida > Polychaeta > Xenopneusta > Urechidae > Urechis > Urechis unicinctus. The sequence continues at coordinate 3,752,896 of CM067354.1, forward strand.
GCCAGAGTGGAATTTTCGCGTCGTTTGAATTTTTTCGATAGATTCCCCATCACGAAATAGCGTTTAGGTATGCTTGCGATTGTTAACGCACCCTGTTTTTGAACGAAAATATTCCTATTTCTATCGTCGAGTCGATATTTACTATGTTAAGGCGGAAGTGAACAAGATGGTGTTCGTTTGGAAAACCGCAACGTTATGATTAGCACAGACGATTGTACTTCTACCATCTTACGAATGCATGATAATGGGCGTCTGGAAAGGCATATTCCGAAATCCGGAAAATTCCGAAATCCGGAACACGCTCGGTCCCGACCATTCCGGATAAGGGATACCGGACTGTAACTATTTATAGCGTTGATAATGTGTACAAGAAGTAAATTTCAATAACCTTCTTCCATATGGGAACTGTAGCCTTGAGTGAATCTATGGCCCAATGAACAGCTTCCAGAGACTCTTTTCTGTGGGCTGAGGAAATAGCTATTATAATACTGGCCTCTTCAACAGGAACAACTCTGTAAGCAAATGACAATTATGGTGAGAAATGTCTGTGTGAATGCTTCAATAGTATACTCATCAAGCTGCCAAACCAATCCAGGCACCACTTCAAGCACCTAGTAAGTTGGCAGTGTCCGGAATTGCTAATGCTCTGTCAGACAGTTGAAAGTGATCTTTTTGAAATGACCATGAGGTTGGATCTTTCAGACAGAGCACCTCTTCAACATAAGGAGCTGAATCATTACTGATGACATGTTGGTTGTTGGGCCCGGTGTCCTGTATTGTGAAATGCTCTTTAGACAAGCAATTTAGTAACATTGAGGTCAATCTTACCTGTTGACCAATGTACAGTATCTATGGTTCAATCTTAAAGAGCCTGTCAGCCCCATATTTGGAATGAGGTTGCCTAGCAAGCTGCTTGGCAACCGCACCTTGGAAACCAAAAATGTTAAGTTTTCAGACTTTCAGTCGCTACGCGGCGCTGTGGTCTCAGAAAAAAGATCCTTACTTCGCTGTCCCCATTTATGTCGTCGGACATTATCCTTCCTGCTTGTCGGTCTAATGTGTGCACAATTATGCGCACAATTTGAATGGGTGAAGATTTTATGAAATCTACATTATGTAACTAAAGCGGAAGAATACACATCTTTAGTGAGGTAAATTCAGAGCGCGTTATGATTTACAGCTAACATTCGTGTGGTTCATGGTTTTAGGGAGGCACCGTTATCGATGGAACAACATAACTGAATAAAACAGATTTCCACAGTAGATCATGAATATTTCCAGTCAAATAATAATGTTAAAAACTTATCGACATAATTTCCATCATGTTAACTCTGCGGCACAAATTAGAAGATGTCATTACTTACGTCTGCGTTAATCATAGTAATGTAATAACGAAATGATCCCTGATTGCCTTATATGCGGCTGAACAGTCTCTTTAATGTTTGTGTCACATCCTACCAGAAAAAATTGCTTGAACTCCTAACAAAGATCTCACCATGCGCTTGCTACACCAATTCTACTCATACAATGAGAAGCATAGAGGGAGTTCAAAGGGCAACTACAACTGGTACCCATGGAAGACCCAAGGGTACATGACGATCTACCCGTGATTTTCCGCACGTCCTCAACATTCCTTAGACCCTCAACCCCAAGACCAGACAATGTTATCACTTATATATGAGATATAACAAGAATCTGCTACTACAACCGGTAGGCCAACAACCTCTTACCCGAGCCTGTGTAGCATACAGATATGGGTCACCTCCCACTTCTCACGAATAGATGCACATATCTTCTTCATCTCTTTCTCTGCCATGGGGATGTATGCTTCATACTCCAACTTAACCACGTCTTTCCCCTCAAAATTATCTCTTGTTGTTCCTGGTGAACAAATGCATGTTTATTGGTTTAAGGTCAGAATTAAGCACAGGCACCTTGTTACAGGTACCTCGTTACAGGTACCTCATTACAGGTACCTCATTGCAGGTACCTCGTTACAGGTACCTCATTACAGAGCACAAACAAACCATCCCTAGAGCTTGACATGGCTACAAATGTCAGTGGATTGATTGCAACCAGATAGAAAACACAGGTAATCAATTATGATCATTCAATTGGGTTTAATATGAAAGTGTTGTGATGATCAAACAACTGTGCACCTTGTACCCATGTGAAATCCAATCATTATCAGATTAAATTGTCACTTTGAAGCTTGGGAAGCCTATTTCCATTTACCAAATGCTGTACGAGCTTTAGTGATCATATTCCCTGAGAGGCATTGATAAATGCCATAAATATAACAGGGGTTCTGTTGAACCAATATCAATAACCAAAGTTGTAGGTAATCATTCAATGAAGTTATTCTTTAAAAGGAAAAGTCTGATGATTTGTTTTCATTAAATCCACCTTTAAGTAAAGCATGTTAAACGTTATAAACCATCTTACCAACAAAAAGTGATATGGCTCCTGCCCCTGGAGATGACACCCTCTTACTTGCCTCCGCAACACTCAATGACTCCTCTGACAGCTCAACAAAGTCCATGCTACCTGAGATCAAGTAGCAACAAATTGTCATGAGGATCAGCTTTGTTTTGATTGTTAATAATTAGAGTATCTATAATGTTTTTTGATCATTTCAGGTAGATGATATAATTGCAAATGCCAGTTCATATCAATGATCATATCTTAACAATGATTGACAGACATAAAAATGACAAGGTAAAGGTTATGTGACTTGAGTCAGCAAACATTAATAAACACTACCTGTTGTCTTTAAATAAACACTACCTGTTGTCTTCAAATAAACATTACCTGTTGTCTTCAAATAAACATTACCTGTTGTCTTCAAATAAACACTACCTGTTGTCTTCAAATAAACACTAAATTGTCTTCAAATAAATATTACCTGTTGTCTTCAAATAAACACTACCTGTTGTCTTCAAATAAACATTACCTGTTGTCTTCAAATAAACATTACCTGTTGTCTTCAAATAAACACTACCTGTTGTCTTCAAATAAACATTACCTGTTGTCTTTAAATAAACATTACCTGTTGTCTTCAAATAAACACTACCTGTTGTCTTCAAATAAACATTACCTGTTGTCTTCAAATAAACATTACCTGTTGTCTTCAAAAATTCAGAGTTATCCTCCACTGATGGGGGGAATCACTGCTATCTCATCGCCTGTGTTCAGTACCACTTCTGTGCTGTCTCTCTGAAGGTACTCTTCATTCACTGCCAGGATGAAAGACCGTTTGATGGGTCTCAGTCTGTAGTACGGAGAGGATAGAATTACCAGGTTATATTTAGAAAAGTCCAGATTGAGTCAATGTCTGCTCGTCATCTAACACAGAGGAATATAATGATGTATACCATGTTTGAATGAGAAGAAATCATTTGTGTAGGGTACCCACCCTGGATAGGCCTTGACAACAGTCTTATGTAATAGTTCAGCTGTTGTCCTTGAATTTGTGGTGATTTGTCCCTCCTTGCTTCCGACTAATTCCCTGCTCTTGGCAAAAAATAAAATTGGTACCTGCATAGAAGGAAAATAGCAAATTACTTGATGCAAGCAGATGTCAGTATGTACAGTATCATGGTCCTTAAAGTGATTTGTCGTGGGTGTTCACTGTCTCATGTAAAGTTTCCTCATCAACAGAGTAACCAAATGACAGACAGGGAGTGTTAGGATGAGTTGGAGGTCTAGTGTGATGCACTTCACAGAAGCGTTAGGCTGGTTAGACCTGGTTCGACGGTAATATACATATAAGCTCAGACGTCCTGTCAGGCTATATTTGGGGGAGGGGGACGGGGGTGGGGGGGGGGGTTATCCCATCTTCCTTAACTATAGACCACCATGCAAGCACACTGTTTGTCAATATCAACTATACAAACACAGAGTGGTTCTCATAAACAGCAAGCAGCTTCTATGCTTGGTGCTGCTGGTATCATAATTACACTGTGTATATGGCAACAAGGTGGTCTTATAATGAATAGTCCCTATGGTTAGTCTTTGGACCATCGAAAAATATTTTGCTATGGTGGAAGCATCCATCAATGTAATTGATTTTCCAATTCACTAAAACCGCCAGTGCCTTTCAATATTAATAGAGCAATCACCCAGACACAGCGCTGGCCACAGTGAATGTAATTACATGAAGTGCTGGTTTCATAAATAACCAATCAATATACCAGCAGATGGTAGACCAGGCAGCAGATTGTTACACAGTGAATATGGTACACCAACCAGACCACAACGTACATGGAACATTATGTCTCAATAGCAATGGCTTAGTTTAACTTCCATTCAATTAGCAAAGAATCCTTTGTTATAGATTTCCACCTACACCCAAGCAGTGATTCATTTAACCACTACTCTTCAGTATTGCCCAGTTATCTGCAGCTTAATGACTGTGTTGTCTAGCTTAATGACTAAGTTGTCTAGCTTAATGATTATTCTAGAGAAGCTGCTGTGATTACCTAGTTATTATTGACTGATACAGTAACCAGCTTAGGAGCCTCTTTTTATGCAATATCACCTATAATTTGATTTATTACTAGCCAGCCAACAATAATCTGTATTTCACAGTCTATCATGATTTTAAAACTTGAAAAATATAAATGATGTGAATTTGATGAACCATAGTAAACATCGACAAGGTAACATTCAAACGAACGCATGAACGCGAAAACGGACGCAATATTATAAAAATAATAATGTCTTTAAAACAATCACTCAATTCCTTGCGCGAACAAGGCTAGGCGTACTTTTAATCTCTCAAAGCGGCGCTGTCAGACCGTCACGGGGCGTGAACGGCAACTCCGATGCTTAGATGACATAACTTAATAGTAAAATCATGATGAAGTTTCGAGGGATCACTCCTCTGCTACATACCTGAACCGTGCTGTCCGACATATCACTTGTCTTTCTTGAAAATGAGGCCTTTAACCCGCATACCCTGGTGAACAGATCGTCAGATGTCGAGCGACAAACGTGGGGCCTTTACCGACCAGCTTGACCCAGCCTCTGGGGGATCTTCTCCAAATACACATATGCCGATGACGTCACATTGGTTTATCATAACGCTAGTTAATTTTCATAACGTAACCAACTGTGCGCCAAAATTCTTAAAAGCGCTGGTAACATTTTCTCCTCCATTTATTTCAAATTAGTTCTATATTGTTTTCGAAAAAGGAACAAAAAGATTTTGTTGCGTCATTCCTTCTAGTATTCGGACTCATGGTTAATATTGTTGCCTACTGCACTGACATGTGCATAACATAAATCAAGGATGAGGTGCCATGCCTGATCCTGGGCAAAGAAACCTCGCCTCTGACAGCGTCCGTCTACTAATTTCGATCTCTCATGTCCGTCCTGAGGGTGGCATCAGATCATTAAAACACTAGGGGCAAGTGCCTTGCTAAGCCTGATCCCAACTCTGCAGAGTAAAATAATGCCCAACCACTGATTACATCAATTTTCTCCTCAAAATTATGATGACCTGACAAAAGTGTTTGGATACTTCAAATTCAATGACCACCACTGCACCAGGGCCAGTGACTGAAAAATGTGACCTGCCCGCACAATAATCTACCTGCCCAAAAATGTGTGAAGACTTTCTGTTCCCTGATTTTCTCATTTTATTCAGTCAATTTGACATGAAAATGCATATACATTGATAGCAAGAAAAAAAGCCCTCAAATTAACCGTAGCAAGTACTGGTGGTCTCATCAGTAATCACATACAACTGACAATCCTACCATAAAATGGCATTAAAAATATATTCCTTAACAAGTAACCACTGGTTGCAGATATAAATGAAAGCAGCTTTTACAAAAACCAAGATACACAGATCCAAGATTAGAGGTCCTTTAGCTCCTCCCCATTGGCAAGTTAATGAAGCCTTTGCGGGGCCACACAATGGAAGCCTCTTCTTCTGCCTCATGAATCTCATTATCAGAGTCACCCTTGCCTCCATGTTCAAGACACGCTACTTGCTTGGGCCATCAGTAAACCGTAACTCGATGGTCCCTTGTGGGCCATTTATTGTTAATATCTGGAGATATGGTCATCAGGTCATTGAGGGTGGTACCCCTTTTCCTCCATGAATTTGATTGATATTTCCTATTTACTTGTATTATTGATATATGACTGGTAAAGTTCCAGAAGTATGATGCCTGAATTGGTTTCAATATGACTGATCTCCCAAACGATGATTCATCACCTCCTCAACAGGAAGACACTGATAAAGCCTGTGATCCTTCGACAAAGAAAGCACCTGCGTTGCTTGAGTTTACACTAGAGGTGAGGAAGATGTTTCCTGATACATCACCACAAAATGGATCCCTTCTATGACAAATCTATTTTGTGTGCAGCTCACCAACCTTTATGTAACTCAGTCACAGAACTATTTGTTTTGCCTTCCTACTAGGTGACTAGTTATTTGGATGAACTTCAATTGAAAATGCAAGAGGGTTCCTCACCAACAGTGTCTCAGCTCAAAATGCTATCTGTGGGAGCTCTTGAGCAGCTGCTCAGGTACAATCTTACGTTGGCTCTTAACAGTTAACTCCTTTGTGGGCAGCGTTTTATTTAGCTCTTCTATTGAGCAGAGCTTATCATATACCTTTGATCTGGAATTTGTCTGTCTGTTCGTTAACATTAGGTGGCCCTTTGCAAACTTAAAATCAGCCCTGAATGTCCTTAAACTGCTGCAGTGTTAAAGAGAAATCTTTTATGCATTGCAAACCCATTGAGGACAAATATTGATGGCACGTTTTTAGCTCTGCTGTTCAGCGAATCATATCCACGCTGCATCCACTTGTTTGTCTATTTCATCAAGCCGTCTGTCGATTGTTAACAATTTATGTTGCATTTTCTTGTCAAACAAGCTAGCTACCCTGGATAAGACTTATGATAATGGGTCTTTGCATACTTTGAATCAGCTCTGCATGACCTTTGACCCCAGACTTATTATTGGAAATCTCTAGCACAATTTAATCCCAATTTAGCATCATGATTTAATCTTGTCATAACATGTTGTTTGAAAATCAGCTCTTCATGGTCCTCTGACCTCTTGTTAGTGAGTTCTGATTCAATTGCATTGTCTCAGCTATTTAACTCGTTGTGTGGATTTTTTATTCCTAGACTGAATCGTCGTCCTAGTTACAATAAAAATAAAAATGAGCTGGCGACCATGGTAACTGATTACATAAAGAATGGTTGTCCACCAGTCTGCCCCAAGTGCAAGCGAGCCCCACTCCGATTCAGGTGTTTGATGGCGTCTTTGCTCTTATTGTTCTCTTTGAATCAGGTATTGATGCACTGCAGTGTAACATTCTCTTATGGTACATTTATTTTCAGTAATGGAAGAAAGCGATTTGGCAGGAGATATTACTGGTGTCCAGGCTCAACCAACAATGGCAAACATTTCTACGGGTGTGACTTCAAAGCAAAGCATGTTGAGAGGATTGCATGGAAATACCCCTGACCATCTCTGCCCGTAAAGTGTGCTTAGGTCTCATGGATTGGACTGCTGGGATGACTAGCCTTTGGGTTAGCATCAGTGGCCGCCGAGTGCTGTAATGGAACCTCACTAACAGGATTACTCTAGGTTTTCCTCTTTCTATTGTCACCATTTGTATTCATTTTAAAAATAAATATTGTAAAATTTGCATGACTTGCAGTTGTAATATTTGAAATCAAATAACACCAAGATGGTTATTGAGACAGACATTAATATGATTGCAAAGGAGTTGGCTGATATACAGAAAGCCATCAGTTGTTATAGAACACGTGCATCATACAACCTGATGTCATCCTCTATGACCTGATGACATCCTCTATGACCTGATGTCATTCTCTATGACCTGATATCATCCTCTATGACCTGTTGTCATCCTCTATGACCTGATGTCATCCTCTATAACAACTGGTTATAGAGGATGCCACCTGGTTATAGAGGATGCCACCTGGTTATAGAGGATTACAACTGGTTATAGAGGATGCCACCTAGTTATAGATGACAACTGGTTATAGAAGATGACAACTGGTTATAGAGGATGCCATCTAGTTAAAGAGAATGAAACCTGGTTATAGAGGATGACAACACGCTATAGAGAATGACACAAGATAATAGAGGATGCAAACAGGTTATAGAGGATGACACCTGGTTATAGAGAATGAAACCTGGTTATAGAGGATGACAACTGGTTATAGAGAATGAAACCTGGTTATAGAGGATGACAACACGCTATAGAGAATGACAAGGTAATAGAGGATGCAAACAGGTTATAGAGGATGACACCTGGTTATAGAGAATGAAACCTGGTTATAGAGGATGACAACTGGTTATAGAGAATGAAACCTGGTTATAGAAGATGACAACTGGTTATAGAGAAAAATCAAGGTTATAGAGGATGACAAAAGGTTAAGGAGGATGACAACTGGTTATAGAGGATGTCAAAGGGTTATAGAGGATGACAACTGGTTATAGAGAATGATGCCTGGTTATAGAAGATGACAACTGGTTATAGAGGATGCCAACTGGTTATAGAGGATAACACCTGGTTATAGAGAATGCCACCTGGTTATAGAGTATGCCACCTCGTTATAGTGGATGCCAACTGGTTATAGAGAATGACAACTGGTTAAAGAGAATGACACCTGGTTATAGAGGATGCCAACAGTTTATAGAAAAATGACACCTGGTTATAGAGAATGCCACCTGGTTATAGAGAAATGACACCTGGTTATAGAGAATGCCACCTGGTTATAGAGGATGCGAACTGGTTGTAGAGAATGACACCTGGTTATAGAGGATGACAACTGGTTATAAAGGATGCCAACAGGTTATAGAGGATGACACCTGGTTATAGAGAATGCCATCTGGTTATAGAGAATGCTACCTGGTTATAGAGTATGCCACCTGGTTATAGAGGATGCCAACTGGTTACTGAGGATGACAACTGGTTATAGATGATGACACCAGGTTACAGAAAATGACACCCGGTTATATAGGATGACAACTGGTTATAGCCACTGACACCTGGTTATAGCGGAAGACAACTGGTTATAGAGAATGCTACCTGGTTATAGCAGAAGTCAACTGGTTTTAGTGGATGCTACCTGGTTATTGCAGAAGAAAACTGGTTATAGAAAATGCCACCTGGTTATAGAGTATGCCATCTGGTTATAGAGGATGCCAACTGCCTTGTTTGTAACCTGGTGTCATCATCTATAACCAGTTGTCATCCTCTTTAACCAGGTGTCATGCTTTGTAACCAAGTGTAATCCTCTATAACCAGGTGTCATTTTCTTTAACTTGGTGTCATTCTCTATAACCATGTATAATTCTATGTAACCAGGTGTCATCCACTTTAACCAGGTGTCATCCTCTTTAACAAGGTGCCATTCTTTATAACCAGGTGTCATCCACTTGAACCAGGTGTCATCCTCTATAGCAAGGTGCCTTTTTCCATAACCAGGTGTCATCCACTTTAACCAGGTGTCATCCTCTAAAACTGAGTGTCAACCTCTATATCCCGTTGTATTATATCCTAGCTTTACCAAACCATGTGTTTTTCTGTCCTAGACTTATGAGACTAACCGCTAAGTGAAAAGATAACCCTCTTCAACAAGCAATGCCTGTAGCCTGTAATGATCTTGGCAAACATGTCTACATAGAGTCTCCTTGTCGTCGGAGTCGCTTGAAAAGAATGTACTATTTGAGGTGGCAACAGGCCTTGGTTATTGTGTTGGAGTTTGGGGCACTGCGGCAAATAAATATATCAATACTGAAGCTACAAAAACGATGTTGCTGAATTATTACAGGTTCTCCACCTCTTGCTAGATCTAGCACCTTGTTTTAATCACTTCATATTCTGAGTATCAGACAAGTGTTTGAATATTTTGCTACAATCTTTATGTACCAAGTTTATACAGGAAACATCGCACTTGCAGTCTCTGGTATCCTCAAACGCAAAGAAGCAGCAGATGTCATTGTAACTAGACAAGCTCATTTTTTGGTTGTATCACTCTGTATATCTCAAATAGCTTACAATGGTATAAGATATAAAGGGGTAAAGCTCTGGAATGATATGCGTTCTAAAATCAATTTATCCTGTTCATGTGCTGCTTTTAAATCAATTTATCCTGTTCATGTGCTGCGTTTAAATCCATTTATCCTGTTCATGTGCTGCTTTTAAATCAATTTATCCTGTTCATGTGCTGCGTTTAAATCAATTTCTCCTGTTCATGTGCTGCGTTTAAATCAATTTATCCTGTTCATGTGCTGTTTTTAAATAAATTCTTAAGTCACATATAATGAATAAGGACTGACATTTATATCGAGTTGAATTCGTCTATGATTTTATATGCACATAAATTGATTTATGTAAATATTACCAATAGTAAACAATATCACAAAGGAATGTTATAATGTTAGTTATCCAACAATGCACGGCACTTTTCTTGCACCACCAATTGATACGAGATATGATACGATCGGCTACATAAATCAGAGATGTCACATCCTCATTGTTTGCAACAGCAAATATTATTGTAATCTATATGAATATGTTGTACATGCTGTAGACAATAAAACCAAACTATAAACTATCTATATATAAAGGGAACTGCGAGTATCACGTGCCTAACTAAATAAAGAGAGTATCTCTACCGACATTTGACCTTGCCACCATCACACTCTACATGGGTTGCCGTTAGTGACTCGAACTTTGACATTTGACCTTGCCACCATCACACTCTACATGGGTTAGAGTTAGTGACTCGAACTTTGACATTTGACCCTGCCACCATCACACTTTACATGGGTTGCCGTTAGTGACTCGAACTTTGACATTTGACCTTGCCACCATCACACTCTACATGGGTTGCCGTTAGTGACTCGAACTTTGACATTTGACCCCGCCACCATCACACTCTACATGGGTTGCCGTCAGTGACTCCAACTTTGCTCTCTAAAATGTTCCTTGTAATTATTGGCTGAGGTTGCAGCTTGGTTTTAAGAGGTGAGGTCAATGGGTTTGTCGACACTTATGTCGAACCCTCCTGTTCGATCCCAGGGCCTCCACCGATACCCTCACCGATGTCATCAACTATGAATCTGTGTGGCGCTCATGTCATGTGATATATTCAAAGAAGAGAACGACAACATGGTGTATATAATCAGACGGGCAGCTGATGACACTTGACAGTGAAGTTTTGTCACTGCATGGAATGTCTGGCAGCATATGACGTTAGTCTGGTGCTGTCGTCAACCTCCCCAGTCTCAGTGGTGAATGTCGGGCCGCTAGGGAAGTCAAAATCCGGGGGGGGGGGGCACTTAATGGTATAGAGGTAGTACATATGTGCCGCGCGACGGGGTATGTTTTTTCGGCCTCTTGACTTGTACGACGGGTTTTTGGGCCTCATACTTGTACGACGGGGTATGTTTTTGAGCTTCAATCTGTACGACGGGTTATACCTTCGCATAATACCTTGTACGACGGGGTATGCTTTTGGCCATTTTGACCTTGTACGACGGGTACGGGTTTTCGAGGTCCCGCGGCACACCCCTATCCAGAATAAGGCCAAGTGCCCCCCCCCCCCCCTCCGGGGTTATAATAGAACCCGGGAAGAGACGAATGTAGTCATAGGTGGTGACAGGTCACGTGTTGTGGTGGAAATATGATTTTTTTCGGAGTGGAACTGAATGCACAATGATGCTGTCCAAATCGGAGATTGATGTTTACAAGCATGAAATGTTTTTTAAGAGGCCCACTCAACATCAAAAGCAATGAATTTCATACAATAAAATATGACAGATATGCCATTGGAGACTGTTCAGTAGGCGTTGCTCTGATGAAACACACGATTAGGCAATGATAGTTTTTCATGAATAATTTTTACTATTTTTAAGGCTCTACCGATTTCTACTGGGTAGTTACGAAATAGGATCCGAGCGAGGGATTCCGTCATTATAGAGACGCCCCAACAAGCAGCTGATATAACAAAAAACCCCAGAAATCCTATACTCAGCCTCGAAATCTGGTTTTATGCAACAAGTGCGCATCCATCTAATTATGAATTAACTATAACATGATAATGCAGAACTGTGTCAAATCATGCTGCATTACATTATTATATTATGTTGTACCGCGACTTTTTAACTATAAAATCAAAAGGCATAATTTAAAACTTTCTCTCTGCCGTACTATATCAGTAGTTTAAATAGATACATACGCACATGCAGCCATTTGCCAAAACTTCCCAGGGATCTTGGACCTCTGAGGTAAAATTCATAAGGGTCCCAGCCCAAAGTTAGGGTTCCATTGGATATTTTCAATGATCCCAAACTGGTCAACGACAAATGGACAATATTTTAGTGAGCATGTATCATAGTACAATATACATAATATATACAGTATGTTTTCTATCAAGATCGACCGCCTCTGCGATCGAAAGTTTGGCGTCGGGAACCGTGGTCAAGACCATATGCGACACATTTGCTAGCCCCCACCCCCCCAACCCCACCACCCAACCATTACAACACAACCATATCATGACTCCTCTTTGTACACTCACTATGGCAGAGTCGTATGACGCTACACCAATCCTAGCCTGTCTAGAAGCCGATGCGTAATACACATATATAAGTACACATACATATATAAGTACACATAAATATAAATTATTTCTTTTTCAAATCTTTGACCAAAACAAAATGTACGGAAATACCTTGTCATCATAATAGTTTTACACCCTGACGACGAGCTGATTTGTTTTGGTTAAGATCCTTCTCTGAGATTCCGTTATTTTCATATAAATCAAGAAATGGTGTGAAGTTTTATTGAGGCTTGGGGAATTCTGGGCACAGTGGATGGGGACTATTCACTGGTCACTAACGTTTGAACACACTGGACATTGCCTAGAGTGTACAAGCTTTATGTTAGACAATGATAATACAGCCTTACCATTGTTCTTGGGTTGACTTTTATGGTCGGTTTTAAACCCGGGTAGATAAAAGAGGTCCTTAAAGCAAGTGGCACCAAAACTTACATACTGCAAGACAACAATCTACAGTCAGTTATCAGGTTATACAGTATTCACTCCACAAATCCAGGCCCAGAGGCCTAAAATTAATAGGTCTATCACCGATATCTAACGAACAAAGCTGCATTCTCGCATTCACATGGGTAAATACCGCCTATGTTGGTCGTTGGGCTACTACAAACCACAGCGATTCGCATTGTAATATTCGCTGGTGCACTTTACTCGGCCACTGGGACAACAACAGAACATATGGGAGCTTGCCATCTATATGATACGAACCTGTACCTAACCGGCGAAATAATTGCACAAAACGATGTCCATTCAAGAGCGATGACTCCTAGAACTGCAGAATATTCTGCTGCTTTGAATATTGCAGTCCACGATGAAGCGATATTTTCATTTGTTTAAAGCTTGCGTCATGAAACGATTGCTGTGCGTGCGAAATTATTCCGCAGGTTCTGCGTTCTGACAAGCCGATGGCAGCTGAGCGATGCTGTGCAACACAAGCACGTTCTGTATGATATATGGTCCCGGGCGCATTTCTGTGCTAGGCGCTGGTTGGCTTATTACTCACTTAACAACTACTGCCATCTGTATTGCGCATATCTTTAAAACAAGTACTGCTGGATCCACGAGGGACACTCTCTCTTGACCAGTGTAGCTCGCAAAATGTATTGCATCTACAGAGGGTTGCATACATCACGTGTCATTACACGTGTCCGATCGAAGTGCTTTCCTCAATGTTTAAAAACGCCTACGGATCTAAGAAATTCCACTGAAATAGCCTTTTGATCTTGGATGTGATGTGTACCCTCCCTCCCTCCTTTTCTTACGCAGATGATGCGCTTTAGCCTTACACGTGATCATCCCGCGCTAACCTCACACCAGAAACCACCATTGGCCAGCTCAGACTAGGCTAACAGCTGAACGCGCCTTGCTGCTGCTGCTGCTGCTGCTGCTAAGGAAGCCACTGCTGTGACCTACTTCCTCAGCTGCTGTGAAGTTCTGAGTAAACTTTCCTCCTACTCCTCGCCTTTGCGAGATGTTGCTGAGGAATGTGGCTAAGCGCTGATTACTGACCCCACGTAAGGTAGGACACCTTAACGCTGTTCGTCGTCGTGTGTTTCATTTTGATCGCGCCCTCGTATGCTGATAGTGAGCGAGTATTATTTGTGGATTATGTGTTGAGTAATAGTCCCTGGACGTCAAAGTTCATCCACCTCTGACTTATTACATAGGATGCGAGGCAATGCTCATGAATTTACCTGTAAGCTTGAGTTTGATGAAGATGGTTTTGTGTATATATATATATCGATAACACCTTGCCCGGTAAGACGTCGATTTTAGTTACGATATTAGAATAATACAACCTGAGCGCGGAGCCGTCAGTGTAGCCGCTGTCAGAGTCGCCGCTGTCAGTGTCGCCGCCCACGGCCTTCTTCAGTTCATCTTTTTTCAAACACATGCGACTTTGAAAGATGAGCTCATGATAGATTCTTTGGAATAATTGACAACGTGACTTCTACGTATGACGATCATAACGCGACCATGGTGACGCTCAATGGACTGTTTGTTTGTCGATTAGTGTCAAGAGGAAAATGTTGTCATTGATATCATTGATCAAGCGAGTTTTATATAACATAATAGAGACTTGAGGTTTCTTACAAAGTTTTGCTCGCCCATTTGTACTTCATCAAGAACATGTGTCCTGCTGTCGACTCGTGCCAGGATAATATTCAAATAAAACTCAAGTGTGACTAAGGTGGTTTGGTGCATTGTTGAATTGCCCCAGATGATTGACACCATCTGATCATTCTCCTTCTCATCCTTCCTGGTTCGACGTTTTTATTGGCCAGATTTGTAACACGTGACCCGGGCATAGCAAACTGGAGAGATAATATGTCGCTAGTCCCCTCTCTTAACTCTTAGTCGCTACGTTTTCTTCCCATACAGACTATGGACTGGACTAATGTGCTCTATCCCTGGAAGAGTTTTATGAGTCTTTGATGCTTGGTGTATACGAAGCATTCGTTGTTTCAGTAGATCTGTAAGGTTAACTTGGTAGTCGAGCATCGAGTCCAATAGATGGCGCTCTTCAATATGATCTATGTTTCTGTGTCAGAGTTTGTCCAACATACATCATATTATTAATTTCTAACGCAACATACTGAACCAACGTGTTGTCTGGTAAAAGAACTTGACATCCACCACTACCCTGTCTAGACTAAAGCCCCGCCCCGGTTCGACTCAATCTATCTATTCCTTGTAGCACGTGGAGCGTCAAGACACCATGCCTGTAGCATCCTCCAATGCCACGTACGCTTTGCTGTCATTGTATGGTGTCCTTAGATTTCGTGTTGATATATATATATATATATATATATATATATATATATATATATATATATATATATATATATATATATATATATATATATATATATATATATATATATATATATATATATATATATATATATATATATATATATATATATCTATATATATATATATATATATATATGAATGTATATATATGTGTGTGTATAAAATAGGAATACGGTTTGTGTTCCGTTTTTCTATTTGTAAGCATCGAATGAAAAACGAACGGTAGATATCCTATTAGGGCAGCATTGTTATAATGTGCTGGTTTTTTATCGTGTGGGGCGGTTCCGTTTGTTTTACGTCTTAATGTAAATAATGGCCTTCATATGACCCTTAACCTCGGGAAAGCGCGTTCATCCGCGCCACAAATACCAGCGTTATACCTGCCTACTGGGCTGTTAGTACTGTGTCCAGTTAGCCCCGCCGTGTATTGTTTGTATTTGAGCTCATCCTAAGTCAGAGGTGCTTATGGCAACACGACCCATTGTATGGGTGGCTTCTTTTATCAGTACCAGAGAGTGTTTAGACAAGGTAAACCCCACCCGTGCTTTTCTGCGTTCATCTCTGCGAATGACTTGTAGTCTGGGCATCAATGGGCGTGTTTGTGGTGGTGGGGGGGGGGGGGGGGTAGGGGTAGAAGTTATGGGTGGATGAGTGGGGAAGAGCGATCGACATCTGTTTCTTCTTATAACACTGATTACACGGCGCAATGTGGAGGAACATTTGGTGAAACTCAGCAGCTTCAGTCGGCCGTGTGAGATTGTCTAGTATGCTTGTACTAATGCTGCTGGCCGGTTAGCTGGAGCTTGTGGTTACTGTCTTCCAAGTCCGTATTTCATATTGAAGGTCAATGAGGACAAGCTACCGGAGTTTGGCAATCGAAAGCAATGTAAGTTTATTAAATACAGATCGACGCTTAAATAATATATTTGTAATATTTAAAAACCCAATTGAAAACAGGTTTGACGAGTGCTGCCGAGTCTACGCGATCTGTGACGGAGCTTACTTCACTACGTACTAAAACGGGCGTTCGGTTCCCGAAGCCAAGAATCCGAGCGCGGAGCTGCTCTCTATAAATAAGAGGGATGTATGATAAGGATGACCCTTGCTGCCTCTCCCGCCCTACTACTCCCGCCCGGGCTCACCCGTCCTTTATTCACTAACGAAATCCGTATCGTTCTCTCAGAACATTCACTGCGATTATTGTTTCTCAGCCCATGAAAGTCTTCTCAACATTTCGCGTAAGATGATTGACTTTCAAACTGGCCGTATTTCGTGCTGAATCACGAGCAGAGCCGTCGCAGAGCCAGATTCACAAGAAAGTTCGTGCCTCCAGTTCCATTTGTGACGTTTGCTGAGTTGCAATTTTTGTACTGTATGTGATCAATTAGCCATCGATGGCAAGCTTGAGACATTACAACACATCTCAGATTGCTAAATAGGCTGAGAATAGTATTGAATTGCGCATGCGTAATACATCATCTGGCTCGATTGACGTTCGCATATTTTTGCAAACAACTTCGAGGCCAAACAATGATATAACTCAATCACGCAGTTAAGTATCTTTACCAACGAGGCAAACACCAGCTTAAAATGACTCAATCACGCAGTTAAGTATCTTTACCAACGAGGCAAACACCAGCTTAAAATGACTCAATCACGCAGTTAAGTATCTTTACCAACGAGGCAAACACCAGCTTAAAATGACTCAATCACGCAGTTAAGTATCTTTACCAACGAGGCAAACGCCAGCTTAAAATGACTCAATCACGCAGTTAAGTATCTTTACCAACGAGGCAAACGCCAGCTTAAAATGACTCAATCACGCAGTTAAGTATCTTTACCAACGAGCAGATGTCATTGTAACTAGACAAGCTCATTTCTTTATTGTATCACTCTGTATATCTCAAATAGCTCACAATGGTATAAGATATAAAGGGGTAAAGCTCTGGAATGATATGCGTTCTAAAATCAATTTATCCTGTTCATGTGCTGCGTTTAAATCAATTTATCCTGTTCATGTGCTGCGTTTAAATCAATTTATACTGTTCATGTGCTGCGTTTAAATCAATTTATCCTGTTCATGTGCTGCGTTTAAACCAATTTATCCTGTTCATGTGCTGCGTTTAAATCAATTTATCTTGTTCATGTGCTGCTTTTAAATCAATTCTTAAGTCACATATTATGAATAAGGACTGACATTTATATCGTGTTGAATTCGTCTATGATTGTTTATGCACATAAATTGATTTATATTCAGATTTATGTAAATATTACCAATAGTAAACAATATCACAAAGGAATGTTATAATGTTAGTTATCCAACAATGCACGGCACTTTTCTTGCACCACCAATTGATATGTGGATATGATACGAGGCTACATAAATCAGAGATGTCACATCCTCATTGTTTGCAACAACAAATATTATTGTAATCTGTATGAATATGTTGTACATGCTGTAGACAACCAAACCAAACTATAAACTATCTATATATAAAGGGAACTGCGAGTATCACGTGCCTAACTAAATAAAGAGAGTATCTCTATTGACATTTGACCCCGCCACCATCACACTCTACATGGGTTGCCGTAAGTGACTCGAACTTTGACATTTGACCTTGCCACCATCACACTCTACATGGGTTGCCGTTAGTGACTCGAACTTTGACATTTGACCCCGCCACCATCACACTCTACATGGGTTGCCGTTAGTGACTCGAACTTTGACATTGGACCCCGCCACCATCAAGCTCTACATGGGTTGCCGTTAGTGACTCGAACTTTGCTCTCTAAATATGTATTTAAAATGTTCCTTGTAATTATTGGCTGAGGTTGCAGCTTGGTTTAAAGAGGTCATGCAGGTCAATGGGTTTGTCGACACTTATGTCGAACCCTCCTGTTCGATACCAGGGCCTCCACCGATACCCTCACCGATGTCATCAACTATGAATCTGCGTGGCGCTCATGTCATGTGATATATTCAAAGAAGAGAAAGACAACATGGTGTATATAATCAGACGGGCAACTGATGAAGCTTGACAGTGAAGTTTTGTCACTGCATGGAATGTCTGGCAGCATATGACGTTAGTCTGGTGCTGTCGTCAACCTCCCCAGTCTCAGTGATGAATGTCGGGCCGCTAGGGGAGTTAACATAGAACCCGGGAAGTGATGAATGTAGTCATAGGTGGTGACAGGTCACGTGTTGTGGTGGAAATATGATTTTTTCGGAGTGGAACTGAATGCACAACGATGCGGTCCAAATCGGAGATTGATGTTTACAAGCATGAAGTGTTTTTTTAAGAGGCCACTCAACATCAAAAGCAATGAATTTCATACAATAAAATATGACAGATATGTCATTGGAGACTGTTCGGTAGGCGTTGCTCTGGTGAAATACACGATAAGGCAATGATAGTTTTTCATGAATAATTTTTACTATTTTTAAGGCTCTACCGATTTCTACTGGGTAGTTACGAAATAGGATCCGAGCGAAGGATTCCGTCATTATAGAGACGCCCCAGCAAGCAGCTGATATAACAAGAAGCCCACGAAATCCTATACTCAGCCTCGAAATCTGGTTTTATGCAATAAGTGCTCATCCATCTAATTATGAATTAACTATAACATGATAATGCAGAACTGTGTCAAATCATGTTGCATTACATTATTATATTATGTTGTACCGCGACTTTTTAACTATAAATATCAAAAGGCATAATTTAAAACTTTCTCTCTGCCGTACTATATCAGTAGTTTAAATAGATACATACGCACATGCAGCCATTTGCAAAAACTTCCCAGGGATCTTGGACCTCTGAGGTAAATTTCATAAGGGTCCCATTCCAAAGTCAGGGTTCCATTGGATATTTTCAATGATCCCAAACTGGTCAACGACAAATGGACAATATTTTAGTGAGCATGTATCATAGTACAATATACATAATATATACAGTATGTTTTCTATCAAGATCGACCGCCTCTGCGATCGAAAGTTTGGCGTCGGGAACCGTGGTCAAGACCGTGTGCGACACATTTGCTAGCCCCCCCCCCCCCCCACCACACAACCATTACAACACAACCATATCATGACTCCTCTTTGTACACTCACTATGGCAGAGTCGTATGACGCTACGCTAATCCTAGCCTGTCTAGAAGCCGATGCGTAATACACATATAAAAGTACACATACATATATAAGTACACATACATATATAAGTACACATAAATATAAATTATTTCTTTTTCAAATCTTTGACCAAAACAAAATGTACGGAAATACCTTGTCATCATAGTAGTTTTACACCCTGACGACGAGCTGATTTGTTTTGGTTAAGATCCTTCTCTGAGATTCCGTTATTTTCATATAAATTGTAGGACACACACTTATCTCAATCAAGAAATGGTGTGAAGTTTTATTGAGGCTTGGGGAATTCTGGGCACAGTGGATGGGGACTATTCACTGGTCACTAACTTTTGAACACACTGGACATTGCCTAGAGTGTACAAGCTTTATGTTAGACAATGATAATAGAGCCTTACCATTGTTCTTGGGTTGACTTTTATGGTCGGTTTTAAACCCGGGTAGATAAAAGAGGTCCTTAAAGCAAGTGGCACCAAAACTTACATACTGCAAGACAACAATCTACAGTCAGTTATCAAGTTATACAGTATTCACACCACAAATCCAGGCCCAGAGGCCTAAAATTAATAGGTCTATCACCGAGATCTAACGAACTAAGCTGCATTCTCGCATTCACATCGGTAAATACCGCCTATGTTGGTCGTTGGGCTACTACAAACCACAGCGATTCGCATTGTATTGTTCACTGGTGCACTTTACTCGGCCACTGGGACAACAACAGAACATATGGGAGCTTGCCATCTATATGATACGAACCTGTACCTAACCGGCGAAATAATTCCACAAAACGATGTCCATTCAAGAGCGATGACTCCTAGAACTGCAGAATATTCTGCTGCTTTGAATATTGCAGTCCACGATGAAGCGATATTTTTATTTGTTTAAAGCTGGCGTCATGAAACGATTGCTGTGCGTGCGCAATTATTCAGCAGGTTCTGCGTTCTGACAAGCCGATGGCAGCTGAGCGATGCTGCGCAGCACAAGCACGTTCTTTATGATATATGGTCCCGGGCGCATTTCTGTGCTAGGCGCTGGTTGGCTTATTACTCACTTAACAACTACTGCCATCTGTATTGCGCATATCTTTAAACCGAGTACTGCTGGATCCACGAGGGACGCAGTGTAGCTCGAAAAATGTAATGCATCTACAGAGGGTTGCATACACCACGTGTCATTACACGTGTCCGATCGAAGTGCTTTCCTCAATGTTTCAAAACGCCTACGGATCTAAGAAGTTCCACTGAAATGGCCTTTTGATCTTAGACGTGATGTGTACCCTTCCTCTTATACTTACGCAGAAGATGCGATTTTGCCTTACACGTGATCATCCCGCGCTAACCTCACACCAGAAACCACCATTGGCCAGCTCAGACTAGGCTAACAGCTGCTGCTAAGGAAGCCACTGCTGTGACCTACTTCCTCAGCTGCTGAGAAGTTCTGAGTAAACTTTCCTCCTACTCCTCGCCTTTGCGAGATGATGCTGAGGAATGTGGCTAGGCGCTGATTACTGACCACACGTAAGGTAGGACACCTTAACGCTGTTCGTCGTCGTGTGTTTCATTTTGATCGCGCCCTCGTATGCTGATAGTGAGCGAGTATTATTTGTGGAATCTGTGTTGAGTAATAGTCCCTGGACGTCAAAGTTCATCCACCTCTGACTTATTACATAGGATGCGAGGTAGTGCTCATGAATTTACCTGTAATCTAGAGTTTGATGAAGATGGTTTTGTGTATATATATCGATAACACCTTGCCCGGTAAGACGTCGATTTGAGTTACGATATTAGAATAATACAACCTGAGCGCGGAGACGTCAGAGTCGCCGCCCACGGCCGTCTTCAGTTCATCTTGTTTCGAACACATGCAACTATGACTGATGAGCTCATGATGAATTCTTTGGAATAATTGACAACGTGACTTCTACGGATGACGATCATAACGCGACCATGGTGACGCTCAAAGGACGGTTTGTTTGTCGATTAGTGTCAAGAGGAAAATGTTGTCATTGATATCATTGATCAAGCGAGTTTTATATAACATAATAGAGACTTGAGGTTTCTTACTAAGTTTTGCTCGCCCTTCCAGAACATGTGTCCTACTGTCGACTCGGGCCAGGATAATATTCAAATAAAACTCAAGTGTGACTAAGGTGGTTTGGTGCATTGTTGAATTCCCCCAGATGATTGACACCATCTGATCATTCTCCTTCTCATCCTTCCTGGTTCGACGTTTTTATTGGCCAGATTTGTAGCACGTGACCCGGCATAGCAAACTGGAGAGATATATGTCGCTAGTCCCCTCTCTTAACTCTTAGTCGCTACCTTTTTTCTTCCCATACAGACTATGGACTGGACTAATGTGCTCTATCCCTGGAGAGTTTTATGAGTCTTTGATGCTTGGTGTATACGAAGCATTCGTTGCTTCAGTAGATCTGTAAGGTTAACTTTGGTAGTCGAGCATCGAGTCCAATAGATGGCGCTCTTCAATATGATCTATGTTTCTGTGTCAGAGTTTGTCCAACATACATCATATTATTAATTTCTAACGCAACATACTGAACCAACGTGTTGTCTGGTAAAAGAACTTGACATCCACCACTACCCTGTCTAGACTAAAGCCCCGCCCCGGTTCGACTCAATCTATCTATTCCTTGTAGCACGTGGAGCGTCAAGACACCATGCCTGTAGCATCCTCCAATGCCACGTACGCTTTGCTGTCATTGTATGGTGTCCTTAGATTTCGTGTTGATATATATATGATATATATATATATATATATATATATATATATATATATATATATATATATATATATATATATATATATATATATATATATATTATATATATATATATATATATATATATATGTATATATATATATATATTCATATCTATATATCATATATATATTCATATATATATGTATGTATATGTATATGTATATATATATATATTCATATATATATATTCATATATGTATATTTATATGTATATATATACAGATTTTGTGTATATTTCTATATAATATATAAAATGGGATAAACGTATGTATACATAATATATCCTATATAGGGCAGCATATAAACATATATATGTATGTGCGGGTTTTATATTCGTGTGGGGCGGTTATATATTATGTTTATATGTCTATAAGGGATAGATATGTATATAATGGCCTTATATATGACCCTATATACCTCCTAGATGAATATATATATTCATCCGCTATCACAAATACTATATATATATACCTGCCTATCTATGTTAGTACTGTGTATATAGTATAGCCCCGCCGTGTATTATCTTGTATTTGAGCTCATCCTAAGTCAGAGGTGTTAAAGGAATACGGTTTGTGTTCCGTTTTTCTATTTGTAAGCATCGAATAGAAAAAACGAAACGGTAGATATCCTCATTTGGGCAGCATTGTTATAATGTGCGGTTTTTTTTATCGTGTGGAGCGGTTCCGTTTGTTTTACGTCTTAATGTAAATAATGGCCTTCATATGACCCTTAACCTCGGGAAAGCGCGTTCATCCGCGCCACAAATACCAGCGTTATACCTGCCTACTGGGCTGTTAGTACTGTGTCCAGTTAGCCCTGCGGTGTATTGTTTGTATTGGAGCTCATCCTAAGTCAGAGGTGCTTATGGCAACACGACCCATTGTATGGGTGGCTTCTTTTATCAGTACCAGGGAGTGTTTAGACAAGGTAAACCCCACCCGTGCTTTTCTGCGTGGATCTCTGCGAGTGACTTGTAGTCTGGGCATCAGTGGGAGTGTTTGTGCCTTGTGTGTGTGTGTGTGTGGGGGGGGGGGGGGTTAGAAGTTATGGGTGGATTATTGGGGAAGAGCGATCTGGAATTTTGTACGAAGCTGCTTGATGACAGACATTAAACACATCTCAGATGCTAAATAGGCTGAGAAATAGTATTGAAGACATTATGACATCTGTTCATCGAAACATTCACTTGTTTCTTCTTATAACACTGATTACACGGCGCAATGTGGAGGAACATTTGGTGAAACTCAGCAGCTTCAGTCGGTCGTGTGAGATTGTCTAGTATGCTTGTACTTATGCTGCTGGCCGGTAAGCTGGAGCTTGTGGATACTGTCTTCCAAGTCCGTATTTCATATTGAAGGTCAATGAGGACAAGCTACCGGAGTTTGGCAATCGAAAGCAATGTAAGTATATTAAATACAGATCGACGCTTAATTAATATATTTGTAATATTTAAAAACCCAATTGAAAAAAAGGTTTGACGAGTGCTGCCGAGTCTACGCGATCTGTGACGGAGCTTACTTCACTACGTACTAAAACGGGCGTTCGGTTCCCGAAGCCAAGAATCCGAGCGCGGAGTCTTTGCTCTCTATAAATAAGAGGGATGTATGATAAGGATGACCCTTGCTGCCTCTCCGCCCTACTACTCCCGCCCGGGCTCACCCGTCCTTTATTCACTAACGAAATCCGTATCGTTCTCTCAGAACATTCACTGCGATTATTGTTTCTCAGCCCATGAAAGTCTTCTCAACATTTCGCGTAAGATGATTGACTTTCAAACTGGCCGTATTTCGTGCTGAATCACGCCGCAGGGCCAGATTCACAAGAAAGTTCGTGCCTCCAGTTCCATTTGTGACGTTTGCTGAGTTGCAATTTTTGTACTGTATGTGATCAATTAGCCATCGATGGCAAGCTTGAGACATTACAACACATCTCAGATTGCTAAATAGGCTGAGAATAGTATTGAATTGCGCATGCGTAATACATCATCTGGCTCGATTGACGTTCGCATATTTTTGCAAACAACTTCGAAGCCAAAACAATGATATAACTCAATCACGCAGTGAAGTATCTTTACCAACGAGGCAAACGCCAGCTTAAAATGACTCAATCACGCAGTTAAGTATCTTTACCAACGAGGCAAACACCAGCTTAAAATGACTCAATCACGCAGTTAAGTATCTTTACCAACGAGGCAAACACCAGCTTAAAATGACTCAATCACGCAGTTAAGTATCTTTACCAACGAGGCAAACACCAGCTTAAAATGACTCAATCACGCAGTTAAGTATCTTTACCAACGAGGTAGCTTAAAATGACTCAATCACGCAGTGAAGTATCTTTACCAACGAGGCAAACACCAGCTTAGAATGACTCAATCACGCAGTTAAGTATCTTTACCAACGAGGCAAACGCCAGCTTAAAATGACTCAATCACGCAGTTAAGTATCTTTACCAACGAGGCAAACGCCAGCTTAAAATGACTCAATCACGCAGTTAAGTATCTTTACCAACGAAGCAAACACCAGCTTAAAATGACTCAATCACGCAGTTAAGTATCTTTACCAACGAGGCAAACGCCAGCTTAAAATGACTCAATCACGCAGTTAAGTATCTTTACCAACGAGGCAAACACCAGCTTAGAATGACTCAATCACGCAGTTAAGTATCTTTACCAACGAGGCAAACGCCAGCTTAAAATGACTCAATCACGCAGTTAAGTATCTTTACCAACGAGGCAAACACCAGCTTAAAATGACTCAATCACGCAGTTAAGTATCTTTACCAACGAGGCAAACGCCAGCTTAAAATGATTCAATCACGCAGTTAAGTATCTTTACCAACGAGGCAAACGCCAGCTTAAAATGACTCAATCACGCAGTTAAGTATCTTTACCAACGAGGCAGCTTAAAATGACTCAATCACGCAGTTAAGCATCTTTACAAACGAGGCAAACACCAGCTTAAAATGACGCGACATCGCCGACAAATGCAAGGTGTTCGGAAATCCAGTGTCCATGCGGGAAGGTCACGCATACATCCGAGAAGACGTGCCCTACCGCCAACCACACGAGCACGCCATCCGCTGGCGGTGTTTCTGTGCCAGATTAGGCTGGCGGGCGAGTCAGTAGAGACTTGGTTACACAGTGTACATTAGGGTGAGAAATTGCATATGCCCCAGTGTCTGTTTTCTGTCATCTATTTATAAATGTTCTATTTATCATTGGAAAGTTAATCGTTTTGTTGACAAAAGGCCGGCAAAAGCAACGGAACGGATGTACGAAGGGCAGTGTGCAAAATGGACATCGAACCAATGCTATTGTTTTGTTTACACACATGTGAAAACATAGGCCATCCGTTCAACAAGAGAGCGCTTTATTCTTTCAATATTAAAAATCATTTTTGAACTGGATGGGATGCAGGTGGTCCGGAAATGGCCGCCGCCTTGACGATATTAATGCGAATCAATTTCTTTGCCCATTCGGATTCAGATGTGTGAACCATATTCTTGATTTTAGAATCTTCCGCGTTCTGCCTGGAGGAAGCATTTGCTTGACAAGAAGTGCGGTTGGCCTTCATTTGTTCGTGGATTATGATCAATCGTCGCTCTGTGTGGGTCGGAGTGTCGGTCACGTGTATAGCGCTCATAACGCTTCTCTCTCTTTATCTCCCGCCAGCTGGTATCCGAGTGTGACATTACCGCGATCTGCTAGTCGACATAACAGTTCAGCACACTTTTTCGCTGGCATCCGCCATGCATCTGGGGCGTATACCGACGAAGAGAGCGATGAAGTGGTTTATAGTAACGATGATGTAGACAGCTCATCCCCAGGCGATGACGATGAGGTGGTCGAGTTTGACAACGACTCAAGTGAAACCATCCTAGATTCAAAGTATCTACCTCGATTAACGAGGGACAATGAAGAAACAGACGCTTTCAAATCTAATGAAGACTCTATTGAATTTGTCAGTCCTTATGCTGATGTGGATTCAAACAGTATTTCGTCACAAATTTCTCAGGAATTACTGGAAAATATTGGCTGCTCTCTCGCTTACCGTCTGTCTGGAGACGCTGGCGACGTTTCCGGTTCCGTCACAATTGAATACCCTGACGGCGGGGGTAAATACGACCCCAATGCTCTGCTGTATCAGAGTCCACTGAATTCGCCCAATGATGACTTGCCTCAAACCTGGAACAGCATTCTGGAAATGGTTTGTATTGTCTTCATATGACTTAAACCCCCCAGAGGGGGGGGGGCACTTAAATGTATAGAGGTAGTAATATGTACGACGGTTTTTTTGATATTTCATATATTTTATATATTTCCTATCGATCGTTGACAATACAAATGCATAATACCTTGTACGACGGGGTATGCTTTTTTGCCATTTTCACCTTGTACGACGGGTACGGGTTTTCGAGGTCCCGCGGCACACCCCTATCCAGAATAAGGTCAAGTGCCCCCACCCCCCGGGACCAACCTATTGTCCTTTGTGTCTCTAATAGGTTATTTGTTGTTGACCATCCAAGTCCACATGGTGTTTGAAAGAGCCCAAGGCCTATTAAGGCTTTTTTGCTTGATGTTGATTTTCTTTCTGAGCAGCCGAGGCCAGTATTTGCAGAAAACTACCGAAATCCTTGTTGGGTTGAGACTTTGAATGCCCCTGATAACTACTCTGAGTCTGCGTACAAGTTCGCGAAGACCACGAAAGAAAAATTGGATAACATGTCCAAATGGTGGCGCCAAGAGTTTCGGCGCGGGCGTCGAACTAGACTACGGTGAGATGGATGGCTAATTCCTATTTATGTATTCCAGTATGATTAGAAATACGGTATCAGGCTATCATGCTTATGGGAACCTAAGGCAAGATAAACTGTGCTATTTATTTTACTATGATATGAAGAAACTGATTGATTAAATATATATTTCCTTTGAAGGTGTCTTCCCTACTTCTACATTGTTGGCCAACCCAAATGTGGAACGACCGACTTGTTCTATTCATTGATGAAACATCCGGATTTATCGCCCGGATGTCTCAAGGAGCCTCATTGGTGGACCAGAACGAGGCTAGGTATGGTAGAGCTCGTCTTAAGCAGCATGTGTAGTCATAAGCCACCCCTTTGACGATATTTACCCCTGTTGCACATGAACTAAGTATGCCATTATTTCTTTAGGTTGGAGAAAAAGTGAATTAAATCCTGTCCAGTTCCGGCATTACGTTGACCTTTTCGATCTGGCTGCAGAGTGTATCCGGCTATCTACACATGGATCCCGTGATTATGATAACGCATACCACCATATGATCACAGGTATATATTTGGCGATGTTCAAACGTTAAAATGTATGTCTTGGTTTAAACGTGCGTGGCTTGGTTTGTGACGTATTTATTGTGGGTGCTTGATGCCGAAAGTCCTGTATGAATGCATTGTTTCGTGGTTATCATAACGAGCACATTAACGAACAACATTTCATCGGACTTGCATCGCGAATTTAATGATGGTTCTGTTCATTATATATCAAACTGGTTTTGTAAATAATATCCTATTACAGTCGATTTATCTGGATTGAGTTCCTGTTCATGCATTGTAATTATACAATAAGTTGATAACCAGGTGAGGCCAGTGCGTCTACACTTTGGGACAATGCTAAGTGGAGACAGTTTCCTGAGAATAAAAACCTGACGGAACCTAAAGTGATAACTGCTCATTATCTGCACCATATACAACCAGGCGCCAAAATTATTATGATATTGCGGGAACCAGTGAGCAGGTAAGTACACGTATTTTATTTGAGTCATGTTCAAATATTTACTTTCGTTAGACTTAAATGAATTGAATCGCCTGTATTATTATGGGTTAAAATTCGCGTCCCGTCAAAAATAACAAATCAAGCTTTAAAAAGGCCGATTGGACTCAAGTTTTTGGATCTCATTACTAACCGTAGAATTTGTTGCGTGAATAATATTGCAGGTTATATTCAGATTATCTATATTTCAATGAACAAGAACCCTCAGCCGAAGAGTTCCATAAAAGAGTGGTGCAGAGTTTGGGGGAGATGCGTGAGTGTTTCAGCATCATGCCTGAGCGAGCGTGCATATACGACAGGATGACAGCGCATAAGGTGAGTGTAGTCGTACATATAAATACCCATTTTCGCTTGCAAAGTATTTTATTTACCGTGTTGCGGTCATGACAGATAAACTGAGGTATTCGTTGTTTTCCATACTTGTGAAACTACACGCTGGTCGATTGCCCTCTTTTTAACAAATTTTCAATTGCCAGGTTCTATTTTTAAACATTCTGGCCTAATAACCAAACGATTTTTAAGATCAGTTGTTCATTGCTAATTATCACTTTATCATGACTCGTTGACAATCACGTAGGATGATAGCTTTTGACCCCGATCCTCATTCTGTTACGTCATAACGTGAGGATGATAGCTTTTGACCCCATCATCATTCTGTTACGTCATAACGTAAGGATGACGGCTTTTGATCATCATTCTCTTACGTCATAACGTGAGGATGGTGGCTTTTGATCATCATTCTGTTACGTCATAACGTAAGGATGATAGCTTTTAGCTTTTGACGCCATCATCATTCTGTTACGTCATAACGTGAGGATGATGGCTTTTGACCCCGATCATCATCCTGTTATGTCATAACTCATTTATTTGATACTCCGACTTTTTATCGCTCATTTCCTAATCATAATTGATAAAAGTTATGAACGGTTCTATGTCCAGGTGCGACTGAGACCAGGCATGTATGCTCCGTTGATCGAGGATTGGATGAAGATATTCCCGAGGCAGCAGATTTTCATCACTCGATTGGAAGATTATTCCAAAGACAGAACGATAGTGATCAGTCAAATATTAAAATTTTTAGGAATCGGTGAGTACTAGCCGTTTTCAATACTGAAGCTCGAAAGGTTTTGATCACTGCACTAAGCTGCATTCACATCTTGGTTCTGAATGCGTCCGGTAAAAATCGGTAGACTGCATCGCCAAAGCCAAAAATATCTTTCTTTGCAAAAATGTTTACGTATATAGGTTAAGCTTACTGGAATTTTCTTAAAGTTCAAATATTTTCACTCTTTTTCTGAGAATCTCAACGACCTACGGCTTTCGCGATGGTTCGCCATTGGACCAACACGGTGAATACCGGCTATGTTGGTCGTGGGGCTGTGTGTACTCGCAGCATTCGTAGCATTTTCGACATAAGGTTATCTCTTATGTAATTCAACGGCGATATTGATTCTTCAATATGGCCCATGATATTCAAAAGAATGTTGAACTTGTTAACTCTCTTGACAACCGTGTTTATCTCTTGTAAAGAAGAGGCTTTTCTTTTTGTTTTGGAGTTTTGGTTCAATGTAGCATGTTTACGCCATCTTGTTTTCTCCACAGCGCCATTACCTGAAACCGTAGCTTCCGAATTATCGGCCATGCCTGTATCGAATAAACGTGTCATGTCTGACCGTATTGTTGGTCCCATGCTGAATGCCACGAGAAGACTGTTGGAGGATTTCTACCGGCCATACAACGAACGGCTTGTCCAGTTACTACAGGACAATCGCTTCTATTGGCGCGAAACTCATTGACATGACGTCACAATACTGTCAATGTGGGCGTGGAAGTTAACTCTAAACTCATACCGAACTAACTGTCATTTGGAATAGCTAACGGTTGTACAATGTGATCCTGTTGATTGCGAACCTTAATGTCTTCATAGCTCCCCGGGACCCGGAACCAGGTTCTCATCTATCTGTAAACATTCCTCACATGGCTAACATCAAGTTTGTCCGTCAAATGTTTGTGAATGTGTTCCGTATATCGCTCATTGGTTGTAACCCTCATTTCGAATGTGGCTTATAATTGGCGACCCTGTAGCTGCTAATTACGAACGAGGCGTGGAGCTACATAACGTGCACGACTTAATGTAACCGGTCATCGAGTACAATGAAGAACCGACCAGTGTGAGGACCAAGTCGGGTATGATTGGTTAATGTTCTTCTTCCATCGTTTAACTTAACCTAAACGCATACCATGCAATT
>CM067354.1:3788314-3790814 GCA_034190875.2 Urechis unicinctus
ATATATATATATATATATATATATATATATGTATATATATATGTCTTTATCTCTTATATATCTTATTTTATTTATATATATGTGTATATGTATATATATATATATATATGTATATATATATATATATATATATATGTATCTCCCTCTGTATATATATATATATCTATTTATTTATATATCTCTCTCTATATCTGTCTATTATATATATGTCTATATATATATGTATATATATATATCTGTATGTGCATATATATATATATATGTATATATATATCTGTATATATGCCTATATATGCATATATGTATATATCTGTCTCTAATCCCCTATATATATATATATATAGCTATATATATATATATATAGATATAAATCTCTCTATATCTTATCGGTATATATATATATATATATATCTATATATATATATATATATATATATATATATATATATATATATATATATATATATATATATATACGTATATAAACACACACACTTATAAATATTTCACATATATATGCTATTTATAGATATATGCTTGGCTTTGATTGCATCGGGACATCCAGTGTATACTATATATATAATGATATATATATACATATATATATACGGATATATATATATATATATATATAATATATATACTATATATATATATATATATATATGTGCGTGTATGCGTGTTTGCGTATATATACCGCTTTGATTGCACCGGGATACACTGTCGCTGAGACATAAAGACAGTATATACACGGACCGATAATAGCTGGTAACGCGCACTATTATAAGATCACAAAGCTGCTGCCGCTTAGAGTTTTGACATGACCCCTAAACCAAGTCAATACACCGCGAAAGCGATGAATGCTGCCGCTGATTGATTACGTAAGGTTTGGCCTGTTTTGACCTGCAGTAGAAAACCTTGAAACTAATCGTCCTTTTTGCTGTTTTTTGTTACTGTGAATGCTAAAAATACTGTTACAATCATTATCACGAGGCTAAGTTCTATATACTGACAAAATTTCATGTCCGTAAATACAGCCGTTTCAGAGATATCAGCGAGGAGAGAAGTCGTAGCAAAAATCGCGATAGGTACCCTAAAATACATGTCATTATACAAAGTACAAAAGGTGAAAATAAGTATTTTTTTCGCCTATTCCATGCTACGATAATTGCTTGTTACAACCATATAATTCATATGTTCGTAACCGCAGTAGTTATGGAGGAGATAGTTACAGAAATTGGGGGAAAAAAT
Source organism: Urechis unicinctus (assembly GCA_034190875.2). Lineage (NCBI taxonomy): Eukaryota > Metazoa > Annelida > Polychaeta > Xenopneusta > Urechidae > Urechis > Urechis unicinctus. The sequence continues at coordinate 3,789,566 of CM067354.1, forward strand.
CGACGAAAAATCAATCCATAAGCCTCCAACACTGCGCGCATGCGCGTCAAATTGGATCGCCAGTTGTGTCTCAACTTGATCTATCATTCCCCAAAATTTCATGTTGATATGTTTAACCGTTCCGGAGAAAAGCCCGAAAAACCTTGACTGGAGAAAAAAAAAAAAAAAAAAAAAAAAAAAAAAATACTGGCTAAACCAATATGTCTTCCAACTATAGTTGGAAGACATAACAAAAGTATATATCATATTGAATTTTGTAAATGAAACATTGCAGCAATTTATAGCTACCAATGGTTGTCCTTGTGATGGGAGTAATCTCGTTTGCTTGGCTTTGTGTGATATATAGGAATATAAGTATAATCCTTGTAACACCCAAAGTTTCTTGTCGATAAACCCTAAAAAAATGACTTCAATACTACAGAGAAAAGGTGGTGAGCGAACCGTTTGCATTATGTGGACCTCTCTTCTCATTAATCTCATTGGGGTGGAGGCGGTGTTCGTCCGAATCACCGAACTCCCTTATCCGGCTACGGACCTGTCCTGTACGGACCTGTCCAGTACGGACCTATCCTCTACGGACCTGTCCAGTACGGACCTGTCCAGTATCATATCATAGTTTAAAGCAATGCTTAACTTACAATAATATAGAACAGGAACACAAAAGAAATTAATGATGATGCAACTGATCAACTTAGCCCATCAGACCAACATCAGCTTTTGTTACCATGTTGGAGGGAGTGCCGTTCGAAAGAGCTAGATCAACTGGCCTTTGTGTGGGAAGTTTATTTGAAAATTAGGCCTACAATAATAATTCTAATCAACTACGGGGATTATATCCACGCACTAACATGTTCACAACTCACCATGTGGCATGTTGTTTTTTCCCAGTGATGATGTACTCAATGGTTCATGGTTTTAGGGAGGCACCGTTATCTACTCTAGATGAGACTCGATCAACGAAGTAATAGACTCATCTGGTTATCATCTGGTTATACTAGTAACACAAGACTTTCACTTGTTAAGCGAGTACATACTATTTTCTCTTTTTCGGTTTGCCAGTAGTAACATCACTTATATATTTAAAACTACATGTCCCTGACAAGCAGACAATCGTTGGTGTCTACCCCAGGCCAGTTACCACGTTCTTTATGGTTGTTGGTGATCTAATATCACAATCAACAGGTGCGGACATGCTGTCAAAGGCGAATTTTTGGCTTTAACCTACCCCTAATGCAACAAAACCCTAAAC
>CM067354.1:3798314-3890814 GCA_034190875.2 Urechis unicinctus
AGACATGCCGTTGGCGCTTGTGCCAACTCTAATCATATCACTGTGGAATTCAAGTATAAGATAACATCAGTTTGGGTAATATTGTTAATACCGTATTGCTGGTCGTCCAGACTAGCCGTTGGAAGACATGCCGTTGGCGCTTGTGCCAACTAAAAGAAGTCCAAACCTTACTTAATCGATCAGTAACGTGGGGTGTGTGTGTTTGTGTGCATCGAAACATATTCGTATTTAGCAACTAAGCTATGTACGACTACAATTGATTAAATTACTCTAAACAAGCCACTGAGACCGGCTTAGTGCCATTCCCTCGGCTTTGTATTGACTTGGTTAAGGGGTCATGTCAAAACATCTGCTAAGGGGTCATATCAAAACATCTAAGGGGATGCAGCTTGTGACATCTATCGAAAAATGGTGCGCGTTACCAACTCCCCTCGCTGACATCTATCGTAAACGTGTGCTGCGCATAGGGTTTTCTTAACAAGGCGCAATCACAGAGACCGATTGCTTGCCATTGGAAGACTTGCCGATGGCGTGCCTGCCGAATCTAGTTATGTCTTCCAACGATATTGGTTTAGCCAGTATTTTTTTTTTTTTTTTTTTTTTTTTTCTCCAGTCAAGGTTTTTCGGGCTTTTCTCCGGAACGGTTAAAACATATCAACATGAAATTTTGGGGAATGATAGATCAAGTTGGGACACAACTGCCGATCCAATTTGACGCGCATGCGCAGTGTTGGAGGCTTATGGGATCGATTTTTCGTCGATTTTTTCCCCCATTTTCTGTAACTATCTCCTCCATAACTACTGCAGTTACGAACATATGAATTATATGGTTGTAACAAGCAATTATCGTAGCATGGAATAGGCGAAAAAAATACTTGTTTTCACCTTTTGTACTTTGTATAATGACATGTATTTTAGAGTACCTATCGCGATTTTTGCTACGAGTTCTCTCCTCGCTGATATCTCTGAAACGGCTGTATTTACGGACATGAAATTTTGTCAGTATTTAGAACTTGGCCTCGTGATAATGATTGTAACAGTATTTTTAGCATTCACAGTAAAAAAAACAGTAAAAAGGACGATTAGTTTCAAGGTTTTCTACTGCAGCAGCTTAGCGGCAGGCTAACAGCAGTTCGTGTTTAAGTAGGCCAAACCTTACGTAATCGACCAGAGCCCTTGGCTGGGTTGGCTGGCTTGGGTAAGGGGTCATGTCAAAACAGGCCAAACCTTACGTATCAATCAGCGGCAGCATTCATCGCTTTCGCGGCTGTATTGACTTGGTTAGGGGTCATGTCAAAACATCTAAGCGGCAGCAGCTTGTCGATACATAGTTGGCGCGTTACCAACTATAAGTCGGTCCAATATATACTGTCTTTATGTCTCAGCGATAGTGTGCACTGGATGTCCCGGTGCAATCAAAATATATATATATATATACAAACACGCATACACGCATATATATATATATATATATATATATATATATATACATATTTCCGATGTTATAGCTTCCGAGCGCCGAGTTTTAAAATACTATAATACATTATCTAAGTAATATTTACTATGTTATATGTGTAATTTATGAAATATGATATTTGAAAAATTATGCGGATAATTTACCATGAATAATGACTCACAATAGAGTGTCACAATGGCGTTATAAATATATATATACTTATATTTTTCACTTTCATAAATTCTTCACTGACACTGCTCTTCTGAGACTGATCATATCACTGTGGAATTTAAGTATGATATAATATCAGTTTGGGTAATATGTTGATACTGTGTATTGATGGTCGTCCAGATTAGCCGTTGGAAGACATGCCGTTGGCGCTTGTGCCAACTCTAATCATATCACTGTGGAATTCAAGTATAAGATAACATCAGTTTGGGTAATATGTTGTTAATACCGTATTGCTGGTCGTCCAGACTAGCCGTTGGAAGACATGCCGTTGGCGCTTGTGCCAACTAAAAGAAGTCCAAACCTTACTTAATCGATCAGTAACGTGGGGTGTGTGTGTTTGTGTGCATCGAAACATATTCGTATTTAGCAACTAAGCTATGTACGACTACAATTGATTAAATTACTCTAAACTGGTCACTGCTACGGAGCACGTCGTCCTCAAAGGATCTTTTACATCCCTTTTCAAAGATGTGACCACCATTTGTACGTGATCATCCGAGTCACGAGTCAGGTTGTCACACCTTGGAGTCGAACCCACAGCCTGTGGATCAAAAGGCAAAGCAGTAAACCACCGAGCCACTGAGACCGGCTTAGTGCCATTCCCACGGCTTTGTATTGACTTGGTTAAGGGGTCATGTCAAAACATCTGCTAAGGGGTCATATCAAAATATCTAAGGGGCTGCAGCTTGTGACATCTATCGAAAAATAGTGCGCGTTACCAACTCCCCTCGCTGACATCTATCGTAAACGTGTGCTGCGCATAGGGTTTCTTAACAAGGCGCAATCACAGACCCGATTGCTTGCCATTGGAAGACTTGCCGATGGCGTGCCTGCCGAATCTAGTTATGTCTTCCAACATATTGGTTAAACCAGAATTTATTTATTTTTTTTTTTTTTTTTTCCTCCAGTCAAGGTTGTTCGGGCTTTTCTCCGGAACGGTTGAACATATCAACATGAAATTTTGGAGAATGATAGATCAAGTTCGGACACAACTGCCGATCCAATTTGACGCGCATGCGCAGTGTTGGAGGCTTATGGGATCGATTTTTCGTCGATTTTTTCCCCCATTTTCTGTAACTATCTCCTCCATAACTACTGCGGTTACGAACATATGAATTATATGGTTGTAACAAGCAATTATCGTAGCATGGAATAGGCGAAAAAAATACTTGTTTTCACCTTTTGTACTTTGTATAATGACATGTATTTTAGAGTACCTATCGCGATTTTTGCTACGAGTTCTCTCCTCGCTGATATCTCTGAAACGGCTGTATTTACGCACATGAAATTTTGTCAGTATTTAGAACTTGGCCTCGTAATAATGATTATAACAGTATTTTTACCATTCACAGTAACAAAAAACAGTAAAAAGGACGATTAGTTTCAAGGTTTTCTACTGCAGCAGCTTAGCGGCAGGCTATGTGCAGTACGTGTCTAAGTAGGCCAAACCTTACGTAATCGACCAGAGCCATTCATCGCTTACCTTGGCTGGCTTTAAGGGGTCATGTCAAAACAGGCCAAATCGTACGTATTCAATCAGCGGCAGCATTCATCGCTTTCGCGGTGTATTGACTTGGTTTAGGGGTCATGTCAAAACATCTAAGCGGCAGCAGCTTGTGATCTTACAATAGTGCGCATTACCAACTATTCTCGGTCCGTGTATATACTGTCTTTATGTCTCAGCGACAGTGTGCACTGGATGTCCCGGTGCAATCAAAGCGGGTATATATACACAAACACGCATACACGCACATATATATATATATATATATATATATATATATATGTGTACACACGGTTTCCGATGCCAAGCTTCCGAGCGCCGAGCAGCTATCTATAAATAGCATATATATGTGAATATTTATAAGTGTGTGTGTTTATATACGTAGAGATATATATATATATATATATATAGAGAGATATAGATATATAGATATATAGAGATATAGAAATATATATATATACATATATATAGATAGAGATATATATATATATATACATATATCTGTATATATATATAGATATCTATATATATATATATATATTTATATATATACACACATATATATATACACATATATGTATATATACATATATACATATATATATATACATATATATATATATATATATATATATATATACATATATATATATACATATATATAAATATACATATATACATAGATATATAAATAAATATATATAAATATTTCTCCTTCAACGCACATATCATTCAAAGCTTTGGATCTTCATGTGAACTTCTTCGCAGTTAACCATTATAAGCCGATTTATTTCAAAGAGGTTATTTTCCAAAACCAGCTCTATAATATCCTGTAGTTCTCTTATTTCAATTTATACATATTATGTATTCCGGTGTGTGTAACATATGATAATCTGAGTACATTCCCTAGCCAGCAAGAAATGTTAGGCCATGTGTGGTTTTGTTAATGATTTGATGAGTAGAGACATAAATGTAATGTCATGAAATGCAGTATTTCCATTTAAATAAAAACGCTATTTAACATATTAAAACTCATCCTCTTGTCTTCTTCTTTATTTACAAATTGTACAACTTAGTTTAAGAAACAAAGAGATATATTTAACATGACTTTTAAAACTGTGATGTACGTATGTGTCAATAAGTTTCATTCAAGCCCTTACATTACCATGCATGAATGGAATGGCTACTTGGTACTCACAAACTACACAGCGCAGTTCAGGGGAAAAGAAAGTGATGTTTCCTCAGCTGTCACCACAAATAGGTTTCAAGGTGTACATAATTCGACCAATTAAATTACTAGAAGCTTTACATGATGATGCTGATGACTAAGATCACATAACCAGTGTGCATCTACACATCAAATGTAGACTTTAGTCACATTAGATTGCTCTTTGTTTCCATTAATATTCACAGTCAATCTGCTATATCAGTTTATGGTGCCGGATTTTGTCATATAGAATAATCATTAAGTACATGTACTGTCACAACAGAAATCAAGTTTACATGTAAATCGCGTTGTCCAGAAATTATTAATACTGCATGCATGTACATCATTTCCTTGCCCACCCACCTAAGAAAAAGGCATAATTAAGATTTGAAGCTTTGCATGGTGGAAGTACAGGAGATGTATGTTTGCGGGTACACCATGTCATAAAACTCTTTTGGGAAGAGGGGTGGTTCCTCTTGCGAGTGTGAGCATCTACAACATACTGCTCTTTTTGGCAAATCACACATATTTCTGGCAAAACGTGCAGAGATCTGACTTTCCCTTTCATCACCATACTTGAACGTGGAGTGCGTCTGTCCCAAGCAGGTCTTTGTTTTAGATTGTTCTGGCTACCCATGCTGATGCTACCGGTGGCCGAAGCTGTAAACGCAACAAAAGAAAAGGGACAAATTCACCACTCATAAAAAGTTTGATTTAAATCAAAATATGTGTCATGCACGACCCCTACAAAATGTAAAAAAAAAGGCGGATTGTAAGGTCCAAGCTGCTCGGATTAGGACTAATGCAGTTATGAACTTATGCGCACGGGGCTTAGTAATTTATGATATTTTGCTTCCCTTCCATCCTGTCCATAATCATGTTGAACTTTATCCACTTTACCGCATTTGAGTTCTTCATGGGTACAAATCGATGAACCGAGGCCATGGATTTGTTTGCTGGGGAAATGCGCACAAAGCAACGTTTCTGACAAAATTCTTCGTCGCTGGACAAAACTTCATCCGTAGACGAGTCTGCCATATTGAGCTACGCAATCATCGATAGTAGAGCACATATCATTGGTCAAGAGATATATCACTGTTTTATGGCATCTCGGATTGGCTCAGGTTTTTTTTAGACAGACATTTTTTCCCCGAAGAATATCTTCGCAATTTTGACGCTTTCGTTACAATATTGTGAAATAATGCGTACATATCAAACGTGTGAAAAGTCATGGAAATTACATTGAATTTTTCTAAATATTTTAATCAAGGTTTGACTCCCACTCCTTCACTGGGTCATCAACCGACACGATAACTCCACACGGCCCACAGTCTATGTGTGTAGAATGCATATTGTTGAGTAATTTTATTTATCAATGAAGTGATCAGTTTAACTAAGACGCTGACGAAGGCGGACCGGCAGATTGACAAATCGCACAACCCAACTAAAGTCGTCGCAATGATTAACGCACCGGAGCACTGCCATTGAAGTCATCAAAATGATTAACGCATCGTAGCACTGTCATCAAAGTCATCGCAATGATTAACGAACCACAGCAGTCATTAAAGTCATCGCAATGATTAACGAACCACAGCAGTCATCAAAGTCATCGCAATGATTAAAGAACCACAGCAGTCATTAAAGTCATCGCAATGATTAACGAACCACAGCAGTCATTAAAGTCGTCGCAATGGTTAAATACATTATACAATGATTAACGTACCCACGCACTGCTATAGAAATCATCACAATGATTAACGTACCCACGCACTGCTATAGAAATCATCACAATGATTAACGTACCCACGCACTGCTATAGAAATCATCACAATGATTAACGTACCCACGCACTGCTATAGAAATCATCACAATGATTAACGTACCCACGCACTGCTATAGACATCATCACAATGATAAACGCCATTAAAGTCGTCACGATTATTAACCTACAGAAGCACTGTACATTCGACGAGAATGAGCTTAATATTGTAGGGGCAATGGCAAGGAATGCATTCAGGGATAGGCTGACCCCTTATACGCAGAAATACATGAGTTGTAAAGTAGTGTTCTATACCATTACAAGCAAGCGGAGTAACGGAATAACTGAAACACATCAGTCAGGAGGAGGCGGTCAGTTCCTAGCTACAGATCAAGCTAGTCCATGGTCTGACATCCATACGTCTGCCAGACTCTTTGCTGACGCCTGTCGTCATCATCCTAAATACTATTGCTGTGTCCGGCTCATTGCTGTGTCTGGCTCATTGCTGTGTCCGGCTCATTGCTGTGTCCGGCTCATTGCTGTGTCCGGCTCATTGCTGTGTCCGGCTCATTGCTGTGTCCGGCTGGGGGGCACCTGACCAAGGACAAGTGGCCTCCATCCAGACGTACAGCAGCAGCATCTTCAGGTTGTATGCCCGGTGAGCTGGTCTCCTGTGCTTCCCTGAGTTCGCAATGATCGCGGACAAAATCAACATGCCCTGCTAACGTCTCAAGTGGATAGCTACTATTGGGTGAGATGTTGTGGGTGCCCCAGGAAAGGTTTGTCTGGGGTTGGCCGGCAAAAAAGCGCTCTTCTTGCTGTAGGTTTTTAAGGGTGAATGTCTCCAAGTCGGCACAGATAATGTAGAGTCGAGAACAGCTTGTGTAAGTTCAGTGCTCCCACCATTTCTTTTGGTTTTGCTTATTTCGGCCTCCATGTGGCCGGCTGGTGATTGGTCCTGTATAGTTTGGAACGGGGAAATTTGTTTGTATAAAAACGCAACTATCTCTAATGTACAGCAGAATTTGACGCTGATATTTCATTTCAGGTGTCATTTTCACCAACTGATACAGGTATAAAAATATTGAAATGACTGTTACATTGGATGCAGCGAAACACCAGAGAGCACCGAGTCCGAATTCGAATCTTATATCTGTCATTTGCAGTCGTAGTTCCTTGGCTGTCATACTGGCCAGATCCGACCTAGTCGCACGCCATCCGACTAACCTCTTAAGGGTTCCGGCCCTTATCTCTTGACCTTTTTTCTGCTTAATGTTTGAGTGGTGTTTTGCTTTCGTTACTCTGAACACTGGCGTTCTTACATGAACAGTAATGCCCGTCAATTCCTAGTACATCATCATAGAAACTGTTTATGTGACATGGGGAACAGCTCATGCCCAGATAAAGACATTTCTACATGACATGGGGAAAGGCTGAGGCCCAGTTAAAGACATTTCTACATGACATGGGGAAAGGCTGAGGCCCAGTTAAAGACATTTCTACATGACATGGGTAAAGACTGGGGCCCAGTTAAAGCTTGAGTAAGCATTCCTGTATGGACGCCGTATCCAGGGTAAATGAAACCACAGCAGCTGCGTTCATGCAGCAATACTTAAATGCTTGTGTAAGTATTGGCTCCTATGTGTCCCCGCCAGAATACAGGACTGCTACCGATGGAGACCATACCAGGAGCGTCCTCTCAAATCAGTAAACATCGCAGAGCTTAGGTGAGGGTCGAGGATGTTTCGACGTTGCTGTTGATAAATATACGTGCATATTTATGTGTTTGATATAATACATTGGTTGGTTGTTGTGGTGTTTAGGGTTGGTTGGAGATTCTTGAGGTTTTGTGTGCTTGGGAGGTTGTACAATTGTCAGTTTAACAGTGTCACATTGGAATGCATCGGCTATCGTGTCTGCAGCCTTTAAAGAGACTGCTCAGCCCCATATTTGTAACTAGGTTGCCCAGCAAGCTGCTTGGCTACCGCCCTTTGGAATCCAAATGTTTAAAGTTTCCAGACTTTCAGTCGCTACGCGTCTCAGAAAATAGATCCTGTCGCCTTTTTTTATCACGGAAATTACCTTTCCTGCTCGTCGGTCTATTTTTTTGAGTAATGATGCTCACAACTTTAATAAGTGAGGATTTGATGAAATCTAATTTTATAACCTAAGCGGAAGTATACACATCGATAGCGAGGTACTGATAGAGCGCGTAGTGATTTACAACTAACATTGGTGTGGTTCATGTTTTACGGGAGGCACCGTTATCGATGGAACAAAACAAATTGATTTTCGATCAAGTAAAGTTTGCGGCACAAATTAACAGATGGAATTATTTATGTCTGAGTTAAACGTAGTAATGTATCAACAAAATGATCCCTGAGTGCCCGATATGGGACTGAACAGCCTCTTTAAGATAACATGTCCACACACAATGCACGTTCGATGTATACTCCCAAAACATCGGGCCGGGCGAAGGACAATATATAAAAACCCTACAATATATCAACGAGATTGACAAGAAAATCCACCGGAGAGATTAACTGATAGCGACTTCATTGACTGGCAGGATTTTGACAATGTCTTGGTGATAATCATAAGGACATAAATGATGACAAAACTATAACCAACGCAGAAAGCGTTCAAATTCCTACAAAATTGTTTCACCACCTTCGTTTCTTTTGGGACGGGTAGTCAGATTGTTTCAGGCAGTAATCGGGCATGCCATGGCAAAACTATTGAAGAGACGTTTCAATAAATGTGAGAAGCATGCTACCAAGTGCTCCAAGGGATTGAGGAAAAACAATCCGAGATGTACAGATAGTGTTCATACTATATTTGTGTATTAGCATCGTGTATATACACAGAATATTTGTATGAACTTTGTGTTCTCTAATTTCAATCTTCATCTTTTTTAAATGTTATCCATAGTCTCACAAGCATTTAACTTGTTTTGCACATTTCAATATGCATCAGGTGGATTTGTCTTGCTTAGAGTCAAGCCCAAGTAAAAAACAATTTATTCACCCAAAAATACATACAACCCAAGCAAACATTAGAGCCAACATATTAGGCACTAGCAAATTTTTCAACGAAACAATTATTCCACGAATATGGCACAGATATTTCCTTGCAATGAAGCGCAGCTTTTTTCCCCTTTTTCTACATTTAACTATCTGAAATAAGCGGATAACATATTTACAACTGTCAAAGGTACTCCACATGCACTGCAGCTGAGGTGCTTTTTCAATTATAATATACATACCTATGGACGACAGATATTTCCAGACGGAAAACCGTGCAATTCACTGAAAACAAGCCAATAATAAATAACCAAAATACTCGATACTGTCGGTGAGATCCATTGTGACTCGTATAAAAGACTCGTCACATATTTCCATTTCTTCTGACACTCCCTCTAGAGAAGCACCAGTCAACTCGCATTCAAAATGTTACTTTTGATTACTTATATACAGAACCCTATTTCTGCAGGCTAAAACCTAATCTAATGCTCAAAACAAGCTGTCAGTATCGTCCGCAGTTGTTTTTATATCAACTACATTATAATGTTATCAGTAGATTAGGAAGAGAACGAGCCTCTGTGCGTTTGTTTCTGTGCGTTATGCTTGGCCCCAATGTTCCGGACGTTTTGCAAGAATTGTTTTAATTTCTATCTGTATTATATACAGATAGAAATAGGTGTGTTTCATTTTTATCCAACTGAATAATGCTCATGATCAAAAAAATGTTATTTACACAAAGAGCAGGGAAAATTATTGTAGCCTTCGGAATTGCAAGTAGCTTTGAAATATATAAAGATAATACACATATGTTAAAGAAAATGTTCTAATGTGTTTCCTCCTGTCCATTCGCTCACTGCCTGGATTGTGTCCTCATTGATTGGTAATACATACAGTACAGTCGCATGTTACAATATTTCTACCTTTCGGTTGTATTGTATCTATATTACGCTATAGTTACAGTTGCTATGCATCTGTGTTGACAACGTCATACTTAGCTACATTTCTGTTGTATTTCAGGAAATACAATAAATCGTATTAAAGTAGACAACGGTAATGGTTTACGTCAGCTTATCCACCTACCATCTTCCTCTGATCAATTTCGTTTGGGCGACAGGATTTACCCATGTGGACTGGATTTACCCATGTGGACAGGGTATACCCATTTGGACAGGATTAACCCATGTGGACAAGATTTAACCATGTGGAAGCTGTCCATTCACACATAAATTGAGTTTTAAATTTCAAATGCATATAAGTGAATGTTCGTCCGTCTGTTTCGATGCAAATCAATACGGCGCGTTCTATAAGCGTTCTATAAATATCCAAGGAGGATATTAACTTGTCGATACAAATGTCCGAAGATTGAAAAATATACACTGCATTTCAGTCATTCTAGCAAATGCACAAAAATGAAATAAAAACAAACCAACACGAAATGGCCACGACCTGGTGTGTACAAATAGCATAAAAAGGACCCTATACGTCTTCACCAAATTGACATTTTATCCTATTTGTGCGACCGAGTAGATCCTTACGGTGTATATCATGATTCAACGACAAGTTCATTGAGTACAGACTGCCAATGACGAATCAGGAAACATAACTAACCGTGTCTCCTTTAATTTGTTCACTCAAATGTGCAATATCAAAATCGAGTAAAACGGCAGTCGTCAATGTCGATGATGATCAAACGGCAGTCGTCAATGTCGATGATGATCAAATGGCAGTCGTCAATGTCGATGAGGATCAAATGGCAGTCGTCAATGTCGATGAGGATCAAACGGCAGTCGTCAATGTCGATGAGGATCAAACGGCAGTCGTCAATGTCGATGAGGATCAAACGGCAGTCGTCAATGTCGATGAGGAATGTCGATGATGATCAAACGGCAGTCGTCAATGTCGATGAGGAATGTCGATGATGATCAAACGGCAGTCGTCAATGTCGATGAGGATCAAACGGCAGTCGTCAATGTCGATGAGGATCAAATGGCAGTCGTCAATGTCGATGAGGATCAAACGCAGTCATGTCGTCGTCAATGTCGATGAGGATCAAACGGCAGTCGTCAATGTCGATGAGGATCAAACGGCAGTCGTCAATGTCGATGAGGAATGTCGATGATGATCAAACGGCAGTCGTCAATGTCGATGAGGAATGTCGATGATGATCAAACGGCAGTCGTCAATGTCGATGAGGATCAAACGGCAGTCGTCAATGTCGATGAGGATCAAACGGCAGTCGTCAATGTCGAAGATGATCAAACGGCAGTCGTCAATGTCGATGATGATCAAACGGCAGTCGTCAATGTCGAAGATGATCAAACGGCAGTCGTCAATGTCGATGATGATCAAACGGCAGTCGTCAATGTCGATGAGGAATGTCGATGATGATCAAACGGCAGTCGTCAATGTCGATGAGGAATGTCGATGATGATCAAACGGCAGTCGTCAATGTCGATGAGGATCAAACGGCAGTCGTCAATGTCGATGATGATCAAACGGCAGTCGTCAATGTCGATGAGGATCAAACGGCAGTCGTCAATGTCGAAGATGATCAAACGGCAGTAGTCAATGTCGATGAGGATCAAACGAAGAGGAATCAAACGGATACCACTCCGCCAAAACAAACTACAAATGATTCATGTTTAAATATATCGAATTTATTCTGTAAAAATAAATATAAATGTATATTTCAGCTCAAATACACGGCAACTTAATTCAGCTAAATATATTTTGAATAACAACATTAGTAAACACCTTATTAGCACAAATTGTATCAATACGAGTCACGTGATAAGCCAACATGTAATAGTCGCAAGAGATGTACGTTGCGAGCGAAATATCAACATCATTGAATCGATTATACATCCGGTTGTAGTCAACTGACATAAAATAATTGAATGCCTATAATTCTGTATTTCCTTACAGTTAAAGTTGATGTCCTTACAATAACACTTTCAGATTATCACAGTACTTATCACCGTAAAATCAACTGCACAGAATGCTGATATTATTCCATGGGGAAGCGGTATACGTTGGAGGTATATGAAAGACAATGAGTCACGTGCAGAGGAAAAGTAGGCCATTGGGGGAAGGGAAATAATGTGTAATGTTCCCATTGGGGGAAGGGAAATAATGTGTAATGTTCCCATTGGGGGAAGGGAAATAATGTGTAGATCCAAGCTTCTCTAGCAGGGAAGAACTGGCGCTGAGACCAACGAAGGCAGGAGGCATCCGGGTTATGTAACATCAAATGGCATTAATCAGGCTATTAATATTAGACAAGCGAAGTCGTCGTTAGATTCTAAACTACTTGACAAAATACGAAGACACTCAAAATAGTATGAACTAGTAATTGGACTGCAGCATACGCTGATATACAAGCATGTGGCAAATCAATCGATAAAGTTAGCAAGACGAACCAGGTAGACAGCTGTTTTAATTGCCTCTAGCAGAGAACATACAGGTGGAATACGGACGCTTAGTACATCTAACGTACTATGCTAACATGAGGTCGAAGCACCGGTATGAAATCGTAGAACTATTTGTACTCTAAGCACTCTCGGGAGTACTGGCATTACAGGGCGACCGAGTATGAAAAGGAATTGCCAGTGCTGCGTTTGGGGTTAGTACCCACACAGTAGGTAGTCCAGACATGATACAATATCCATTAACCAGAAGTTAAATGCACAGACTGAATAACAAGACAGATGTTTAAGGAAATATCGAGCGCACAAACACAACCTTCACTGCTTCACCAGCGCCCTCTAGTAGCCGAGCAGATGCTACATATCAAGATGTGATTTGAAACCATTCCATCTCTACGGGATGAACAACGATCTTAACTTAACACTACTGCTAGACAAGGTATCAGTCGCTAATGACAAGCACACCATACATGTGCCGCATTACAAACAAATCTTTGAGAGCGACTTTGGAGTCGCATCATTTAACAAATGCGTCCGCAATAGACAGGGTATCGAGCTTGTGTCGTCATCAGCCACTTCAAACAACCCAATAATCCGCCTGCTAGCAACTGTAGCATTTCACCCAAGCTTGCGCCACGCCATATTGTCTGAAGGGTTGGTGTGTGTTAACGCGACGACGCAGATCGTGTGTGAACAGGACGCTCTCAGACGCGGCAACTACGACGTGAACTTGCGCGTCAGTTTGGGGCGTGGGGGCGCATTCTCATTATGACAGGTGCGGCAGCATTTGTGCTGTATGTCCGAGAGAGAACAGCGCCCCATGCGGAGAAGGGCCCGACACATTGTAGCGCTCATCTGATCGCCGGGGCAGTGATAGTTCGATTCCAGCGCTGCAAATACAACATTAATTATACGAAGCTCCCATTGTATTAAAATGTCTTACATTTCTTTCAGCTTCTCGTGATAAGTTATCTGTCGAACAAATTTGGACAGTTCCATTCAATTTATTAAAACTACGGTTACATGTCGCAAATGGTAATCATGATCTCAACTAAGCAAGTGCATCGACACTTTACCCTGAGATGGTGCAGATGTTTGGAGACCTACCTCCTGTTTCGTCCTCGGGGCAGGGATCTAGGTTGCAGGATTGGGAGGGCTCAGGTCGCATTGTGGGATCACATCCGCTCCCAGAGTGCTGACTGTATACGTTAACACACTGTACATTTCGCAGCTGTTTTCCTTCACCACACGATTTACTGCACTGTACGCGAGCATCAAAACAACATACATTCCTGCACTTCCAACATCCAGCAGCCAACAGGTAAAGGGAACGACAGGTGTGGAGATTACGGGTCACTCACCTCGCCCCAGGGCCCAGTAACCCATTTCAGACAAGGACCTAAATTACACAGCTGCTCAGACGCTGGGCGGATGTCAAGGTCGCACAAATCGTCCAGGTGACACGTGACCTCTCTCACCCTAGCCCCGTCTCCGCACGTAGCTGAACACTGAACATTAATCGGTACAATTATAGCGGTCTTAAAGTAATAAGTTTAAAACCTATCCATAATTCCAACCGAATCAATTAATGCTGTAAACAAGGTATGAGTAAGTTGTTGCGGGTTGATTAATGTCATATATCGGTCTCACCTGACTCCATTCGCTAACGTGCCAGTCGTGACATTCGCCCTCATCGCAGGCTTCTTCCTCTGATACTTTATCGAGACCATCGCACAAGTGTTCATCTACCTCCAGAAGAGATGAAACGGAAATGCAAGCTACTCTTCGTCGCCGTAGTCCCGAGCCACAAGACTTCGAACACTAGCGCACGGGACACAGTTACACAGTAATGTACGAGGCGAATTCAATCAAAGACGCGTTGGCAAATGAATATTCAGATATGCACGTACTTTCTCCCAAAGCAACGGTGTCCATCTGTACAGCGTGCTGTCACCAGGCGGAGTGGGGACACCCGCCTGGTCAGCTTGTCTCTCTGATGGTCTGCTAGAACGTAATACTGCTGACGTGGACAAAAGTGAGTCCAGTCGAGTAGGCAATGGAATGGTTGTAGACGATACCCCCCAGACCCCTGTACTTCTCATTGGACTACTCACCGTATTTATACTATCATCGCCAAGACTCATTTTATTACGCAAAATTCCATTTTCATTTGTGTCTTTGTGACTCGACATCAATTTATTGGGTGAGGTTGCTTTTGTTGGCGAGGGTGTCTGGGCGCCTAAACTTGGGGATGGATGAGAAGTTGATTCCGGGTGGGATACGTCACCAGTTGAATCAGTCGCTGTCCCGTCTGAATGGACAGACTCAGCCAGGTTGTCTTTCACGGGGGTCAGTTGGTTTTTCTGGAAGAGTTCGTCGGTGTTGGAGGTTGTGGTGGAGGAGTTGGTGGCTGGTGGGCAGGGTTGGTGGCTGCACTCCCTTCGCGTCATAGGTTTACTCGCCTCGTGACAGTACAGCCCGCCAATACAGGAGGCGCTACGAAACTGTATACCCATCCCACACGACCGCGTGCACTGTAACACAACGGGAGGGGAAATTAGAGGGGTGTGTGTGGGGGGGGGGAGGGGTAAAAATGGTCACAGAAACAAGCACAATCTGCTTCGCCAAGTCACTTTATTTAACTCTAAGTGGCTGTTTCCCTATCGGTCTCCCCGTGAAGGTTGGCACAATCCTTACAGACACCGCTACAGACATTCATCAACAAAGGACATTTCATCACAAACCACTAGATTGCCAAGCATATTCAGATTATATCGATCATCAACGTATTTGTTGGGTTATAAGCTGCTGACACAAGGAAATGCTCGCCCACCGGTGACCACTCCTGTAGCTGCCATTGACCACAGGACACGTGGCCACACTGGCGTTCTGTGTCCGGCACGTCCACCTGGTCGCAGCCTCCGTCGGCTTCACTACACGTCACCTCCCGATACTGGCGGCTGCATGGGTTGTCATCACACGGCTGTCACAATCACAACAGCCACACAGTGATGTCACCACACCTTACAGACTGGCACAAGTCATAGCTGACCGAAGAGCTTTACTATGAAATTGAATATCTCGATTGTTTCGAGTCCATTGATTTAAAACGTGCTTAACACAGGAGTCCATTCAAATGAGTAGAATTAACAAGTGAAGCTTTGGCGTGCGTGAGCTAGGGTTTACTAGACATCGTATATATATATATATATATATATATATATATATATATATATATATATATATATATATAATATATATATATATATATATATATATATATATATATATATATATATATATATATATATATATATATATATACATTTGATGTTTTGCTTGCTGACGGCTGGAATAAATAGATCATGTTGCTTGGTAGTGCGACTTAGGGAACCCAACGCCTATGGTGTGGGGGGGGGGGGTAAGGTGGGTGGGTGGGGGGTTACCTGTTGCCAGTCACCGACAAGCCACTCGGGTGTCAGTCGTGGACAAGCTTTCTTTTGATGACAGGGTTCCACCTCACTCGGCTTGACCAGACCCTCACATTCGTGGTCGTCAAGCGCCATCTGGTTGTCAGGACCCAGACTGCGTATACACAGCACTGTACGGCGATGTATGCCAGTATTACCGCATGTTACCGAGCACCTCTGCCAAGGTCCCATCCACCATCTGTAAACCACGGGCCACATGCTCACAAACTCACCAGTCAAAACATGCCACAATATCATAACTCTAATCTAAAACAAGGCCAAGAACCAAGGAGCCCGCTATGGTATGACCTTGGCACATTGAACTGACCTTGCAGGACAGGTGTGGGTGTTGCATGATTTCTGCATATCGTCGGGTTTCGATGAGGAATTGCAGTAATGGTTCTCCACGATGCCAGCCTCTTTCTCAACACAAACCACTTCGGACCGCTGGTAACCTGGCCACGTTATGACATTATGATTTATTATCTGTGCGTGAGCATCCTGACCACCCTGACACAACATAACTTATATCATAATTTGAGAGATAGAGAACAGTTTGAGTGTGAGTGTATACATGGTGATGAGCACACGCACCTCCCCCACACGATGAGGTGCAGTGCGTCCAGTCGAGGTACTTCCAGTAGAAGACGGGACGTCTCGTATCTGTGGCGTTCCCATTTGGTACCGTGTATTTCACCTTGACACCAGGGTTGTTCGATTGAAATAATAACTGGAAACACCAATACGTAATCTGGACTTGGATGCGTAGTGTTGATTATTGAAGAATTATATGTATAATCATAAGTTCTATTTCATGGTAGATATTTATATGACGGTATATTGACCATGATATGCAGTGGTTCTCGTAGAGGTCCTTCTGCACTAAAGCTCTCCTTGTTCCCGTCCCTCGTGTAATGCACCACTGTACCCGCAGCCTTGTAATCGCCGCTCCACTGAATGAACCAACCGCCGTTCAGGAAGTAGTGTCCGTCATTACTGCGCAGAGCCAGGTAGTTGTTAGCTTCCGCCACTTCCTCCACGCGGATGTTCCTGGCGCCGGCGGGAATCACCATGGCTTCCACGTAACCTGCGACACCATTATGACGGACATGAGTGCCGACATTATGACAAGCTTGTGAGTTTATCTGGAAATTAATAAATCAGTCATAGATTTATTATCTAGCAAATTATATGTACTAAATCCGTATGTTTGAGACATTGTCGTGGAGTAGGCAAGTGAACCGATTGTATGTTAGTTGAACGCAATGCAGTTAGCGCACTTACCGAGTCCATACTTGTCATTGAACTCCTTCTTGACCATCTTACAGCTCGACCCGTCGCCATGACAGACACCACAGTGGTCCTCCACAGCCTGTGAGTCGATCTTCCAATCACACCCTACATGCTGTGACACACATCAGCCATCTTAGACTGGTTGTCTTCCACATGTGATATTCACCACTGACTCATCACAGCAGAGGTACTGGACGTTTTAATGGCACACTAAGCAGAGACAGCGACAACTCACGCGACATCTGCCCGTTATGCACATATCCCTACTGCCGAGTCGACATGGCGTCCCGTCAATCACCGTCTCTCTCAACATTACAGAGAAGAACTTGCCTCGTGGTTTACAGTGCAGCTGACAGACGGAAACTGTTCGTAACAAATTATCGATGAAAATAATTATAATAATAATAATAATAATAACATTTATGACAATAATAGTAATAATAATAAAATAACAATCAAGATGGCGATGGAAAGTTTGGGTTTCATTTGAATACGATATCATGATAATGAGGCAGCAGACAGGACATTCTTGTAACTAGTGGTTACGGTTACCATGGTCACAACGTACATGTGTGTTCAGCTCATACACACTCTGATTGAGTTCGTGTTAGGTTTGCATTGTCCGTACGTACGTGGGTCGATTTTTGGGAGCACGTCCCACTCAAGGTAGCGACCACGGTAGGCGATCTGGTTGAATTCCGAGCACTGCACCTCGCGAAGACTGGCTTCTCCTTCGGGGCAAGGATCCACATTACAGATCCTGTAACGTTTCCTCTCTCCAAGGCAATACTTACCTCCGTTCTGTGGACTGGAAACGAGATAAAAGCAGGTGGATTCAGCGTGTTACGTCAACATTATGATTGCACGAGTCGTCACTCCCGTCGTCCTAGTGATTAGGTCATTGCGACTACTCACGGAGGGTGTTCGCAGTGTCGATCTGAGAGAGATACCCCCGCACCACACGTGACACTGCAGTCCGTCCACCTGTTCCATTGACCCCATTGGCCGTCAATAGCTAGCGGTTTATCGCCGATAGTAACACATCGTCCTCCGGAGCACCACTAGAAACACACACACCACGTCCCCTCACCACTAGAAACACACACACCACGTCCCCTCACCACTAGAAACACACACATCACGTCCCCTCACCACTAGAAACACACACACACACCACGTCCCCTCACCACTAGAAACACACACCACGTCCCCTAGCCACTAGAAACACACACCACGTCCCCTCGCCACTAGAAACACACACAACACGTCCCTTCGCCACTAGAAACACACACACCACGTCCCCTCGCCACTAGAAACACACACACCACGTCCCCTCACAACTAGAAACACACACACCACGTCCCCTCACCACAGTCAGTAGGACCACTAAGCCGGGATGATCTCACCTGGGGCTTCAATAACCAACCAACTACATGGCTTGTGACGTACTCCTCATATGAGACTAACATCTATTAACGATGTGGGGTCATTGAGTATGTTCTCACCTTATTCTCGCCGCAGATGGTGCCCACGGCTGCTGCCTCTAATCTCGTCAGACATTTGTTCTCTGTTCGACACCACAGCGTACGACACAAATCCTGCCCACGGCACAAACATACGTCACCCGCCATGTTTGATACAACCATATCCCTAGCAAATTTCAAAGACAATCTTTGATTGCAGGTTACCACCTCGTTGCCATATATGGCTTATCTGTTATGGTAAGGAAGTTATTGTTAGCAAAACTTGAACGTAGCGATAGAAGAAAGGCCCCTCTATCACGTGTGTGAATCTCACATCGATGTAGCCGCAATGGGTGGCGCCGGGTCCATACTGGAGGCTACACTGGTGGTCAGCATCGTACATGACACCAGGGGGCGCCTCGGGGAAGTCGAACGCATGAGGGCTCGGCTCATCGTCCAAACAGAAGCCCCAGTCCCGGCTAGACAGCGAACAGATTGGTACTTCACAGCCGCACAGCCATACATCATGGCCGCCAGCTACAAGGTTAACTTAACATGACAGTGAACGAATTGCACCCAGACATCAAAGTAAATGTGCTGATGTATGATGAATAAAAATGTAAATTAATTTGCCATCAAATAAGATATTTCACAGAGGAAAAATATCACATATGGTCCACAATTGAGGCTCGTAAACAGTGTTGTATATCATCATTTCTTATGCAACACTCCCGCGTGTCATCGTAAAAAGGTGAGCGGATGAAGTTATGAATGATGACGTCATGTCAGGGATGGGCCACTCCCACCTGGTCACTGATGAACTTGTGATTGCGGACTACTTACTCGAGGAAGCGCGTGATGAATTGGCGGGAACACTCGGACCAGTAGAGAGGTGAAGCGCCTACATTCAGCAGCGGTGACATGACGTACTGGTGATCGTCTCCATCCGGGTAACATGTGTTCTGCGTCCCATCATGGCGCAGGTCAAAACTGGATCAATCGCCACAAACAACGATTACAAACAGCGCAAGACACTCAGCAAAGATGTTTTTTTAACAATGTACACATGTCCTTCAACTCGGTCATGTCTTGGAATCAAAATATCAGTATATCAGACAACATTCTCGAGTAGAAATACGTTTTAGGATGCTAATCTTCTCCACATTGTCATTCTTAGTCGCCCCTACGTTATTTTCGTGGCGTCTTTGATTGGCGGGGCCTGCGTAATCAGTAGGTTTTACAAATAATCTACACCTTCAAAAGAGGTAGAGGATACGAGGGGGAACGACAACACACGCTGTCAGAGACGTCGCGTCTAATTGTCATGACGGTGTTTATGAGTAAAAACCTTGACTTATAAACATTATTCGTGTCAAAACGGTGCCCATTTAATGGACCATCAACCCAGATATATGTTAATGATATGAAGTGAACCTATTTGACAGAACTTGAAAACGTTTCAGTTCTCCTGGAGTATTTACGCTCCTAACTGATATGCTAGGTAATGGTATGGAATGATTTGGAATAGTTTCTCCTGTGTAATAAATAACTCGTTTGTACGCAGTCACGACCCTACCATCCAGGCTTTCACAGCATTGAGCGATATTCGCATGACGTCAGTACCTTGCGGGTATGATGCAGCCGGTGGCCCCGATCCAACCCAGCCTCTCCCATCACCAAGACGACCACAACCGTCATTACAGAAACCATTAGTTATTTCCGTCTGATAACCCGAGAATTGAAGACGCCTGGCGGGAGGAGCGGGGATCGAGGGGATCAAACCGTAACCACAAGAGGTTGGTTAACAAACGCGTTGTGAGTTGGTTAAGATTGAGGATAAGATTGAAATTGATATCGCTATCAGCGACTGTCACTTTGAAATGGCGCAGACGGCAAAATCACGACACTTCTGCTGCCGTACGGCATTCGTGACATGTGAACAATGACAGGAATCTCTGCTCCTTCGCCTTCGGGTAGGCTGCCATTAGGACTTCCGGGAAGCCGCAGGGGATACCATTGTGGTGGGCGACATCAAGAGCTTGCGGTTCCAGCTCCAGTCCCACTATCACGAATATGGTCAAGATGACACACTAATTTAAATATGATAAAACTCGTGATGACTCTGGACGAAGTGACCACAAGTCTGACATGGGGTGAATGGGGACGAGAAAAGTATGATGTTAATAAGATATAAGTAGAATGTCACTACGAGTGTGTACTACATTAGTACAAGTTTGAAGCCGATTCCTTACAATAGTGTCGCGAGTTACTACGAGTGAGTGAGTAGGCTAATACAACGATATCGCCACGAGATCAGTCCGATAATATAACGAGAAGTTACGAGCAATAAAGAGAACACAACGAGAAACCTAAACTCGAGGCTGCGCACTAAAAGGTTCGAGCATGTTGAAAATGTTCATGGCGCCTCGTGATGTTGTTGCGATAAGAGGTACTGCGGTATGGTCTACGAGATATCACAAGTTACAAACTTGTCGTCCCTCGTAGCTCAAACCCACGACAGTATGACAGGGACTAAAGGAAATGAACTGAACACCGCGCATAGAAACACGAGGAAGAGCAACAATTTATTCTGTATGCTGTATTCAGTGTAGGTACTACTCATCATTGGTCGCGTTGGTTTTGCGTGATCCTTGCGAGTTCTCGCCGAGTCAGCGTTGCAAACTAGGGACTTTCTGTCTCACGGCCTTCTCTGAAGTTTTTCGTGAGATCTCGCGTGATATATATATTTTTTGTTGCAAACATAGAACCTTCTATTATAACGGACAGCTTTACAGCCTGATACGAAAACACTGACACCATTTTGAAACCACAGAGAGGTAATTCTTGATTTACGGACTGCAAATTACACAGCGCTGCAACAGAGCAGCATTAATCGCATGAACAACCACTGTCGGAACCATTGTACGAGCTCCTCGTTTTAAGTACCAGGCATAAACATAAATCAGAGCGTCAGATGCGTCTTTTGAAACCTCGTCATGTTGGACGAAGTCATGCGTATAACCCTGGGTAATTCCAGCGAACTGTCTATATTGCCGAGGCGTTTCCCAACGGTTGTTGATGACGAATAAACGTCAAACAACTTCTCCCTTCTGTCAGGTCGACGAGGAATCCAAGTATTTCATTACTAGATCTCTCTGATGCAGTACTACAGGCCAATATGTTTCTGACAGGCAGCTTTTAACGCGATCTTGTTCTGTGCTCTGTTATAAAAATCGTGACTTCTAAGTGACGTAGGATTTGATTATGTTGCCTAGCACCGACACCATAGCACAGGGGCGAATGCAGACAATGCTTGATGGCTACTGTGTTCTCTCCATTGATTCCAGTCAGGAGAAGGGGTGTGTGACGTCACAATGAAGACAGCACTATCAGCATTCAGTTACCACCCCAGCTGTCGCTGTAGCTACAGACACCAGATCATATACTGATTGGTTACACATAAGTTTTTCTTACTGAGACCCTATTGTTATTGTTGTCATCGTCAGTGATACTTCTACCGTCATTACAGCAAGATCTGATTACTGCTGCTATTTTGCCAACACAAGGAAATGGTAGCCGAATGTCTTAAAAATGATACGTCATAAACAAATAATCCTGTATCCGTGGGAACACCACCACGGGATCCCAACCAAGTCATCATATACTGACGCGTTGTTGACAATGACACAATGACAACGACAACAAACTTCATAACAAGCATCATAAGTCCCAAGTTTTCATCTAACTTCCAGGGAGCAGCTACCAACCAGACTCGAGGTTTGTCATTTTTTTGTATGACACTCTGCCCGTACGACAACGCACCACAGTGTACCAATCTGGGAGCCATATCTCGGGTTATCAGTTGATTACCCTTGGTGTGGGGGCGGTGGTGGGGGGGGGGGGGGGACCTAACACCTTGTCAATCGCTCGTTTTAATTGCCGTGCACGGCACCAGGACAACTTCACTACCCCCCTATGGCTTCATCATGGGAGACCTGGTGTTACTCAGTCCTTTCAAATCATGAGGTCACCAGTTCATCAGTGTGTCATTTATGCAACTGGAGGCCTGTTATTGAGGCTTCTCATCAGCTGTATGCGGTCCTCTTCCTCGAAGCCTTCAAAAGTACGATTTGATTGCACATCAGAAAAAGAAACTCTGCATCAGTTACCAACCAGAAAGGTCAAGTTGAATGTCGACAAAGTGTCACCAGCAGTCGCCGACAGAAATGTCAACATATAATCTATAACAGTTACTCATCAGAAATATATACTGCTGCATAAGTTTGCCGTTGAAGGCATACAGCAGTGTGCCAGTCGGAAATGTCAACTTTAAAGTGTAAAACAATTGCTCATCAGAAGTGCAGCTTGAAGTCTTCAATAGGTGTCCATCAGAAACTTAAAAATCTACAACACTTGTCCATCAGAAATATCAATATATAATCTACACCCGTTCCCCATCGGCAATATATACATAAGGTCTACAACAGAAATGCAATTCAAAGTTGACAACAGTTGCCCATCGGAAATGTTAACTTAAAGTCAAAAACAGTTGCTCATTTGAAATGCAACTTAGTCTTCAATACGTGTCCATCAAAAACGTAAACTTAAAATCCTACGACAGTTGTATTTAAGAAATATCAATAAATGTCAAACGCTGTAACAGAAACGTCAACATCAGGTCTGCAACAATTTTACGTCAAAAGTATACAGCCATTTCAAGAGTGTTCAGCAGTTAACCACATAAGTTTAATTAAAATTCTACAACAGTTGGCTATCAGAAATGCAATCTTTAAGTCATCTACATTTGCATATCAACAGTTGCCCATAAGAAGTGTAAGTGCACAAGAAAGTGCGACCTCTGCGTGTCATTGACAACACACAAGTATACAGTCACGTGCAAGACACTATCCCAAAAAGTAGTTTGAAAAGCTGAGTGAGTGATAAGTTTTTGATGCTCCGCACAATGCGCTGTAATGACGGCTCTTGATTTACATAGAAGAAATAATAGCTTCAGCTGACTATCAACTATGACTTACAGCCACCACCCTGCATTGGTGGGCGAATCATTGTCAAAATAAATACAGTCATCGCTGTTGATTCGCGGTCTCATTAAAGTGTGTAGTAAAAAAAATAGCGACATAAAAGGTCTTAAATGCCCATTCACATAAGAAAAGACTAAGCTGACAAAGCTGGTGAGCCCCAAAATGTTTGAAGGTTTTTTATTTGGTTCAACTAGCGTTGTATTACGCAGAGGAAGTAGCACGGCTGACAAGGTGTTGTCAGCAACGATTAACGCCCCAACAATTTCACTCCATTGACTGAGAGTGTCATTCAAGCATTCGAGAGTTGATCTGCCTCAACGAGTGGTGTTAGATTGGGCAAATAAACACACAAAGAATCGTCTCAAAAACTAGGCTAGGTAGGATGAGAAAAGCTCTTAAAACTACAGAATGTTTGTCGATTGATTAGGTAAATATATAAAATCGTAGATTTCAACAAGATTCCTTATAAACACGATCAACATCAAGAGGGAACACCGCCTCGGATCTGGACAGTCTGCGATAACACATCTGGCAGCGGTACGGAAAGCTTCCAATCGACTCGCAACAATGCACAAATCATTCCAGCTCTCTCACGCGTTGATCAGTCTTCTCACAGAGCTGCATCAAAATCTGGGCTAACCGTTAAGACAAATTCTTCTTTGGATGAGTTAATCAGTTGGCCATCCGTAGACTTCCCAAAGGCCACCAATATTCCACGAAAAGATCAACCACAGACAACCTTACACCACACATAGATCACTCATAGACGGCCCGTAGTTATCCTTACACCACACGTAGATCACTCATAGACGGCCCGTAGTTATCCTTACACCACACATAGATCACCCATAGACGGCCCGTAGTTATCCTTACACCACACATAGATCACCCATAGACGGCCCGTAGTTATCCTTACACCACACATAGATCACCCATAGACGGCCCGTAGTTATCCTTACACCACACATAGATCACTCATAGACGGCCCGTAGTTATCCTTACACCACACATAGATCACTCATAGACGGCCCGTAGTTATCCTTACACCACACATAGATTACCCATAGACGGCCCGTAGTTATCCTTACACCACACATAGATCACCCATAGACGGCCCGTAGTTATCCTTACACCACACATAGATCACCCATAGACGGCCCGTAGTTATCCTTACACCACACATAGATCACCCATAGACGGCCCGTAGTTATCCTTACACCACATATAGATCACCCATAGACGGCCCGTAGTTATCCTTACACCACATATAGATCACC
The DNA here is from genome assembly GCA_034190875.2 of Urechis unicinctus. Taxonomy (NCBI): domain Eukaryota; kingdom Metazoa; phylum Annelida; class Polychaeta; order Xenopneusta; family Urechidae; genus Urechis; species Urechis unicinctus. The sequence goes on from CM067354.1 coordinate 3,823,465, forward strand.
CATAGACGGCCCGTAGTTATCCTTACACCACACATAGATCACCCATAGACGGCCCGTAGTTATCCTTACACCACACATAGATCACCCAAACCCCACCCCCACCCCACCTTCCCTTACTGACTACCCGATTTACTGACTGTCAGTCTCACACACACTCATTCACCCATACCTCACTCACTTATCATAGAACCACACCCGATCAATGACGTCATCTTAGCCCTCTCCATCACTTCTAGCATGCGTTGAATGGCCTCGCGCAAACAGAATTAAGATTCCCGTGTCAATCGATCACAAGGCTCGCCTGTGGCGTAGACACCACTCCATGTTGCGGGTCGCTTGTCACATTCAGGGGCGTCTGTAGAATGTCACCATGACAAGCATAGACTGGTCGTCATCGTAATGCAGCAGACATCGGCCTGATCACGAGAACGCCCGCAGTTCTACGTCTACAAACTAGTGAGCTCGAAATTCGAATTCCTTCGATTTAGCCAAACTTTTTACCGAACATAACACTCAGCCCAAGTGCTCGGATCCATAAGATTATTTACCGAGTCCGAACATAACACTCAGATCTAGATTTAACATGACATATTCCCAGCTGAGCTCAGGCCCGGAATACGAGCAGTTGGGGAAGCTTTATTCTATACCTACTTGTGTCCCAGCTCATGAGCCACAGTGAAGGCGAGAGCCAGTCCCGTGTCCTCGTTCACGTTACAGCTGCGATGAGGTTGACAGAGTCCCGACACCTGAGCCAAACCCAGGGTGCTACACGGCTCGTTCATTCGCGAACAGATGTTGTACCTGACAGCGCAAATAATACGAACAAGTGTTATTTACAATAATAACCGACCGCTAGAAGCAAGTGGCCGGTATTGACAAGCGGCTGTTATTGCGACCTAATTACCTGTTCAACACAAATATCAGCTCGTTCAACGCACAGACATAAACCTGTCCCAACCTTATTACTAAGAACTGCAACAGGTGTTACCGTCTAGAACCATGTTATAAACGAAAACATCTAGACAAATTCACTTGACAATTGCATCTCTCGTTTCGGTATCAACCAGGATTTACCTCGCTATCTACCTGTCTCTATCTCTCTCCGTGACAACAGCACCAGTCTGTCTCAGCATCAACTGTCTCTCTTACCTCAGCATCTATCCAGCTCTGCACCCTTGGCATCTGTCCACCTCTTCAACCCGAGCATCTATCTATAATACGACTGTCTTTCATCTTCAGCAACCGTCCGTCTATCTAACTTCAGCATAGATCCGTCTCTCAAACCTCAGTATTTGTCCGTCTCTTCAACCTTATCATCTGTCTGTCTTTCCAGCCTCATCATCTGTCTGTCTCACCAGCCTCATCATCTCTCTATCTCTACAACCTTATCATCTGTCTGTCTCGTCAGCCTCATCATCTGTCTATCTCTACGACTTTATCATCTGTCTGTCTCTCCAGCCTCATCATCTGTCTATCTCTACAGCCTCATCATTTGTCTGTCTCCCTAAACGTCCCTTTAACAGCAGAGTGTACTTTGGCATACCCAAGCATCTACTTGCCTCTCATCCCCTTCTTCACCTGGTGATTAGGATGGCTACGACGTGGTGATTAGGGTACTCCTCACCTGGTGATTAGGATGGCTACGTCATGGTGATTAGGGTGTTTCTCACCTGGTGATTAGGATGGCTACGTCGTGGTGATCAGGGTGCTGCTCACCTGGTGATTAGGATGGCTACGTCATGGTGATTAGGGTGCTTCTCACCTGGTGATTAGGATGGCTACGTCATGGTGATTAGGGTGCTTCTCACCTGGTGATTAGGATGGCTACGTCATGGTGATTAGGGTGCTGCTCACCTGGTGATTAGGATGGCAACGTCGTGGTGATTAGGGTGCTGCTCGTCTGGCGGATTCACTGAGGTTTGCCACTGACAAAAGCTCTTCAGCGTGTGGTCGGCGTGGTGGTTGATTTTAAGACCCGGCTGTAACAGGACAAACATCACAGCCGATGAAGGTGAATCAATAGACGCAAAGCCACCAATTAAGTGTAATGCCTATACTAAGTGGTTCCGTATACTATTATAAACCTTGGATTCTACAACAGCAAAATTCTTCTAGCGACGACGAAGTGTGGGCGGAATGAGGTCTTACCTCTGGTCCGAGAAGTTTCAGTACTCGGACCAGGACGATGTTGACAGCATTACCCAGACTGGCATCATGGTATATATTCGACACCTGCCATAAAACACACATAAGGGAATTAGCACTACGTGGTTAACAGCCCGAATCATGAAACAATACGATGTTAGAGAACGGATCTGATGAAGTCTGGAAACACAGTAGGGTACAAATGGTTAATGAGCGCAGGTGTAGCAGAAATACGCGAATGGGTTATCATAACGAGATCTCTCCGGCCCATATAAGCTTTATTTTCAAGATTAACTGTTTTCTGGGGTATTTTCCTATCAGTCACGAATCTTTTCGACGAGAATGAGTTATTTAGGGCATTCTTCTCCTTCTTCAATGACCGTATTAAGACAAAGTCTGATACAGTCGCCGCCAAAACAGAATGTAGGAACATATAATTAGTCATCGTCAAGTCGATGTCAGATTATAAATTTATGTAAATATCTCTCTCGCATCAATGACATGATTCTAATATCATTCACAATTGGGTCGCCATACACTTAAATGTCCAAATAACTCATCCACTCTTCAACCATATTTAACTTTTATGTCGCTATTCAGGAATACGAGACAAATGGACGAGGTGACGTGAAAACTACGCACAGTTGGGAATAAAACGAAAGTTAATATTTTATTTGTACCAAGGGACCTCCTCACATGACGAACCATCTAAAGCGGTTGCCAGCACTGCGTTCCAGGCCGTCAGTATACAGTCGCCATGCACACGGATAATTTTAACAGATTTAATCGTCTTCTGTTCTTCGTAGTTGTTAAATATTCAAACAGTTTTTTTCGACGCGGGTCAGTTTTTACGCTAACGGATCATGTGATGTTACGTTGTACACTTTTTCCGCGTTTCCCATGAATTGATGCATTGCCAATAAAACGAGGTTTGCTGCAAGTCCACTACGAGCCCCACAAGCGAGATAAGATTGCGACAAGCCTCGTTAGGCGAATTGACAAAAACGTGGGCGCAATATCGACTGGAATTAGTTTTTCACATCAGGGCATATAAATCTTTGTGACGGCGGTCGTAAAATATGGTTGTTCTTTTCATCTTGTCCTTTCTTTACGGCGCGCGCGATGAAACGAACAACATATGAACGCTCATAATGGCGACGTCACTTTTTTCTTTACATGTCACTCAAATGGCATCAACGTAACAATAAAAATAAAAGAATGGTTGTGGAACAGAGAAAAAAAAGTTAGCAGGAATCATACATACGTGATGTTATATCACTGTGGTGTGACAAATAGCTCTTGCTTTCATTTTACAAACGGAATATTGGTGTGTGGTTGGAAACGAAGTTAGATAACATATCGATCACGCGATGTCCATAAGTGGTTGTTGTTGGATGTAACATACCATGTTAATTATGGTGAGAATGTATGTGTCAATATCTTCGTTCTTGTAATACTCCATCATACGGCTGTCTACCACCACGAGCAGCTCTACATGACGCTCCACGCTAACAGAACGCTTCCCGCGACGCCTCGATGACGTCGTTGAGTGTGGAACGTTCTCTTTCTGCCAGGAGTCCCGTTCTTTCTCGCTGATGATGTACGAGTCTGTTGAAAGAAGGCGCGACAGATATAAATAGAGCATGGAAGAGCGAAAAAGGTTAGTATCAGGAATAAGGCAATAACAGTCATGAAATGATAGATTGATCATATTGCGATGTTTTTAAGTATTGTGTTGAAATAAGGCGTCATGATCTATAAGCGACGTGATCAACTGCAGTCTTAAGATCAGTTTTTTGATGATTGATTACAATGTTGCGGTTTATTTTTGTATTTAGTGGACTGTTGATCTAATAGAATGTTGTTATCTTTGTTTTGACCTATACTAGGTGCATTGGTTAATTTTTTCGTCTTGACATAAAGAAAAGCGATCTTGTGGGACAAATCGTTCATTCTGGGTACTTGGTTAAAGAAAATATCGAATACTTACATTGACAGTATACGACAGACCATTTCTCGTCGAATTCTACCACCCTCCCGAAATTTAATGAAATCCAATGTGGAAGTGAATTGTATGGCTCTACTCACCTTCCACGCCACAGCTGCCGTCCTGGGCCTGATCGTTGTCCGTCGACTTGGGGTAGAGCTCGGCTGGCAGAGAGGAAGTCTTGTAGACGACGTGAGGATGGTGGGGGTCAGAGGTCACATTGTGACCTCTGATGGGTTCGATGAAGTAGTGACCTTTATTCGTTCGCATCATTCCGTGCTGCAAACAAATAATATTGTATGTGAGACGAACGAGAGGACTAAACGATTATGACCTCTGATGGGTTCGATAATGACCTCTGATGGGTTCGATGATGACATCTGATGGGTTCGATGATGACCTCTGATGGATTCGATTATGACCTCTGATAGGTTCGATGATGACCTCTGATGGGTTCGATTATGGAAAGCAATACAACTGCCGTGATTGACAGCGCTGTGTAAATCAGGTTAACACCGTGGGTGCTACAGTTTACAGACAGTACACTGGAGTATACAGACGATATATCGGGACTAAACGTCGCGTAGGTCTCCCCATGATATGCATGAATTGGAGCTATAAATAATTACGTAATCACAGGAGGAACCTCAGGGCAATGGGTAATTACGTAATCACATCAAGACCATTACGTGATCTCATTACAAAACTTTCAACAAATCAAAAAATAAAACCATCCATTTCACATTTAGCTTTTACAAGTAACCTGCTCCTACATAAATGTTATCATTAGATAATTCGTATGAAATGCCTATGATATCCGTCCTCCCTCAATTGTAACTTGTTTTGAATACACTCCATTAATAAAGAGGCAGACTGAGCTGGTGTGAAAATGGGAGAATGAAAGCTACAATGATTCACTTCGCCAAACGAGGAGGTTTTCACAGTAAAAATTTCATATTGACAATAATTAATGTGTTTTAAAACGATTGTACACCAGGCCATTCAAGATTTGCTGCGAGAGGTACACATCCGTACAGATGTATAGAGTCAACGTACAGAGGTATAGGGTCGACGTACAGAGGTATTGGGTCACCGTACAGATGTATAGAGTCAACGTACAGAGGTATAGGGTCGACGTACAGAGGTATTGGGTCAACGTACAGAGGTATAGGGTCAACGTACATAGGTATAGGGTCGACGTACAGAGGTATTGGGTCAACGTACATAGGTATAGAGTCAACGTACAGAGGTATAGAGTCAACGTACAGAGGTATAGGGTCAACGTACAGAGGTATTGGGTCAACGTACAGAGGTATAGAGTCAACGTACAGAGGTATTGGGTCAACGTACAGAGGTATAGAGTCAACGTACAGAGGTATTGGGTCAACGTACAGAGGTATTAGGTCAACGTACAGAGGTATAGAGTCAACGTACAGAGGTATTAGGTCAACGTACAGAGGTATAGAGTCAACGTACAGAGGTATTGGGTCAACGTACAGAGGTATAGGGTCAACGTACAGAGGTATAGGGTCGACGTACAGAGGTATAGGGTCGACGTACAGAGGTATAGAGTCAACGTACAGAGGTATAGGGTCAACGTACAGAGGTATTGGGTCGACGTACATAGGTATAGAGTCAACGTACATAGGTATAGGGTCGACGTGCATAGGTATAGGGTCAACGTACAAAGGTATTGGGTTAACGTACAGAGGTATTGGGTCAACGTACATAGGTTTAGGGTCAACGTATATAGGTATAAAGGGTCAACGTACAGAGGTATTGGGTCAACGTACATAGGTTTAGGGTCCACGTATATAGGTATAGGGTCAACGTACAAAGGTATTGGGTTAACGTACAGAGGTATTGGGTCAACGCACATAGGTATTGGGTCAACGTACAGAGGTATTGGGTCAACGTACATAGGTTTAGGGTCAACGTACATAGGTATAGGGTCAACGTACAAAGGTATTGGGTTAACGTACAGAGGTATTGGGTCAACGTACAGAGGTATTGGGTCAACGTACCTTATATGATGCCGTAATTCACGGCGATTCCACCTCCCCCCCCCCCCCCCCCCCCCCCCCCCACCCATTGCTACATCCAAGGTTCAATTGACTTACAATCATCTATCATCATAACGCACATGCGCACGGACTGGATGCCTGCCACGAGGCACGTGTCTCTGATCATTTATCAAAGCAACCCAAGTCAGGAAGGTGTTCTAAGCATGTCACTTGGCAAGGTTCTAGCGAAAGCTCCACTCCTCGGATGTTTTATACACTTCTTACACAACTTCCCCTTGCCTGTCTGTCAGCAGAACTTCGTGACCTCAGAGCGACCTTGTAACGTGAGCTATTTGTGTTTTCTTTCCCACCGCCGTTAAGCAGCGTTCTTCATCAGCCGAGGAGTCAGACCGTATACTCGATGCTACAATACATCCACAACTTTTTGACGGACTTGAAGCATCGATCTCGTGCTACTTAATTACCTACCCACCACCCACTCACCACGCATTATCTCTCCTACCTTAATTTCTGACTCGAACAAATGGTTGTTTACTGCAAGCCTACCGTCATAACTCATGAGGGGCCATGGGTAAGTAAAAGCAACATGTTACATAATGTCTTGCTGTTTTATGCCGCGAGGCCACCTCGCTGCTTCCCAGCTGGCGCGTAAAATTGACGGCCCAGGAAAGGAGTATAATGTATAGGACAAATGTATATGGCGCACAGGATCTGTCGCTCACACACGCGCTTTCTCTCAAACACACAATAGCCCGTCTGTTTTCTCTGCCTTGTGGCTGTACGTTACTTGTTGGCTACTTTATTTCGCACATTGAATAAAAAAAGTGAATTCAGATATTTTCTAAAGCTGATAACGTCGATTTGCAATAACACGTCTTCATTTTGGTAAAACATACTGTACGGGGTACCCTCGGAAATATGGTAGCTTTTTCCATGACAAAAGTGACAGGTTTAACACTCGCAAATATATATTTAAACTTGCCCGATGATGAATACAAACCAAAGTACTTGAAAACAATGGCACAGAAGGCAATCTGACCACGCATCATTCAAAAGTACAAGGCGGTAATGGGGCATTCATTCACGTACACATGTTCCCATCAGTGTTGTGGAAAGAATTGCTAGCAAGTGGCTGTCAATGTCTGAAATACTCCCACAACCGATAAATACGTCGCATACCACCGGAGGTTGAAAGACAGCGGGAGCAATAAGAAAGTAGAGCGGGCAATTGGGCACAGCTGGCCAGACGTCTGTTAAAGTAACATTATGAACGGATGAATATTGGCAAGATGTCATAAGTTAATGAGGAGGTTGTTTGAGAACGCTATCAATTATGAGACGGAGACCGTATAGAGCGCAATGACTCATTCTTCTGGTTCTGTTTCATCTGAGTCTGCTTATGTTAAGCTTACTTCCCGAAGTATACCAAAGAGTCAACGAGCGCATTCCAGGCAGTTTAATGCGCCATTTATCACAGCTGATGCGATGCGGCCTCACGTCCAACGCGTTATGCCAGGACCCTGGCGGCAACTTGTTCGCTGGTCTACAACATGTCTTGATGTCACGTTAAGTCAAGGAGTGTCTAACAGGACGGTATGCCTAGCAAGCGACAAGGGGCCCGTGTGTATGAATGCACCCCATGCAGGCAGAATCAGTGATTACAGGGCTCACTAGTCAGTGTCATTCATAATGTAGCAACTACAAGAGGGGAATAAATAATCCAGCGTTATCAAGCTTGTTAGCGAAAATGAGGAGAGTTACTATGATGATGATGATGATCATGATGATGACGACGATGATGATGACGATGATGATGATGATGATGATGATGATGATGATGATGATGACGACGACGATGATGATGATGATGATGATGAAGGAGCAGGGAAATGACGAAGATGATACTGCTGCTGCTTAGTGACAGTCATGCATCTACATTTAGGTTTACCCGGTGCCACACGATGATATCAGCCAACAAGCGGATAACTGCTGGCAATTTACACCCTAAACCGCCCAACTCAAGTCTTATCATGCCCAACCATTAAACAACGCGTCCCACAGCAGCCGATGAGCGCTTTCTCTGATTGGTCCATCACGACCGCACTGACAACAGACATTCTTAATGTCCATCGGCCTCTTCGTTGTTTTGGTTTATCGCTGACTATGAGAAAGTGGAGCTTCAACGGACAATGATGGTGAGATTAGTCACTGGTTGACTCATCGTTGTGTTGGAGACACGCTAACCTCAATGCCAGCATAACTCTGGGGACGCTAAGTAAAAAATGTACCAGCTATATCAATTTGTAGTGGTTATAATTCTTCCTTTAACGTGAGTACTGCAGGGTTAAGTGTCCTACAAAACCCAACACTCATTCGGCGAGACAGTTATCGCAACATACATATTTCAGATCCACCCTGCCATCTATTATGAGGACGTTCAACCTCCTTCCATAGCGATCTGGCTTATTCAAAGCCGCCATAATATTGCCAACAAAGCCGTGCCGACATTATCTGTGTCAGCAGGATGCCAGCGGGAAGACGAGGCTTTCTGCTGCCAACTTCCGTTTGTGCCAGTTGGAGAGAGCTTAAAAGAAGTCATTTTCCACTCACCGAACAGCCAATGAGCGTTGACATATACAGTTCACCGCGTGTGTGGTCATGAGACACTTCTCAAATCACCTTGATGTCTGGAGTTGGTTATTGAGATGTAGCGAGCTGGCTGCAAAGACCGAGAGTTGGTAACATAAGTCAGTCGAGTTGTGCAGCTAATTGGCCCAGGCACAAGGTTTCTCTTCATGTAATCACGGCACGGCTCGGTGATAAAAGACTTCTTGTTTATGCTGGAGTGGTGTTGCAATAAACACATCCACACCAGTTTGTTGAAATGTTTGGGGTAATTACATGTCACCTTAATGACTTTACAGTTGATTGGTCTCCGCGCTGGAAGTGGCTGGTGTGGGTTTAGACACAGCCATGTTATTTCATTGGAAACGAGGCCCCATTTAAGTGACTGGTCAAGCTCAATAGCGTGCCTATTGTCGTTCCTGCACGGTTATTGACAGAGCCCCAGTTAAATAACTGGTCAAGCTCCATGGCGTGTACATTGACGAACCGACACGGCTATTGACAGAGCAATGTCACAGATGAGAATAACTGGCGTGTGTTGAATCATAATTCTGTGTAAGTCTTCATCTATCTATTGTTGTAGTGTTCTACACGTTTTGATTAATGAGGTCAGTGTATATTGTGAGCATATATCACCAGCCAGAAATAGCGGCTGTAAGCTTTACCAGTACAGCGCGCATTGCGCTTGATACAACATTGCCCGATCCACATGTATGCAGTAAGCCGCCGGCAACTCCCATCATACAAATCGGGTGCCTTGTTATGTTACCTGGAAACTTATCATAACATCTTCTGTCAGCTATTTCACCTGAACAAATGAGCCTCATATTCGTCGATACAACAGCAAAACACCACTCTCTCCGCCCTCATACCAATTTTCAGCCAGCCAGCCAGCCAAGTCAAGTTTAACTTAACGTTGATGCATCGGAACCACTTACAATCACCACAACGCACGCGAGCGAGCGTTATAGAGTACATTCTAGTCGATCCAAACAAATAGTTCAATTTCCCCGTTTAGTACATTTCTGTATAGTGCGTATCATGGCGAACTCATCACCTCAACTGACGCCATGACAGGCGCTTTACGAGCGGATATCGCCATGATCGAGTATCCGTTGGTGGGAGGCATGATACCAGAAGTAAGATGTGAGTTCGCCCACATTGATGGCTACATTCACGCAATATAGTCCTACATCTCTCGGTAGAGTGCCGCTTATATTGGACAATGAAGAGCTACGATTGGCCGGATAACAGCCGGGAAATGGTCTCTTTTTGCTCATATAAAAATATTAAGCAGCTTGTTTGTGTAAAGCCACCATCACTTACATCAACACGTTGAGATAAACCGCTCCTTCCTTGGCGTAACGTCTTTATACAAGTGAGCTTAGTGGTGCGAAATGGCAATATTATAACAAAGACATAGTATAAAATGTACTCGAGAAAAGATTCAGTTAATCCAGCCTCAATAGAGCTGGGCTATGAACTGGGCCCAAAACCCACAAAAAGCTAACTCACCAGACCATTGCATGTTGTGATGGCAACCGATGATCCTGTTTGATTCCGTATACGTCCGATAAAATGACACTTATTGTCGGAGTCAAGTCGGATCCTGTAGTCAGACAAGTTTCCATGGATACCGGACCTTGTTTCAAACACCATGCCAGGTCCAAGGAACTTCCGGTTGGGCTCCAGAGTGACGTGGACGGAGTCGCCATCAAGGTTCAGCTGATAATGGACAGTGTCGTCAACGTCATCTGTATCTCGACGGGAACGACCGTGGTTGTCAAGGTGATGGGGAAGCTGGTGGGATAGAAAGCGGCCGGCATGGTCGACTTTGCTGGGTATGGTGATGTGATATGACTCTAAGGAACGGGCGAAGCGGGCTGCAAAGACATTACACAAAATATGATCAATAGTTACCTATATGAGCAGGGTGTTGTGACAGCGGGAGTGATCCAAATAGTTAATGCGATCACATGCGTACAAAATATGACGCAAACAGCATGAGGGTTCGTGTTGTACACATATCTCTCGTGTAGACCAACGCGTTGTATAAATAGGCTACCAACGAACTATGTTATCATCATTAGTAGAGGTAGTGAGTACCTGCATGACATCGCTTAGAAACTGTTCACAGACAAACTTATCCAACACACCTACTTGTTGATAAATGGAGGAGTTTTACTATGTGTGTCTTGAACGTTTTGCATGAACTAGTCACATAAGCCCCTTACGTTGTATTGTTCAGCAGAGAAAGAAAAAGATACGGACGAGTCCACCTTATTGTACCTGTGTATTCACTGGATCGTCATGCCTGCGTAAGAGACAAAAGCTTAGGTCTAAATATCTCAAATTGTCCCGAAATTGTTTCCCTGGTTCATTCATGAAAGCAAGTATCGTTACCGAGAAAGACACCAACATTACATGTAGATTGCAGGAAAGATTTTGGTTTAAAAAAATACCAAGTCACTTGTTCATTGTCTCCCAACAATTATTTGAAAGCTTATAAATCTTCTGACTGAAAAACTCCCCGCCTCCGCCAGCTCTCTAACCCGCCTGGTCGTTTAACCAGTGAAACGCCGTTGGAAGGAGCGACGTGCTTATAAAACAACAATCAATAAACTCTCACAAACCACGACCATAAATTTTTGTGTGTGTGCAGCATGAATGAATCTCCCCGTTTACAAACAACTTTTACCTCAGAGCAGAAAACCAGATCTGTTGAGTTAAATAGCGACACTCTACATGGAACTCCTTTCAAGAAACTCTTGACAAGCAACTCAATGCAAGAAATTGTACCAAAGAATATATCTATGAGCAATGTGTTACTTGTAACTCTGTAAAACCTATACTATAAGCTTCACTGCGCTAGCAACTTTATACAACATCACTACATACGTAGCTCTTTCTATGAAATTTGTACAAGCAACGCTATGCAGCGGATTCAAAAAAGCAAACTCTATCGAAGCAACGCTTTGCAGCGGATTTTATGGAACAAACTCTGTACATGCAACACTTTGCAGTACACTCTGTACAAGCAACGCTATGCAGCGCACTCAGAACAACAAACTCTGTACAAGCAACGCTATGCAGCGGACTCAGAACGACAAACTCTGTACAATTAATGCTATGCTGCAGAGCAGAAAAGCAAACTCTGTACAAGCAACGCTATGCAGCGGACTCAGAACGGAAAACTCTGTACAATTAATGCTATGCTGCAGAGCAGAAAAGCAAACTCTGTATAAGCAACGCTATGGAGCTGACTCCACACAACTAACACTGTACAAAGCACACCGTTAACAAGCAACCATAACTGAAACTAACGAATCATCACTTGACGTTTCCGTTTCGTCGATCTTATGTTTGTCTATTTAAATGACCATTATAGAATGCTGGTGACCCCTGACACCCCCCCCCCCCCCCCCCCACACACACACAAAAAAAGAAAAATACAAAGCAACAAGAGGGATTTTTATCTGAAGGCAATCGGCAGGTCAAACCTTACTGCATGACCTCTCGCAGGTGCGCGTGTAGTCGTGAACAGCGATGGCAGGCGAGTGGCGTGTGGTGATGTAAAATGGTGCACATCGCATTTGAGGTCTATAGCTGTTTGATGTGCCGCCAACTATTAGAAACGAGTGCCTAAAGACCGCAGACATCGCGAAAACATGGTCACTTACGCAAGAAGATCTCAATGGACTACCAAAGTTGTTGAATCCATCAAAGCCGTTTAGGAGACGACTCATCTTTTCATCACGAATCGCTTATTTTAAGACCCCCATTCCTAGCCGGCACCCCATGCCACCTGCCGGCAGATGAGCACAGCCACAGACCACCCACTTCACGTAGGCCACTCAATACTTCATGACTATCTCCAGCTCAACAGTCCCCGAGGCTTACACAACAATGACGGTTTCTTGTTGATTCCCTTCTTTCTTTAGAGCATGAAAAGCCGGCGTAATGGAAATCAAGTGAGTAATGACCATATGTGAAGCAATTCACACCAGGCGATGCCCGCTTCGACTCGTGGGACAGGCGGCCACATGAAACTGAATCGGTTTCATGACCAGCTGCCAATTCATTTCCTATCGTAATTTGGATGTGGTATCAACCATACAACAGCATTCTAAACACGAGACCGAGCAGAGCCCAATTTCCCTTCTCTTAATCGTATAAGTGATGCGAACCATGGAAGCCATATGCCTTGAAACTCACAGTGCAATGCATCCGACTCGGTTTAATAAGGGTTTGAACAGCTCCAATGCACTAGTTCGTGGTCTGTTATTTGCTTTACCAGTGTCTGCTTGACGTGAGAGCTGTTCCTGGGCATTTAGTAGAGGTGTTTGTGTAAACGTGGTTTCATGGCGCAAAATGTAGAAATCTGACACTAAGTTATTTGTACCGCAACATGTCCTCCTGACGTTAACCATCAGTCTGCTTTATAATCGTGTATAGACTCGATAATTAGTTCGAGTATCGAGTAGCTCCTACTCAATCATGATCTTTCGTTCCGTAGACGGGTCTGGTGAACAGCGCGGGGTAGGGGTGAGGGAGAAGAGGAGTACATTCGATCGAGGTTGGCAGGGGGATCAAATCACCCACAGAAATCACCCTCTACCCTACGTTACACAAACTGACACACACACACACACACACACACACACACACACCCACACCCACACACACACCACACACACCACACACACACACACACTCACTCACTCACTCACTCACTCACTCACCGCGTCCATGAAATCCAAACCCCAACGAGCAGGTCAGGATAACGCTCCCACAAAAACCAATTGAAAAAGTAAATCACATTTTCCCTCGGGCTCACAATGACATAACTGTGTTGCCGATTCGAATTATCTCACAGTTTCACTTCAGACATCAGACCTTTTGTATTTCAGGTTTTATACAACAAGTTTGTTTTTCAGCACACTACACACTGACTGGCGAGCGCCAAGATGATGGCTCTCCCGTCATGCGTGACCACTTACAAGCCCATCATGCCGACTACAACACACTAACGCTGCTACAAGAACACCCTCGATACAAGAATACCGTCTGGTTTCATTCACAAGCCCAAAGGAGGCAATGTTTACTGAGCATGAGACCACAAGTTGCCTCCGCGAATGAGGTTTCATTCATGGACCGCAGCGCACGCGACAAGAGGTAAGCGGCCTCACTGCTGACGCGTCAATAGTTTATGGATTCAATTGTATAGGCGACTTCATTCATTCACTAACTTGGAAGATGAAGTTTTGCCCAAACACTGTTTCCAGTGAAATATCAACTTTTGTAGGTGCGTTGATGGACATAATATCATTTATCACGATAAACCATACATTAACATCCCCGTACTTCGTCTCGCATGTACTCGGTACAAAAATACCAAACCATCAAACATATTCATTAAAAAAAGGGTCATTTGTCGCTGAAAATGAGCTTTCTTTGTTTGGTCTTCGCTCCCTACAAGAGATCGTTGGACTTCCTGTGGGGGCGCTTCTCTTAGCATTGATCACGTGACGACGACGACGACAATAAGGCAATGCAACGCCGTTCCTTTTTTCACTAACCTCCATCTATTAATCAAGTGAAAGCTGGATACAGACGAAGACATTTTGCTCAATCGTTTTGCTTCTCGTTCGCATGGAAACTTGGTGAACATAGACGTAAAAGAAAATCAGCGAACGTTTTACGCCAAGAAGATCAGAAACACGGACTTTCATTCTGCCATGTGGCCTCACGTCACGCGGCTAAACTTTTACGAGCTTCCGCGTTAGCGAGCTCTCACAGGTTGATTGAGAAATATGTTTACAGCGTGGGTGTGGATAATTATGGAGGTGGGGGCAGGAATCAATACAGCCCACCTCTCCCCCACCCGCACCACTCTACACCGTTCCCACCCAACCTCACATCCACTCCTACTCCATACCAACCACCACGCCCCCACACCCACCCCATGCCAAAAACCACACCCCCACACCCACCCCATGCCACTAATCCCGCCCTTACCCACCCATACCGCCCACGCCCCCCACCAGACCTTACCATGCCCCCACACCCACCCATCTAACCCTACCATGTGTCGCCTCCCTCCCCAACCAGACCTTACCACACCCTCACCCACACCCACCCATCCCACCCCGACTTTTCCATGCACCACCGCCCACCCCATACCATCCTCCACGGGCTCTGCCCGAGCCCCTTCACTCTCACCCTGTCTCCACAAACCCCTCCACCCCAACCCACCCCACCCCATCACCCCACCTCTTACCACCCTAGCCCCACCCCACCCCATCACCCCACCTCTTACCACCCTAGCCCCACCCCTCCCCTCCACCCCACCCCCCCATCACCCCACCTCTTACCACCCTAGCCCCACCCTTAACCTCCCCTCCCCTCCCCCCCCCCCACCCCCACCCCATCACCCCACCTCTTACCACCCTAGCCCCAACACGCCAGTCTGCTCTCGCCGCACGCCCCAGCTACCAACCATGACACCTGACACGCGCACCCCGTCAGCCACGCGCCGACGTTCGTCGAAGACGCGCAGATAAGTGGCTACATGTGAACGAGAACACTGGCCTTTTGATAACAGTTTGTAACTGAACATGTGTAAGTTCTTAGACTGACTCAACTCTCTCCAGAACCGCCAAATGACATGCACATCCATTGACCCTGTATAGCAGGTGAATTATGCATTTGAGTAGTCTCGTTCGGGAGTGAAAGCCCAAGTATTGATGCAGACATGCATGCTAAAACGCACACCTGTCTGTTTACATCTCGAGAGCGAATATGTCAAAACACAGGTAATATTAACAGGTAAGCAATTATCATATCAGGTAAATAAGCAGGAGGCGTACATTGGCAAGACGAGCCGGTTGAGTTCCGCGCCCGGCGAGAGAGGGAGCTGCTGTGTTATGTCTGCGGAATTGAGTCCGGCCACTTATCTAGCTCGTAATAATTGTGCTTCACCAATATGACAACACATCTGGGTCGGCGTGAGAAGCTTGTGATAAATTACTGCCTCCATTCTTTCAACGAAACTGATTAGGTTACCAAGGAAAAAAGTGTTCAATGCCCTAGATTGCAGAGAGCTTAACAAAAACGAGAAAAGACACGGCTTTATAAGTGAGTGCCCCTTGGAAAAAGGCGTACGTTTGTACCGTAAACACCCGAAAGAGGATACCCTAGTTTCATAACGCGCCACTAAAAACAGTAATACCGAATAATACGGCTACATCCCGCCCTGTAAACCTGCAATCAATCTGTCAGTTACCGAAGCGAACCTATGATTCCGTGGTTATTAAGACCCGTGCATGGTTTTACGTTTAACACATATAACCACATATAGAGACTGTATGCATGCTATCGCGACCTGTCATGGCGCGAAAAACATTCATCGCACTTGGAAAAATGACAACAAAGTCGTGATTGTATATAATGGGAGAGCAACCCCTCCAATGCATACGAAATCAACTTACCTAGCGTGGAGGGTTTTTATACCCCCTGACTTGAGTGGGCTGCCTTGAAGGAGCCCCCGGCACAAATGCTCCCTTTAATATATGCTATCAAAATATGACACAATCTTATCTCTGTGTGATAACCGTGACAAATGATCGGCGCAGCTAACGCACACGACATTCCTTCAAACCCAAACATTCCAAGAAGGTTCTTGCAGAAGTTGGTGTCGATCAGAAACGCTTCCATCAACTCAACGAGAATCCAACAACCCTTGAGTTGGTTGCATGTAACGTAAACACAGCTAGGTGCGCTTCTGACCGAGTCGTCTCAATGAGTATGAAAGGAAACCGCGTTTGCAGCACCACCGCCCAACCCCGCCTCTACCCCAACCTAACACACGACACATTCGACTGTGTGTCGTTTTTCAGTTTTTGGAATAAAGGAAGTTTTTCTGTTATTTTGGTCATTTCAAACATACATTGACAGACATACATACAGACAGACAGATAGGCCAACATATCAGACAGACAGACAGACAATCAGACAGACATACATACAGACAGACAGATAGGCCAACAGACAGACAATCAGACAGACATACATACAGACAGACAGATAGGCCAACAGACAGACAATCAGACAGACATACATACAGACAGACAGATAGGCCAACAGACAGAGAATTAGACAGGCTGACAACAAGTAGCAAATGCAACAAGAACTAGATTTTTGGTGATGCCCTCCCCCCTCCAGACCCCTCCCCCTTCCACACCCCTTCTTAGATACCGCTAAAGTAGATGACATACCCAAACCATTAGCACTGCCAGCCTGATCAATGACACCCACGAGGCTTCTAGCAGTCGTTTCATGGAACAGAAGACCGACAATGACGTAACATCTCTCTGATCAACTAGCGAGAGTTATACCAGACTCCATCGGCATGGAGAGACGGCAGCTACCGGAGGCTGTCTTACCTTGCTCAGTATCCGGGAACTCATAGGAAGAGATGGGGTGCTCGTGAAGAATGGGACTGGCTAACGTCAATAGGCTGTGCGCAGAGAGTGCCCATAACAGGCCGACAGACACGATCCAATGGTACTGACCACTTCCTATCCACATCAGGGTCATGGTGGTAACTATGGTAACAGTCTTACTATCTTCAGCAGTCGGCAATGACCTACCAACACACAGAGTTGGCCTTCAATAGCCTTTCACTTCAAACGATTTTCTCAGAGTCAATAAATATCTGGTCATAGCAATCGCCTTCTTGGCGCTGTACCTGGTGAACTACAGGGGCAGGCGCACGGAGGTAGGCTCCACGAGATTCAGTTGTCCTCATCCAGCTCTCAAGAAGGGTTCCTAAAGCCCCATAGCGCCGGTCGGGATGCACTGACAATAGTGGCTTGAGCACGCGTTATAAGTAACGTGGTCTGCACACATCCGTCGCTTTCCGCTTACAATGGCATTGTTGTAAATGCTGCGGTTGGGTAGCTGAGCGTTGAGGCAAAAGGAGGCGCCACTGAGGAACCCAACAAGTTCACCGAAACGAATCCTCACTCGCCTTAGTATACAGATGAGAGATTAAATACGCTATGTCAAACACACTGCTTGCATAAGCTGTGGTCCTAACGAAGTCAACTAACGTCACCCAACCAAGCGAACACTAACGTCAGCTGAATGCACTGACGGCCGACGATCACGGCTTGATCACACTAATTCGGAATTAAACACTTGGGCGAACGCTCTTCAACTCGGTCAAAGTCAACCCACTATGTCTGCTGGTCTGGCCATGAATAATGGCAAGTCCCAGTGCCCAGCTTGTTAGAATGTCGCTGCCAAACCGAGCAGACTAATGCCAAACTCTCCTTATCAAAGTGGTGGTAGTTGCCACTGTTTTTACTCCTTCCGAGAGAGATCGCTATCACAGTTCGCCGGGGGCAACTGGTTCAACTCATTACGTGTATTCCACAGAGTTTTTAGTTGGCTTGGTAATATATATATACAGGTGTATCATACATGTGTTAGCACCCGGCCAAGTTTACCCACAGAATCTCTCCCGGCTTATGAAGACAAATACAAGCCACCATTCTACTACCCCCTGACACCCGTTTAAAACTTAGGCTAGCATTCTAAATAAAGCCCCACCTCCACCATTGTAGGGTCAGAATCTCATCCACACAGAATCGTTTCGCTTACTGGCATTTATTATAAAGTTCCGTGATGATTTACATACAAAAATCATTCTTGGGTGAATGCCAAGAAAAAAACCTTCAACTCAACGTCAATTGGGTAAGATGTCGGCTGCTTCCAGAGGAGCTTCATAAGCAGGCAATTAAACGCGGATGATTTACGAACAGCTCTGACACCGCGCTAAGCTGAGCATATTTTCTGCCGTTAACTTAATGAAGCAGTATGTTTTACAAGTAGCCAGTGAAGAAAATATAGCCCCACGTTAAGACATATGACCTATTTAGTATTACAAGGGAGATGTGTTGGTGATGCTGTCCACATTAAAGATAATCGAGCTCTTCGTGTGTGATAATCTTGGCCCGCCACATCAGATTTGATTGGCCATTAACTGTGATCACGTGACAGAGTAGCCCGATCAGCGTTTGCTATGTATAGCCTATATACTGGACAGCCCTTCTGGAGGGAAAGGTACTGCATACCAGCTCAGCTGTCACACGAAAACCCATTCATAATCACATATGCTTCCATAATTTCCAATATTTAACGCAAAAGTAATCGCGGGTACGTGAGACGTCAACAGCAGTCATACGACCACTGACTCGACTTAGATCCAATGAGTTTGCCCTCCAGCATTTAAAGATTCACTTCAACAATTGCCTTACAAGAGCCAGCTAATGTATAGAGCAATACTAGATGTCTCTTTCACATACACCACAGGCTCTGACCAACCCTAAGCTAACTCACTGATAGTTCAACCAGCTCTAAACATCTGCTGCACAATGGCATTCAAGACTTTGCATCCTTGCACCTATCAAGCCCCACCAATTGGTTGATGACCTTCTTGCACAGAGTTCTCTGGCTTTAAAACGCGAGGGTAGCTCCGTGTTATAGCTTGGTCAGAGCACACGTAAAATGAACAAAACATTACCTTATATATTCTGACCGCCCCAAGCTCACGGCACTGCGCCCGCTTTTTGTCACACCGAGCAGGATGTTACCTCTATTCGAAATAGCTCCCGCGGGCTTTATTGAAGATACTACAAAAA
This sequence comes from Urechis unicinctus, assembly GCA_034190875.2. Taxonomy (NCBI): domain Eukaryota; kingdom Metazoa; phylum Annelida; class Polychaeta; order Xenopneusta; family Urechidae; genus Urechis; species Urechis unicinctus. The sequence continues at coordinate 3,842,952 of CM067354.1, forward strand.
CTGCTGTGTTAAAACACTCCTCGAGCTGAGTGTGGTTCACGCACTGAAACAGTGCGACAACTTCATGTTGCGTGTTGTACATACACTGAAACAGTGCGACAACTTCATGTTGCATGTTGTACATACACTGAAACAGTGCGACAACTTCATGTTGCGTGTTGTACATACACTGAAACAGTGCGACAACTTCATGTTGCGTGTTGTACATACACTGAAACAGTGTTGTACATACACTGAAACAACAGTTAAACTTTGCGTCAATAAAAGCAAGACACATACAGACATTCAGACACTTCTTTAGTGATAATCGGGTGAGTGGGGTTAGAGGGTGGGGAGAGGCACGGGTGGTGATGTAGGGTGTGCGGCTGAGAATGGATGGGGAGAGGATTGAAGGCGACAGTTTGGGACTGAAAGTAAGATGTGGGGGAGGCTCAACGATGATCAGAGAAAATTGTACAGGTTCCATTGACGAAGAGATGAGATGGAGATAAAGCTCTGATTCTACATATGAAGTAATGGGGTATCGAAGAAGCTCTAGTTCCAGAGATGAAGAGATGAGATGACGAGGAAGCTCTGGTTCCAGAGAAGAAGAAATGAGATGACGAGGAAGCTCTGGTTCCAGAGAAGAAGAAATGAGATGACGAGGAAGCTCTGCTTTCAGAGAAGAAGAAATGAGATGACGAGGAAGCTCTGGTTTTAGAGATGAAGAAATGAGATAACGAAGTGGCTCTTATCAAGAGAGGAGGCCGTTTGGGGTGGTGGGAGTTCTCAAGATGTTTGATTGCTCAGTAATTAGACGATGTATGCATATGATGATGAATCTTGTGAAGTGAAAAAACATAGAAAACCTTGTTCTTTGTTGAGCTTCATCCCAGCAAGACACAAAACGACAGACAATTATGCTGAGGTTCAGGTGACGACACAAGACGCCTGCATTTATTCCGAGGGGATGAAATATGAGCAAAATCTCAGAAGATGAGGCATTGAAAGATGTAAGTTAGAAGCGAGAGACTATCTTCATCAGAAGATGCTGTTAAGGGATGGGTGAGGCGCAGCGGGGTTGGGGAGTGTGTGTGTGTGTGTAATGGGGGTGGGTGGAGGTGGGGTTGAGGTGGTGTTGGGTGGGTGAGGGGTTGGGTGTGTGTGTATGTATGGTTGGGGAGTGTGTGGGGGTGGGTGGGGTGGTGTGGGGTGGTGTGGGGTGGTGTGGGATGGGTGAGGGGTTGGGTGTGTATGTGGGGTGGGTGGGATGGGGTGGTGTGGGGTCGGTGAGGGGTTGAGTGTGTGTTGTGTGTGTGTGGGGGGGGGTGGTGAGGTATGTGAGGGGTTGGGTGTGCGTGGGGGGGGGGGGGGGGGGGGTGAGGGGATGGGGGTGTGGGTTGAGAACAGCCCGTCAATCGGATAGGTACCTTATCCGTGGTAGCTTGTGGTGTAGCGGGGGTGGGGGTGGTAGGGGACACAGCCACAGGACGTGGTGATGACGATAGGGACACAGCCACAGGATGTGGTGATGACAATAGGGACACAGCATCACCTAGGCCAGTATGGCTGCGTTAAATAATGAGTCAGTGTCAGGCATTAGTTTCCATGTCAGTAGCGATAATTAAATAGTTGACGGAATCATATATGTGCATATCTAAATTCCTCATTGATACCTGAGCTTAACTTAATTTCTCAGCATGCGTGGGTGAAAAACGAGTTTTAGGGTCACTGAAAACGGGAGTCCACGTGGTGGTACTCAGACAGCAGCGCCGACATGGTAGTGCTCAGACAGCAGCGCCGAAGTGGTGATGCTCAGACAGCAGCGCCGACGTGGTGGTGCTCAGACGTCAGCGCCGACGTGGTGGTACTCAGACAGCAGCGCCGACGTGGTGGTACTCAGACGTCAGCGCCGACGTGGTGGTACTCAGACGTCAGCGCCGACGTGGTGGTACTCAGACGTCAGCGCCGACGTGGTGGTACTCAGACGTCAGCGCCGACGTGGTGGTACTCAGACGTCAGCGCCGACGTGGTGGTGCTCAGACGTCAGCACCTTCGTGTATTCTTTCTTTATTGGTTCAACCCGGTACATTCGGATAGAAGCTGCCGAGACGCCCCCGGAAGTCAGTCTCGTCTCCTACCTGATAACACTGTAAGCGATGCCCCATGCAGACATAAGAATTAAGAAGTCTGATTCTCCTCTGCGCGCTACCCACATCAAAGTGGTAAGACAGTATCTTGCAACCAAAAACATCCCGCTTGATAATTGCTCGAGACGGTGCAATACAGTTGATTCTTTTTCCATTTTGGGCAAAAATCGCGTGATATCTGTCTACACATAGTCATTTAACGGCCGCAATTCCCGTGGTGTGGGCAGGACATGCTGAGAGGCAACAACTCCCGATCCGAGCCCGCGCTCGCCCGATGTTCAACGGGACAATCCGGAATCAAACAATGCAAGGCCTTCCAGTTTTACTCCCAAGGAGCAATAAGCTCTCCACCCAATTGCCCACTGGGGAATTTCCCTTATTTTCACCACAAGGCTCCCTAATTTTTCATCCGACCGATTTACATTTGATAAAAACGTAGTGTCTATCCTGTTTTTCTTGAAATAGTCCCTTTCATGAATGTGGATTTTTCATGCTATGTCGGTTGAAGAATTGTCATTTAAGTGCAGGATTACATGTGATAGATCACTTGTTTTGCTGTTGCGCCAATTTCCCAATTTCCATCGCTCGTGGGAGGACGAGGGAAATCCCTGGTCGCATGGGAGGACTTCATGGTCCCTGATCGTGGTTAAACATAAAACGAAGCATTTTACGAGGGCAAATCAGGCAAATATTCCAGCATTTCACAAAAGCATCTGTGGTGTCAACAAGGCAGTATCCCTGACCGCGGAAAACTCCACATTTGCACACCTTGAACTTTCCCCTGATTGAAGTTCGTCCCTGCAATGCTTTGGTAATTCAATGCGGTATATTTACTACTTGCTACTTTGCTATAACCGTTTGTGGATCTACAAAACTGAAGTCTGCGGCCCGGTGATGACCTCAAGATCGATTTCCAAGACGAAGGATGATACAAGAGAAACAGAACACGATGTTCAAATAACTTAAAAAGTGTACAGAATATTCGTTGTCATTTAGCGTGGTTTGATGTTTCAGCATTATTTGCTATGACTATCTTAGCCGCGCACGACGGTAATATAAATATATACGTCAATAAGACGTCGTGCACGGCTAGGGCTATCTATATAGAGGAATACAACCTAAAGAAAAAGAGTCAGCTGAAACCGGTTCCTTGTCAGCTTGCTGTGGTGCGTGTGTGACGTATTGCATTGAGGTGTTGCATCTATCATCAGGTACGGTTATTGGAAATCACAGATATTGCGTGTTAATAGAATGAACTATAGATTAACCTCCGGGTGGATCACAGTGGTTGTGCGTTACAGTTAATGGATCACTTGGCGAGATCCAGTTTATGCTATACATATTTTTTGAATCAATACGCGACACCGACATGATGCGAACGTGTTTTCACACATGTTTTGAGGTTCCCGTGGAATGTTTTCATTGGGGCGACTGAATATGTGAGTTTTTCCCCTCGGCATCCCCGTTTCCCGCTAAGAGATCTTGCCGCATGAATCTGTTATCTCGGTGTGTGGCTGTAAATAAACCACAACCAGACTCTCGAAAAAAGTTTTTATTTCAATTTTCAGAGTCTTCTATGTCAGTGTGGCTGTGTTAAATAATGAGTTGAACCTAGACCAGTACTGCCTGACTGTCTCAGCAATGAAGGAAGGTCAGCATTTCTGTTGCCAGTTCGCTCTTCTAAATGCAGTCATCTCGCATAGCAGGCATGGTGAAAAACATGAACATCTTCATTCTAATCCATCTCTCCCGTAAGCATTCTCGTGATTTCCCGTTAACATTTTCGTGATTTCCCGTTAACATTCTCGTGATTTCATGTAAACTGAATGTTCCGACTGCACGCATTAACCGACTTTACAATACTTGCATCCCGGGAATGGTTCATTGTAACAATTAAATATACAGGTAGGTCGAAAGGAAACTATTTAAGCTTCCAGGTGAACGAAGCGAAATGTAGACACAAATAATGGTCCGTGATCACTTTCGGTTCTCCAGCTGCAAACCCATACTTCACATTGCAGTAAATCAAAAAAGATCAGAATTATGAAAATATAAATTGTAAAAAGCCATCGTCACAGTGTGATATCAGCCTATTTTATACGACACAAATGCGTATATATATATATGCAGAAGATGCGAACCATACGGGCAAACCATAAGACAGGCCCGCGTTTAGCGTGTAACGAACGTTCTTGTGTGCTAAGATCGACAAGCGCTCCGGGTTGTTTGTGCATACATCCGTGCAATATTTTCACATTTCATTGAAGACAACAGCATTGCAGTACGCCAACACTGACATTCAGGAAAAGCAACGTGTGCGTTCGTGTACGGTCGTTGTTTAATCACATGCTCAATGTAAGGCCTCGAAAGTGGGCGCGCACACACAGAGACAACACACACCAACGCACACACACACTCACACGCACAGACAACACTCACATACGCACACACATACACACGCCCGCCCACATACACTCGCACATACATCATTCGTCCATACCGGTCTTTTTCCATCATGTCAGTTTGGCAAGCTCCGATAGACCACCTTCAATACAAATTCATTACAAATATTTATGATTATGTTTGCAAACACAATAATGACAAATCAAATTGTGTCAAGCAACAAATGAACCTAAATTTGATCTATGAGAGCTATAAGGTCTTGCTTCTGCGCAACGCGGCTCTTTTATGTGGCCCGTACCGTTTGATGTACGGGCTTTTTCACCATTCAGCATAACATTTATTTCCATAATGAATTATGTAAATATTTCTTCTTTTTTCTCGGTTTCTGAGTGTTGAAATAAATGGCTAGCTATGTGTGGATGCCAGTTGTGGAAGGGTCTGCTATGTGATTATTAATAGCTTAATATTCTCTGTCAGCGGCTTGTTGGCTTTCTCGCAACCTCGCCCGAAACGTCGAGTCAAATTCGGCTCATTATGATGTGAACTGCAGCTCCTAATAAAGATGCATTATGATCTCAAATGGTTCTGCCATCAAATTGAACCTGGTAACCACATGGAAATACAATTCACCTCCTGTTCCCATCGAACTGCGCCGATATTCAGATGGGATGAAGTGAGCAAGTGTTCTGACTGTGACAGTCTAACAAAGCTCCCCAGTCAGAGTTGATATATAATAGATTTTAACAGGGTAAAGAAACAAAGCGAGTGAGAAGTGACTTTATTCCACATCCAGACAACGAGACAAAACAGACACTGATTTGGAAACCCACTCAAGAATGGAAACGGACAATCAAGCTATTGGTTGCTAAGGAACACAATGATGGGATGGATAATCTAATAGCACACCCACCCAATCCCCAGAGAAGCATAAACAACACAGCGAGGCCAGGCTACTGCAGCACATGCTACACCATCTATCGGTTACCATGGTAGCCAGGCAAACATTTAGGAATCATGTGCAATTGAGCATTGCAATAACACCTTATAGCATCCTTTTGTATCCGGACAAAATAATCATCTGATCTGTTTCCTGATACTAATTAGAGAACATTCATTAACAGTAATGAACCTAAGAAAGCTGCTAGCCTGATAACATGTTGAACCGGTCACGAAACTTAAATGCAGATAACTTATGCCGAGTTGCAAAACATCTAGATTGAACCTACGGGAGATTGTTGGATGACCGGTGTCCAGTGACAGAAATCTGCACCCAACACCTCCTCAAACATTGTCACTTCCTCTAGCATGCGTATGGCTATTGATCTCAATGGTGTTCAGCACCTGTATCAAATAACCCTACCCCCAACTCACTCCAACCCAGGAGAGGAAGTGAACACATTAGTACTAATACGGGGATTCCACAGAGCTGGAGCTATTAGTGGATGTATGAGAAGACTTGAAATAGGCTACATTTACCATGAAGCAGAAGCTTAGTCTTATCATCTATGCTAGCATCCAATGACATAACCAAGTCCCCAGTGGCTGATTCAAAACAATAATGACATTCAAAACAACCACAACTTAGTTTTCAGTGTCATATTTCATCCCCTTCACCCTCACAAAATACTACATGGGACAATGACAAAAGTACAGCAGAATTTGCCCTTACCTTGAACATGCAGTGTACTTGTGATGGCATAACCCAAAGGTATCCAGGTGAACGGGGCAGGGTAAGTTGGATCAGCTTATTACAGGTAAGAAGCAACATGTTTAGTTGTTGTAGTTAGTGGCAACCAGTGATGTACAATGCGAAACATCATGTGATGCGGTTAACATAGAAAACATTGAGTGAGGTCCCAGCGATGAAAAAGTAACACATGACAACAACTACTTCCTCCAAATATTGGAGTTAACTCAGAAAGTCATCTATGTCACTTCAGTCATACACTAATATTTCCTGAAACCCATTAAAAAAATAATAATATGCCAACAAAAAATAAATAAATCTACAGTAATTTACAAACTGCTACTGTTATGTAAAAAAGATCAACAAACTGGCACACAAACATAAATAAGGTTATATTTACAATTAACAAGAATTGCAAAGAACACATTGATACAGAGTATCTCAAATCCTGAAGGCTTTAACCAAGCGAGATTACCGCATCTCCAGAGATTGGGAGAACAATATTGCACATACACTTAACTGACAGTGGTTTTCGTTAAAGCTGAGAATTGAATAGCATTATTATGACTAGGGTCTTATGTATCTTGACACGTGGATATGGCAAGCACAAACCACTGCTACTTGAACAAAAAGCATTTCAATGGATTTCTTAGATTAGCTCACAATGTGAATCAATATTAAGCATTAAAAAAAGAGAGGCTCAAGAAAAACCCAGCGACTGTTGATAAATAACATAGAATGGAGGACATACCTCTTCGTGGTCGATCATTAAAGAAGTAGAGTATAAACTGCTTCTAGAGATTGAAACATCAGCGTGCCATAGAAAGCAACACAATGCTAACAAGTAAAAGACTTGCTATGCTTTCTGCCGACAGAGAACAGCTCTCTTCACAACCCGAGTCTCAAATCATCTTCAAAAATAAATATTAAAAAGGTTATGAAGCCTAGATGACACCTTCATTTCTTTTCTATAGAGAACCAAATCAAAACGCATCCTACCACACTACAATCACTGTCAACCTCTGATCCTTAACAAGAGACAGAAATGGACAAATTTTTTACAACAGACTATTTGTTTTTCATTGGTTTCTGGATGACTATAAATTCACACAACAATGCATGCACAAACAGTGTTTATATATAGTGACAAAAAGCCTTGTCACTAGGTCGACCTACGCGAGCACAGCTACTAATTGCAACAGGCATGGGGATAAGTAATGGGCAGGTTACTTGACAGTGGCATTCATGTGGATGGGAGTGACCAGTGGTTTGGATTGAGAGAGGCTTTCTTCATACGGCGAGTACTCCATGATAGCCCTGTGATACGCAGGACTCTCTTCCTCCCTACCACCTCCATTGACACAATGAAACGCATCCTCGTAACTCTCCAATGTCAGACCATACCTCTCCAGCAGCTGCATACCAATCTCTGCTGGAGGGCATTTATAGAACACCTTGACCCTACTGGGGAGGAAACGCAGCTCTCCCACGTAGCTTTCACTGTCTCTTGGAACGGTCATCTGGATCATAGAGCTAACATAGAGGTCAGTTGAATGACGAGGGTATTTGCGTCGGATGTTCCTCACCGAGACATAGGGCCCCGGGAAGGTGAGAATGAGACGGACAATATCATTATGGTGTTCACTAGCTTGGTGTGTCGTGTACTGCGAGGCAAAGAACGAGAAGAATTCACCACCAGGGGCTGCTGCTTCTGTCATGGCTGCCTGGTGGCTGGATGCTGGGGTTACACATGACAAGGCCTTCTTCTGTTGAGATTTCTGAAAACATCAAATCATAATATTTATTATTGATGTGAAGATTGAGACAAATCATATCACCTGCTTTGTATGCTTGAAGGATTGCCAGGGAACAAATTATCAAGGTGTTAAGTCCACTGCATTATTTGTAGAAACAAATGCTGAATTGTGGATGTTGCAAATAATCAGAACTCACCGGTTTGTTTGCTGCAGGTTTTGTCTTGGCAAGAGGTGACTGAGGCTCACTTTTAATGACATCCTCTCGAGAGCATCTGCTAAGGTCATTATAAAGGTAATTATCTTCTACCGAGTACGATGACTGCCAGCCTCTTTGGGGGTAGGCTGCGTCAGAGGTCACAGTCACATCATGACCTATATTCAAGTCTTGAGCTGCAAAATACTCGTCATCAGATAATGATTCCTCCTTGATTACGATAACATTACCTTCTTTGGCATCATTAGTCAAGCCCGAGTCGAGCATATCTCCAAACGACTTAAGACTAGAACTAACACTGCCCACATCTAAACCAAGACCACCTGGACATATGTCTAAGGCCGAGCGCTTCGACAAATGTTCATCCTTCAGAATGGCTTTGAACTCATAGTCACTGTTGGAGGAGTCACTGTCATCCAGACTATCTATCCGAGAGCCTACAGACATGGTATAATCCGAATCTAGGTTGTCTGTGTCACGTGAAGCACTGTGTAGCCTTCTCTTGCGGCTCACCTTGGTATAGCCAGAATCTACACTGGTACTCTCATCCGTGCCTATGGCAGCTTTGACAGTCTCCTTGAAGCTGACGAGAAACACATCGTCATTATCCACGGTGATTCCTAGCAAACCGTCAATACTGAACTCCGACTTACAATGCAGTCGACTTTTGCAGAGAAGAGATATGGTTTCTACGACGAGGGATCGGAGTTTATCCTGGTCTTCGCGAGGAATCATCTTCTGCTTGCAGACAACCTCCTTGACACCGTTTCAACTCCTGGGCCAAAACACAAACCGAAAGAACAAACCCTTTAAAGGCTTCTCAAACCAGCTGACTTCAAATGCAATGCAAAAGGCGTGATGGAATGAACGGGGTCACAAGATAACTTGTGAAATATCTGTAAAAGGTATTATGATACAATAAAACAGGTTCCAAGAAGGAAAAATGTTTGTTGTAACAGACATTGTGTAAAATATACAAAAATTAGCATCACTCCTGGTGTTTCAGTTTGTTAGTTATTGGTCTGCTGTCATCAGCGTGGGGCTCTCATGACCCAGAGGTCACAGACCCATTAAAATGCCTGTGAACGTACTGCCATTTACCCTGCAGGATGAAGGGACCAACATTCGTTAAAGAAGTTCAAATGCTTGAAGACATCAAAGTGTAGGGGTCAAGGTCAGCAGATTAATACAGGGTGATATCGAGCCAACAACAGCGAATGTAGCAGGGGCGGTGTGATTCACTGATGAACAACCAATTGGGTAACCAATATTGATAACACTAAGCCAGCCACTGCGTTCGTCTCTTTTCAACTTGCTAAAGGTGCTACACCTCATAGCAACATCAGCAGCTAGACTGGAATCCCTCGTGTAACGGCTGTTATCCAGGTCACTAGTTGACCAGTAGAAGAGACAGTAACTGGCTGGCCATATACAGGTATATGGTTGAGGCACAATGAACGTCAGGCATTGGGAAGCAACTCATTATTTCCCTGTAGGTGTATAGGTAACCTTAAATATTACAATATGTTCACACAAATGAGGCAGTGCCTGTTTTCGATTCATTATAGATCAGCTTGTGCTGTTTTTGTAGTGCCTGTATGGATTCATTATAGATCAGCTTGTGCTGTTTGTGTAGTGCCTGTATGGACTCATTATAGATCAGCTTGTGCTGTTGGTGTAGGATGGATCCCCGGATTTGGGGCAAGTATGCATGAAAGTGAAACACTGGGGTCCACTGAGATATTTTGGCTGGTGAGACCACTGCTGCCGTAATTCACTTATACAGACACAATAATAAATGAGATGCAATGGTAATATCACTTGTGAACACATGCATGAAAACATGTAGCCATGTTATATACATAGTCAAGGTCCCCTAGCCTGATGGCTGTGGGCGCTGTTTACATGTTACTGATATTCAATAGTCTCGCCTTCAGTCTAGGCGAGCTTAATGTCTTGAACTGGACAGGCATCCCAGATTTGGGATGCTCCAATCACAAGCTGTGTCTCTCGGTCACTCTCGGGTACTTTTGAGTCATTGTCTCTCATTGGTCAGTTCTACAAGTTCCAACCGGACGAGTGATTTTTATGAGCCGGGCACACATTCTACAACCCTCCGATTTGTTGTTTCACGCTGAGTGGCACCATTAATAACACAGTCGGCGGCGAGAGAAGCAGACACACAACTGGTTCTTTTAACGGACTATTATGTGAACATACTATCGCTAAGCATTAAAGCGCTTGTTGTGGTGCCAATTTGAACTTTTGAGATGCCCCATAATTTCAGAAGACATACAATGTGTTCTCATTGGACGCAGACCGCAACAATGTACATGACGTCACATAGAACCGAGGGTGCGTATCACAAGCCAGTTTCATGAGCCAGACACGTGCAATTAAGGTCAATCGGGGTCACAACCTTTGCGCTGATTGGTCACGAAGATTAACGAACGTGTCTAATAAATATTCGGACGCGCCAGTTTAAGCTCTTATCTTGTCGTAGACTCTAGGGCGAGAAGCCTAGCGGAGCCCCTGGAGTCTGGGATGCAGACTATTATATACATGAAAGGCTTGTATTTGGAATTCTGGGTGATTGTATTGTGTTTCACACTACTACTGAGGATGTGTAACATATCGAATCTATCCGAACTATAGCCCAGTACCAAACCTAACCACTGTTGTCTCTCTGTGAGGTCTGGGACTATGTCAAGCAAACAATGGTGGATCTGCAAACATTACCCTCACTGACTTCTATATTTCCCTGGCTGCTTCAATGCTCAATGATGTATTAAGATATGTCAGCATTGTCAACAATGCCCACTATTTAGGAATTGCTACCTTGACCAGGTTATCGCTCACATCTCAGTGCTCAGATGATCATTTGGATATAAGCTTTTTCTGCCCCACGATACCATGTGAAGGAAGCAATTTCACCCTCGTTGTCATCTACACTTGGAGCAGACAAAATCGTGGTTGAGAAATTTACTAAAGATTTGTTTTGTGTGGACATTTATGTGTTATAAAGAGTTAAGAGCTTTCTTGCGACTTCATAGAATTGAGTGAGCAACCAATGAGTTGAAGGAACAGATAATGTTATGCCTATTTCAAATGGACAAATAGTAGGATGAAGAATTATTCCTCCATTGACCACTCCACGACCAATGGCTTGACATAGGATAGGCCACCAATGCAGATATAACACATTAGTGACTGATGGTAGTTCTACCAGCCCTGTGGGACATTGTATTGATGTTCTGTAATGATCAGTGGCAACGCATTGTAAAAAAACATACATGATACAGAAGTTCCAGTCACACATGATACATATACAAATGACAAATTGTTAGTTTTTTTTAATGAGAAGTGCTCTCGCTGTGCAAACACGCAGACAAGGTTCTTCACCAGTGAACTATTGCTTTCCAAATTTTATTTTTGTGTCATTTTGTCTATGATTATCATTTGGCCATGACTACCTTACAGGGGGAATATTTATTCATCAATAACACCTTGAGCATTAAAAAGACAGCCACATAGCGAGTTTAAACTGAAACTGTGAAAAATGAAGTCAAATGTCAAAGATAGAGGTTGCTGTGAACAATTCTCAAAATTTATGTAAGAATCGCTGAATAATAAAGAGAGTGGAATACCAAAATAGTGTTGATTAAGAGTAATCATCTCAATTCTCTACACATATAGATACATAAGTACACAATATTGTAGCACCGGTCGAATGGTAATATAAATATATACCGTTCTGCAACGATATTTTGGGTGCCAACTAAACATGCGTTTGACTATATCGTTGGGTTTGGCATCTAGAAACCAACATATATCAAGAGCCTGTGGAAAAATATGTCCCATCGCGCAAAAAGCTTACCACCGATCAATGCGATACTTGAAGAAATGCCATCTATATATCATTTCCGTAAAATGGCGATGTGATGACTGCCATTTTGGAAAATATTGGGTAGCATGGTTTCCCGTGATTTCATACGCATTGCCTCCCTGCTAAGCTTGCGAAGCACGTTGACGCACTTTGAATACAATCTGCTGTATCTTATCGAGTTCAGACGCAGGAAGCAATAGTCGTCAATGGTTCACATCATTCTGAGCATGCGCGATGTAAGTGGTGTGCGGTTGTTTCATACACAGGTCGATTCGTACACAGATGGTTGTTTCGTACGTGCAACCAGGAGTCGTTTCTAACACTGAATATGAGGTGTCTGAGATATGCTTGTTATTGTTATCTTTTTCAAATTATTATGTCGTGTTGTGTAATATTTGTGTCGTAGGTAATTTTTATGCATTTATCATGAGTTATCCAGATGTTACGCCTTACCTGACGAGGAAGGACAACTCAGCCATGGACCAGCCTAGCCCTTACAAGGCGTCAGAGTAGACTTATATATGTATATTTAAATTACCTTTCGACCGGGGCTAGGACCAGCCACAAGACAATATGCCCAGGAGTTAAGTCGACCACAAGGCCATGCAATTAATGTGAAGACTAAAATAAGATTAAATAATTAAATACTGCATTAAACATTCATAGTGCAGAAATATGAGATTCATTAAAACCAACCCTTTCAAAACTCATCGTTTACACACCATAGTAATTATAAAGTAGGATATTTATTAAAACAATCCTTTCAGATCTCTCCTTTGGGATCACCGTATAAAATTTAATCGATTCAAGTTAAAATAATGATTTTTTTAATGCAAAATTCAACATTTTTGTTTTATGTCGCCATGATTTCATTGTCTAACATTCCTTGACGAACAATTTCAAATAAAACAAACATGCTACATACACTTTCAATTGTTGACTGGCAATTTCGTCTACATTAATTATGACATTATTAGCAACTCAACAAAAAAGATTTACGCTTTCAATTTCTTTAATAATCAATATTTACATTTATGTACATAACACTCACTGTTGCAGGTACCCAATAGATGCTCTAGTCTACACAAGCCAAAACATTTTTTCACGCCCACTCTTAATAAACCTTTGTGAAAATAAACAATAAACCACGATACCAGATAATTTACATTTAGATATATTAAATAGTTACTTGACTTAGCATAACATACAGAACAACTGCTTTTGATATTGAGTGTACGAAACAACCGCAAGTAGCGTGTACGAAACAACCGCAAGTAGCGTGTACGAAACAACCTGTGTACGAAACTACTTGTAACCATGTACGTGGGCTTGAACTTGAAAACAAACATGGTGCTGTGTTTCGGACTTTCTATCGCTTCCAAATTTATCGAACTATAACTAATTACCATGGATGAAATCCCCCGCCACAAAGAAATAAAATTGTCCGTGGACATCAATGCATTCTAAAACTCCATCACTTGGGTATGTTTGGTAGTTGTCTGAATCGATCTCAAAATTTCGTAGTTACGATGTGTGCAAGCCATGTTCCGTGACGAATTAAAGAATGCATTTTCGTTGACCTATTTGCTATCGAAGCGTGGATGATAGTCTCTCGTGGAAATTGGATTACCAGAATGAGTAACGCTCAGACAAATTTCGGATATTATCGCTCACAAGTTATGCTAGTTTTTGCAATAATATAACTCATTATTGAGGTCAAACTGATATGGTTCCTTTTTATACTATAGCGTACATTCAATGTTATCTATTTGCAATCAATATAACACCCACCGACAAAATATCAGTTCATAAGAGTCCAATCAGTAAAATCGACAACTCCCTAATTAAGCGATGACAAAATTCGGGGTCAACCAACAGCGTTATAGACACGAGATGCTGCCTACGTCAGATGCCAGATGCTCTGTTGCAGATGCTACATAACGAAAAGCTGCCGCTGTGCATTCCCATGAAAAAAGCTGCAGTCACCGCGTTCTGTCCAGCCACCGCTGGCGAGCGTTTTGCCAAGTTGATAGAAATAACTGTCGAAAACTGTCAAATGAGTTCCCATTATTGCTATCAGAATTATATTTGCATGGTCAGTGCAATGTCTCATTGGACATTCGACGGGTTTTGCCTCGAGACCCATTACTTAGTACTGCAAAAATTCATCACTTGTCTAAGCTTGCGAAATCAAGCAGTCTGTCCGCACCCACACACACAGTATCTAATGATTCGGTCTCACTGTCAGAATCGAAGTTGTGAATATCAGGAGACTGAATAAGACACTCATGTGGTTGAATAATGTGGAATGGCCCGCCAGTCACTCTTGGTTTGGTCTATCACATTGAAGCCTCTCTCCCATTCTGCCATAGATGAACAAATTGTTGGTATCAGGTCAAACAAATACAAAGCACTCTTTCTCTAGCATACGGTTCACTGGGGGCAAGCTCAAATGGTTCAGCGCGCGACTACGCGAACAACCGAATCGAACCAAGTACGAGAGCTGCGGTAATAAAACCTGAAGTTTGTCTGTTGGGCAACCTATCATATATTGACATGCGTGAATTTTGTCGTTGACGAACTGCGCTTATCTGGGGCCGTTTTTGTAAAGGATCTTAACTTGAGTTGTCGCACTCTCTCTGGGTGGGTTAATTACTTCCCGGCGACATTCCAAACATCAGAAACATGCTTGAGACGTTTGTCTCCGGTTTTTGTCGGCGCATGCTACCATAAAATTCGCGTGTGTCAGCAAGCTTTAGATCAGGTGTTCATAAAGTCAGGTTTTTTAGAGGGTAAGTTGAGTTGGCTGTCTCAGCCGTATTCATAGAAAAAATTAGTCGTTGGGTCGACTGAAATCTCCGTAGTTAGTCTTTATGAATACGATCTGAGATCTCGGGACTCAGCTGATATTGCAAGTTCAAGTTGCGATAACTGACTAGCCACCCGGGCGCGTGATTAGGCGCGTCAACTCGCCCCAAATCGTTTTCAGTCGCCATTGACGGGCAGGCGACAGTTGGTTTCCATCCCTGATATAGACATCATGAAATGATATACGTCCGCTCTGGGCTAGAGGTTCAAGAAATTTGGCTTAGTCATTTAAATGCTACGTTGTAATGAATCGGAATACGATCACAGGACCTTCGACACTGTATGTTGTGCTAAAAATTGTTTTTTACCTGATCAATCATACATCTCTGTGATTCTCTAAATAACCATGTATGTGTCATATTTCTTCAATTCGTAGTCTCGGAGATATTGCATCCAGACATGACTAGAATGCTACTGCGAAAAGGTGTTAAGGGACCAGTTTGGACCGTTATCAGCAATGTGACGTCACAGTTTACAGCTCAATACAAGAACTTTTGACCCCTTGCATTTTGTCCTTAAAAGTGTTTCTAGCTGGTGAATCTTCAATATGTTATTGCCCCAGTGATTCTATAAATAACCATGTAAGTTCGATATTCATCCTATGATTGGTCGCATAGATATTGCGATGTGAAGTCAGTTTGTAGCCCCATTGCGAAAGCGCATTTTTTGGGATTGATAGTTACGTTGACATTATGACAACGAAATAATCTAGTCATAACGTTAGTGTTACTACCACTGTAGGGAAATACCCCTCTTGTTCATCATAGGAATCAATTTATCAATATTATATCTTAATTTATAATCAAATAAGTCATGCACGAAAAATAACAGGAATTCGTATGGCATCTACATATTTATTTGTTTGTGAAAACAAAGAGTTACTCAGACCTATATATGCACATATATATAGGGGAACATAATCAATTAAGATAACAAACTATCAGTAATAATAGACATGAAAATGATAGCACACAAAAATTGAAAAAGTTGATGAAAATAATTGGAATAATAATAGTATCCCAACAGATTATGCAAACAAATGGAGCACTAATTTATTAGTTTGGCACATTTACATACAGATGACATCAACCAACATTAGGTTGAATTCCTTGAATGGACAATTTCATCCAAATATACAAAAGTTTCGAAAATTTCTATGGCACAGTGTCCTGTCTGTTAAGGATAAAACTGTTCAAGCAGATTTGCAAGTATCACAAATATAATTCATACATGTTACTTAATGTGTATAAATCTAGCTCATTCCTTCAATTTTAAAAGCCATTTTATACTCAAAGTAAATGTAGATGAAGAAAAGGGTAAATAATAACTGTCTGCAAAGTAAAATAGGAATAGTCTCTTCTACAGCTCAACTAAAGCAGATAATATGGTGCATACAAGCTACCACATTATTTGGCACCACAAATATACCAGGCCTTGTAAGGCATCATTAAATTGATCGTAAAGTAACATACTGATTGCCCATTTGCACTGTTTACAGAATTTACAAGGTATGGTTCCCAACACCAATTATATACATACCACCATATTACAATTGTTTACATATGCATGTGAACTAATTTGTTGAGCTGTGCGTTTTCTACTGTGGTGCACAGTAAAATAATGTTTAAATATAAGGACGGAGAAAAACTCCAAGATTTGGATATCACAGTGACTGCAATACATCAAGTAAAGCACGTTATAAACATTATGATAGCAAGAGGTTACCTCTAGAAATAACATTCTTGTCATCAGTTGCTCAGCTTATTCAACACAACAAATGCAACAAGACTTTAACAAGCCACAGGCTCAACAATTCTGGTCTGAACAGGAGTAGCCATAGGCTCGAGAACAGCGTTGGCTCCGCTGCGGTACCATTTATGACCACTGTCATCCTGCTTGACATATTCTAAGCCAGCAGTTCCCCCTTTGTTGATCACTGCCACAGGGCATGGGGGTGCAGCTTTCTTAATATACTCTATTTTGTACTCTGTGGTTCCTTCAAACGGAGCCTCACTCTGGTATCCTGTGTCGTTTGGTTTCAAACTGCGGACAGGGTTGGCTTGGTACTTGATGAAGTCCCGTGTGTATGTTGGCTGGCCTTCAAATGGAGCTTCATTGGGAACATAATCGCACCTCACTGGCACCTGCACTCTCTCCGCACCTGACATCTTCCGGTAATCTTCTCGGTAATTTGTTTTGTCATAGAATTTACCTGGAGTTTTCCTTGCTGATGATGGTTTCCTAGGAGCATTTCTTTCCATGGCTTTCTTGGTGAAGTCCATTTGATGTGTGGTATTCATCTGCATGTCACCCTCTGGCTTCACGTAGGCATCGTGTTTGTGGACGTACGGACGGTCTCCATGCTTCTTGATGTAGTCATGTTTGTGAGTGGTCTCATCCTCAAATTGGGCGTTAGATTGGTAAGGGTTGGGGTCAGGTCTGCAGCTTTGCATTATTCCAGCTTCCTTAGGGATGAAATCCTTCATATAGTTGGACAGGCCGTCGATCTTGGCTGGATTTGGAGCCCAGGCAACTTTTTCTTTCTTCTCCTTGGCCTCCAAAGGATGCTTAATGTACTCATCACGATACCCAGTTTGGCCATCAAAAGGTGCATCGGAAGCCTTAGCTCCTTCATCAGGCTTCATGCTCTGCCGTAGTGCCATAGGATGCTTGATGTAATCCCGTTGGTATGTGGGCGTACCAGCAAATGCTGCATCTGGGGGGGCGTAATCGTTCCTCATTGTAATAGTAGGTTTCTCACCAAGGGGCCATTTTCGGAAATCTTCCTTGTAGTTGGTGGCATCCCGGAACTCACCAGGGTTCTTGTTCACGTTGATTGGTTTTTTGGCAAGTTGTTTGTCGAGAGGTTTCTTGGTGAACTCCATTTGATGTGTGGTATTCATATGCATGTCACCCTCCGGCTTCACGTAGGCATCGTGTTTGTGGACATACGGACGGTCTCCATGCTTCTTGATGTAGTCATGTTTGTGAGTGGTCTCATCCTCAAATTGGGCGTTAGATTGGTAAGGGTTGGGGTCAGGTCTGCAGCTTTGCATTTTTCCAGCTTCCTTAGGGATGAAATCCTTCATATAGTTGGATAGGCCATCGATCTTAGCTGGATTTGGAGCCCAGTTTGGCTTCTCCTTTTGTTGACGCTGAGCCAAGGGATGTTTAATATATTCATCCCTGTACCCAGTCTTGCCATCAAATGGGGCATCTGAGGCTTTAGCACCCTCATCAGGCTTCATGCTCTGACGGAAAGCTACAGGATGCTTGATGTAATCACGCTGGTATGTTGGCGTTCCTGCAAATCTGGCATCATTTGGGACATAACCATCTTCTCTCACAATCTTCTGGGGAGCTGAAGCTGACCACTTCCTATAATCACCTGAAATACAAAATGAAAGGCAACTAAACATAAATATATATTTAAAGTGAATAAAATGAATAAGGCATGGGATAGATACATGTATTTTCTTTTCTATGACAGGTATTCATAAGAAATTCTGCTTTGTTTATTGGCTAGCATATGATTGAAATTTTCTTAGAACTTTAATGACAACAAACAACATAATTTAACCCAGTAAAACAATGCCAACAGTGTGTTCATTAAGTTTAATTTTCGAGACAGAAAACTTGGTCAGTTGACAATACTCACGCTTATATGTTGGTTCTCCATCAAATCTCCCAAGCACTTTTGGTGCATCATCCCTCTTGCTAAGCTTTACTGGCTCAGACCGTTTCTCTGCAAGCAATATCTTTTATTCAATTTCTTTCATATATAACTATGGGCCATCTCTGTATATGATACGCAGTCAGTTCCCTAGTTGTGCATCAAAAGATATAAATACAAAAACCAAATATACTTGTGAAATCTTTGTTGTAGTTGGTGGTTGCATCAAAGTCGCCCTCTGGTGCTTTGTAAGCCTCCCCCTGATGGCGGTATCGAGCCCCTAGAGGATGTTTTGTGTAGTCTTTCCTGGATGCACATTCAACAGTATTTTAATATTGAGGCATATATATCAAACCCCAATCAAACAGCACCTAGGGGTAAGACACTGACTAACAGACACTGTAAGATAGTGACTTCATAATTGATTGGACGTTAGCAACACAGCAACCTTCATTAGATTTCACTCGCACAAAATCACTGTTAGTTAACAATAAAATTCCATCCAACTCCCTGATGACAATGTTCAGAAACATACAAGCACAGTCAAACTTGAGGTCCCAAAATAACAAATTGACATCTCACCAGGCTGTGAGATCAATACCAAAAGTTAATGCACCTGTGAGTTGTTTCATCCTGGAGTGGGTCACCATTCTGTGCTGGCTGTGGAATCGGCTTGAAACTCTTAGCCATTTCAATCGGATGTTCCTTGTATTTATTGGCATATTCACTTATTGTGCAGATTTTATCTTTATTGACAACACCTCTTGGGAAATGTGGACACCTGTGTCGGCTGAAAGGGGACAACAGAGATGAATGACATGGAGTTCAACACTTAACTCATATATGTCTTCTTTGGATGCCTATAGCAATGTTATTTGTTCTAAATTTACTTGCTCACACCTCTTTTGAATGAAACCTGGAGGGTTCATTGTGAAATATTTAATTTAATGTTGTAAAACTCTCAAGTGATTCCCACAGCACTCATGGGTCATAAATATTGAACAGATGATAAGCTTGCTTAAAATTGCTCCTCTTTGATAAAGTGTTACTTCAAAAGGTTTCAGGTGTTTTATTCTTAATTATTGTACGATTGTGTGTTTCTGGCAACCACTGTTGACTTAACGAAAATTTTAATTTCTATAACATATCTATGGTTAGCTGATATAATCAAAGTCAGGTCAAAATTTGCCTTCATTATATGGCATATGTCACACCTTATATGGTGAATTTCAGTCACTGCAATGGATATATAATTTTTGTCTCATCAATGTTCTTTCTGTGCATCAATTTTGATAAAAATTCACGTTGTTGCAATTTATGTCTGCATGGCTTGTAATCGAATCAGAATGCAATTGCTAAGTCTAGATCTGTTGAAATTTATACGCTTGAATCAATTCTGGAGGTTCAATGGGATTCAAACTTGGGTAGGATTTAGAATGAATTGATGATATCGCACGATGTACGGAGATGTATGATGAGTAGAAAGCTACGTAGTACAATTACGAAGGACGATTGTCGAATCCGATATCGACGACTAATCGGAAAAAATATTATATTGTACTTACCCACAAGTGCATATCATACAGATACAAAGTTGCGTCATTGTGCACAGTGCTCGTGAAGAACAATTCACGAGATAATGAAGGGACTTTACTTTCACAGCTATGTATCGTGCTTCAAACGACTGCGGACGTCGCCAAGACCTCACAGTCCCTCTTTGTTTGGGTGCCGGCGGTTAGCAACCGTGTTGGGGGTGTTAGCTTGGAGCGGAATATTGATTATGATCTTGCTTTAAATGTGTGCTACTGACGGACAGGAACTGACATACTGAGTAATGTTAGCAACTTTGACAGTCAGAAACGTGGATATCAAATATAGAACTTCAAAATCAGATTGCGAATTATAAGAGAGATATCAATCTTTGATAATGGACTCGTCTAAATTAAAACCTCGTGAAAACCCGCAATCAACGAGCTTGATAGACGTGACATCCGGTCTAAACATTTACACATGTTTCGCAACCGTATTGAAATCAGAGTAATGGTTATATCGCTTGTGTTTCCGCCAAATCAGCCATACTGCAGCCTTTATCGTAGTGAATGGAATACGAACATCTATCGCTCATTGGAACAGGTAATTCAATCTAAAACGATAGATAAACCATCGAGTTCTCATTCTTTTCATTAACTGATTATCAACGATGTCTCATTAAAAAAACCATTTCTTGTTGAAGTTATTCTGCGATTTGATCAGCAATTGTTTGTAAAAAAGTAACAAGAGTAAAATATATGAATATGTGCGTGCATAATAAACAAATGTCCACATAAATGGTACCGAGCAAGTGTAACCAGCATGACAAGGGTCTTATAGAGCTTAATAAAAGAAACAAAATGACACCAAGATTGTCAAAATATGTTATGGAACAAGAAAGTTATGTCGATTTTAGTCCATGAAAACTAATAAATTTGTCCCTCTGTTTTGCATTGACTAGACCAAAATGGTGTGATCTGGGAAATGAATTGGCCATTACTTTTTAGTTTTTCAAGATATTTTAATGAAAATTTTAGTTATATGAATGTAGATGTGTGGGGGTAATCTTATATACAGTCAAGAACAGAGACAGAGACAGTTTGTTCGTTGCTGCATTCTTTTGATCTAGACTCGGCAGCCTGAGCTACTTGGTGCGCCATGGCGCGTTGCGCGCGACGTGATGAATTGCACTTTTAATGTTGACCGCCACGGTAGACAACTAATACGTCTGTTGGTTTGAATTATCCGCTTCTGACAAAACGCATTAATGGTCATTTATATTTTGAAACGAGAATGGGATTAAACTGTAACTATCGTTTTTATGGAGTTTTAAAAATATACAATTAACATTGCGGGATAAGCGCTGCCGCTTTTTGCGACGTTCAGCTGACACCCACACCATTGCTGAATGTACATGGGGACATTCCGCTAAGTATAACTCAAGTTGCCTGCCACCAATATTGATGAAACTTGGCCAGTTATTAGATGAAATGTTGTTTTAAACGTCTATTAACTTAAGGATGATGTCTATGCGTGAGAAAGAAGGTTTTGATGCGATGGAACTTAATGAACTTTTATAATCGCGCGATCTCCGTAATGACGCATTGCCGGATGTACATGGGGACATTCCGCTAAGTATAACTCAAGTTGCCTGCCACCAATATTGATGAAACTTGGCCAGTTATTAGATGAAATGTTGTTTTAAACGTCTATTAACTTAAGGATGATGTCTATGCGTGAGAAAGATGGTTTTGATGCGATGGAACTTAATGAACTTTTATAATCGCACGATCTCCGTAATGACGCATTGCTGGATGTACATGGGGACATTCCGCTAAGTATAACTCAAGTTGCCTGCCACCAATATTGATGAAACTTGGCCAGTTATTAGATGAAATGTTGTTTTAAACGTCTATTAACTTTAGGATGATGTCTATGCGTGCGAAAGTAGGTTTTGGAGCGTCGGAACTTAACGACAATTTGTAAATCTCGATATCTCCGCAATGACGAAAACGAGGGGAAAATAGGGGTTTCCATCTACGTAATAGAAGAATTCCCTGTGGAAATCTCTACAACAGCCAATCCGTAGCCAGTATATCATTGATCGCCCTGCGAGGGATAAGCGAGAGACCCAAGCTGCGGTCTGCGGACATCGGCCCACGCCTACCGCTTGGGATTGCCATCCGACAATCTCTGCATTTCCCTGAGCTATCTATCATGGGTAATCGCAAGTTCATGCGCAAAAAATCCAATCTAATTTGACAAACTAAGCCTCTACATAAACATCAATGTTTAAGGTTTCCATCGTTTGTTGGAAACATTCCTGTGGGCGCAACATCATTCGTTAACTGACCTTGCTTCCGAGTTCATGCAGAGGAAATGTGCATCAATACTTTAGTTTGATGTCCCAATGCATCAGCATGTCATGTGTGTATTATAATGTTATGCACGGGTTTTGGGGTTAACTGGACGCTTCTAAAAAAACCACTGCCTTGTGCATTCTGCCATGACTGTGTAAGCATTGATGATGGACAACTGGGATGTTTCGTTAGAAAAAGATGCACAAGTTTCCAGTCACAAACAAGCTTAAACATTCTTTTGGTGTCGGAAAACATTTGAATGCACATGTAAAAGTGTACTGTATGTACAGCGGTACAGTGCCAATGCTTATGCGTAGCAAACGTGCCATGTCTATGAGGCATACAGCTTAGGAGTGGCAGTGTGTCCTTGCACTGAACGATGCATAATGATCAGTCAGTAGCTTTGCTTGATTGATTGATTTCTACCTGTACTGACTTTAACGTCACATATAAAATCCCTGTGCAACATACTAGCAATAAGCACACATCTTCATATCCACTGGTCAATTATAGCTAATTTGAGAAAATTATAGTGAACACCAGAGTGACCTATTTCTGGTTTTTAGAGAAAGTTACTCCTAGCATCAAAACTTGTTCTCTTGCTCATATATACTAATATAGTCACTCACAGCAAGTTAATACACTGTTAGTGTTTGCACTATTACTTTTCTACTTATATGGTGTCATTATCCAAACAAGGTGCTGTGGAAACCTGATATATAACTGATTTGGTTTCAGATGAATTGGGTGTGAGTCAACATGAAGTCAACAAGCTTGGATAAGTTAAAGGAGCTTCAAAGACAGCCTAGTCATATCCGTAACATATGTATCTTAGCCCATGTGGATCATGGTGAGTGGAGGCAAAGTGCTTCCTTACTGGTGAATTTTGGACATGTCAAGTTAATCACAATACCTCGTGTTTTGAATGGTGATGATGATGTTTACAGGAAAAACAACACTTGCTGACTGCTTGGTGGCCAGCAATGGAATCATATCTCAACGCATGGCTGGCAAGGTGAAATGACATTTCTCATAAGCTACCTTCAAGGAGAAAATAATACAGATGATCATATATATAAGTTTATAACCCCAGTAACAGTGCCTCAAGTTGAAATAATTCTTACATGTAACACTTAGCTCAGCCTAAGATTACAGCCTTTTTTTTCCCAATGATCTCATTCATCCCATGAGGTTAAACTCTACCCATCTGGGGGTGATTAGCCTTATACTGTGAGTGTGACTTAGCTGGTAGCATCCATGCAGCACAATAACTCCATGGATGATAAAACTACTGACATGAAATTGTCCTTTGTTAGCATGCTCTTTGGATTAAGGTTGCCATGTCTGACAAAACAAACTGGAACATATACAATGAAGCTGCTTTTGTATTTATGTATGTACACAACCAGTTTCTTGTGTGTCACTGTATCATACTGAAACCAGTTAGTTTGGTTGCATGCCAGGTCTCCTATTTGTCACTTTGGCACAAATCTTGTTTTCTGGACCCAGTCAACATTACTGGAAAACTAGGAAATGTCTATGGTGTGTGTGTATAATTTAGGATTGATTTTGGCATGGTTCATCATCAATTAATCTTAACCTTCAGAACTGAACCATTATTTTGAACTAAAAGCTCAGCTTGGGTGGGTGCATTTTGGTGAGCTGAAGTAATGACATTTATTGTAATGTGAGTAGAGGGATATTCTTGTTTTTCAGGATCCAAGTTCATTCTTAGAGTAGTTACAGATTTTTAAAGGAAAATAACTGTGCCTGTTTTATTATTGAAGTAACTTATATGCATACTGTATGCACATTGTAGCTTTATGTTATGGCCCAAGCAGCGTCTGCATGGGACAGCACCTGTTTACTGTAGAGCACCTATTTACCCCCCAGAACAGTTCAAATAGGCCTTATCAACAGCCAAAAATCCAATTAGCTTTGAGGGTGTGGCATTCACTGGGTTCACCATACTGGTTAGATGGGACTTGCTTCACTTATTGTGATCAATTACATACTTGGCAAAGACAACTATTCTTTGTTAGCAAAACAAAACAGAACTTAGTTAGCAATGATCACTTTAAGTTTTGTTAAAATGACTCACTTCACACTAGTTGTTAAAGATCAAGTTGTTACTAAGTCTCTTGTCATGAAAGGCCAACTTGATTACAATCAACATCTCTAGAAACATCATCAACATTTTTGTGCTAACATTATTCAATCAGTTTTGTAAATTTACCTTAGTGAACATGTTTTGCAAACTATTGTTTGGTCAATTATCGATAAAGTGAACTGTGATACAAAACCCCCATACAGACTGGGTTGCCTTAGATCCTGTTGATGTAATGGTATTCAGTCGGATTTACCTGTCGGATGAAGCAGGTACACCCTCGCTCTGTTGTATGGGCGGAAGCTTGAGTGGGGTTGCGGAGGTGCGCGTCTTCTTGGCAGCAGGGGCACTCATATTTCAGGCCGGTTCTGTATGTCTCGCGATGCGATTACAAGGCTGCACACACCTGCATCATAACACACAACAACGCGTTGATGACGTCATCGAGAATCCGTATCATGTGTCGGATAGAAGGCGTGATTGCTATGTCCTCTGATGGTTGGGACTGGTGTAGGCTGAACTGGTGTCTTGTTATTTCACGCTGGCTTATCACCTTGTGACCCGCCGTTAGTATCGGGTGGTGATGGTCTCTGAGCAATTGAAGGGAGCTAAGCTTAGTAGGGCTTCATTCACTGATTGATGGGATCATTGAAACAGGAGCCCTTACAAACATATATATCATTAATACCTCTCAATTTGATAACCCATTTTACTCATATGTCCTTGAAAATATATTGA
Source organism: Urechis unicinctus (assembly GCA_034190875.2). Taxonomy (NCBI): domain Eukaryota; kingdom Metazoa; phylum Annelida; class Polychaeta; order Xenopneusta; family Urechidae; genus Urechis; species Urechis unicinctus. The sequence continues at coordinate 3,868,304 of CM067354.1, forward strand.
CCATTGAATCCATCCAAGGCTCTCTCTCCTTAGTCGACAATGGAATTGACATATTTCCTGAGTGGTAATTCAAGTCTCAGCGCTCTGCAAGAGGCTCTTATGGGCCCTCATACATAGAAGGCATTCATTGAATGTAAAAACCTGCGTCTCCGGTCGAGGTATTGATGTTCTGTTCTGCGTTCCAATTAGGAGCAAACAATTAATAGCGAATAATTTAACTGGCCAACTCCCAACACAACGATCATTTTTACCTTACTAGGACCAAATGCAGCCCCGAAGAGTGTATGGCAATACTTGGTATTGATCCTTAGTCAGTACTTGATGACGTCAGTAAGTATTGCAGCATCTTCGCCTTGTTTGCGTCTAGATCGACATCAGTATGTCAGCGATGTACTGACTCCAGCGACTGTGCGAACATTGCTTGTGTACAATACTCTTTGTTGTTATTTATGGTTGCTAGGGAAGCCTTGTAGCTGCTACAGACAGGAATTGATCGCTGTTGTAGGATGGAGTTTTTTGTGTGTGACCTGACCTTGGGTCAATGTTTACGCGCACAATACGTGGTTTATCTCTGGAGTAGCACGCTCTGGTGTAGGCGTGCATAGATAAGTGAGCGTTGCATAGGAGACGTCGATTGGACTGATTGGTTGACTAGGATTGCCAAGTGTACGGTATTGCCGATATAAGCGGTAATAGGACAGAGCTCTAGGGAAATGTCAACAGTCTATCAGCGTGATTTATTCATAGCCACCACCAAACCTGAATGAAACATGTTGTGCATAGCCAGAAGACTTCGTATACAACACCATATTTCCCCGCTGCCGTATCATATATATAGCGGTGCCTATTTGCATTCCCATATTGGCCGCAGTTTGCTACTCTGGCTCATGACGAGCGCGCGGAGCTGCATGTTATGAGGGGTAACCATGGTGCTGACTGGCGCGTGGTGAACATTTTAATATTTTCGCCCACCTCAAAGTGCTTAGAGTGGCCCTAGACATATGTAGATGTACGCTATCCATAGAACGAACGTGCTCCACTGTGGTCTTATATAACAGATCAGCACGCAATGCTGCATGTGAATGCCGACGTGTTAATCGTGTATGTGTTGTCTGGGAGCTGTTGTAATAGCTCGATATGATTGTTGTTGTACTTTATGTCAGCGGTCAGTTAATTTGTTTTACGATAAACTGTTATAGTAACTGTCCCATTCTTCTTGCCAACGTGTATCAAAACGCATCACAAAAACAAACAAAAAACAATTTCAACCTACCACCAATTGTAACACGTATCCTGTTTCAATCAGCCCGCTCCTCGGACAACTTTACATTCAACTAATATAAATTTACTTTGGGCGGATCGATACCAGTTGAAGCGTTGAGTGGTTGGGTTAACCTGTGCGATAATGTTGAATCATTCTGTGACCCCCCTGTGGTCAACCTGCCGTGGTTAACCTCTGATCAGATTGATCTCTGAACCAGAACGTCCCAGCCCACACCCCCACCTTCTCCCTTTATCCCTTTCTTATTATATTCACTGATATTCTTTTGAACCAAGTGGAGCTATTCTTTTGCGCTCCGTCTTGGGAGTACCCATCTACTGTTGGTCTGTTGGGCTGCTTGCCATAGCTAATAAACTTATTCCAATGCATATTTTCGCTCTCTGTAGAAGTGCAGCTCATGGTATTACCTTAACCTCATTATATTAATTTAACATTGGATCTTGAGTAATATGTCACCATGATTTATACCCCAATGAATAGTGCCAAATATCGTAATAGGGCGAGAAGTTTTCTTACCGGTCAATGTTATGGCTCTACCAGTGGTAAATTGATGTGGTTCTGATGTTATTATACACCGAATACCCATCGTGGTTTACATCAAGCATGTTAAGAGTGATATGCGATGAACGCGATGTTCTTCACGCGTATCAATATCAACAGCTAAAGTTGGCAGTTAATTTATTCGCTGATGCATGGTCATCACTTCAAAATGACCACCACAGCAACTTGGACCATGTATGGCACCGAAGCGTATATCTTTGACAAGGCACCTCTCCTTTGGTCTGTGTGTCAGATAGAGATATTGTTATTCGCGACAATCTGTGTTTCCACTACATCTCATTACAGAGTGTACAATCTGGTTATCTCGCGTGAATAACGTTGTTGTAGGCTACTGGCAGGCGTGTGAGTTGCTGGGCTCGATGACTGTCTGATTACGCGCTCGTTTATTGACGCAGCTCACAGCTTCGACGCTCACCCCTTGTCAGTTCCCGGGTTCCTAGGCATGATGTTGTCCCCCAACAGCGACTACTTGTTGACAATATGTGATATGAAGTGAACGGGGCTGTCACTGGGTCACCCCCGTCTCTAGTGACGAGACCCATGTCTGTTTTACTTCTTGTTAACTCAACCAAGTTAATACACACCACCCTCTGCCAATACCAACTCTCAGACCATACCTATGTCAGCGCCTGGAGTGAATGAGCTCACCCTCTCTGATCGACCCACCCGACTCATTAAATGTCAATATACAGGTGAAGGTTCCACCCCGTGGCCCAGCAACCGACCTCGTCAGTCCCATGCTGTGGCCTTCACACGATGTGCGTCTGTTCGGCGTCGTTCCCATGAAAATCAATGTATTTAGACTATTCCAAGTGGGATCAGCGCTGTGATCACCCGGACACCCAACCGTCCACTGGCGCTCGGAAGCCTAACTCCGGAAGCCGAGCGCCTATGCACCTGTCTATGGCCCGTAGCAGGGTATTGGCCTAAGCAATGGATATTGTTATGCCAAAGACTGGTTTCAACTAGTAGAATGATCAAACTTAATCACTGTCATTCTGTTAAAAAATTCATAGGATTTCACCTTCATGTAAAAAAACCATTTACGGTACATATCACCCTAGTCACTCAGGCCAAGTATTGCTGGCTAAATTTAGCCAATTTAATTAGGCTTGATACCAACTGTGTGTTTGTAGAGACCCAGGGCTGAGTGTCTGGTCATCAACTTAATCAATTTGGAGGTTCCTCCTCATATCACCACTTTATGGAAATACAGTATCAATAATGGCCTAATAAATATATTCAAGAGAAATTGCTAATTCACTCGTGTCTTGGCCACATATATATCACGTTGTTATATTTTCATAGATCATTCTACTCAAACAGATATCCTGTCTTCACCGATTCATAATTCTGTTATGGTTGAATATGTTGTTTTTTTACTTTTTAATAATGGCTGACGTCTAAGTAGGTATATATTTATACTACCGTCCGACCGGAGCTACACTCTATGTGATGTTGATTAACTGAATGCTGTTCTTGGTGTCAACAGCTGCGCTACATGGACAGCCGTGAAGATGAACAGCTACGAGGCATCACCATGAAGTCTAGTGCTATCTCACTTCACCACCACAAAAGTAACCATAGCGACACCCGTGTCTGATGTCAATTTAACACCAAGGACATTATAACTGTACTATTGTCTCAAATAACTTCATCTCCAATGTATTCATGACTCTAAGGTTACCATTGTCTCATGTCACATCAACTCTCAGGTAACCATAACTACACAAATTGTTTCATCTCATGTCAACTAAGGTATCCATGACTACACAATTGTCTCATGACACACTTCCTCCTCACTCTACTTCTAGATGTCACTCTCCCATGCTGGTTTTCCCATGACAACCCCCCTCCCCCCACATGGTGAAGCAGTGACCATCTCCTCCATACTAGGTATGTCTTTTTACCTGGATGCATACACCATTATGATTACAGGTGAGGAGGAGTATCTAGTGAACCTGATTGACTCGCCTGGACACATTGACTTCTCCAGTGAGGTGTCTACGGCAGTACGGCTGTGTGATGGTGCTGTGGTGCTTGTCGACTGTGTCGAGGGAGTCTGTCCTCAGGTATGTGTCTCACATAACTACAATTTCACCTACACAACCACACTCATACTAACTGTGATCACAATCATCTGAAATACATACAATTGCATACATATGACTGCTATCACAAACCCAAAATACACCGGGACAATCACTGAGATGGCATAACACACCTAGACTATTGCCCAAAGCCCCCCAAAACACACCTGGACTGTCACCCATCTGCACAAACACACCTGGAAATCACCTACACCTATTAACACACCTGGACAATCACTCACTCCAACAAACACCCCTGGGCAATCACCACACAGCACCCACACTTAGAAATGCTGATAACCAAACATTACCAAAATCACACCCTTTTTCCCCACAATCACACCCTTTTGTCCACAATCACACCCTTTTGTCCACAATCTCACCCTTTTCCCCACAATCACACCCTTTTGTCTACAATCACACCCTTTTTGTCCACAATCACACCACAAAACACAACCACACATAAGTGACCACATATTTCAAGTTCTGATTTGCTTGACATACTCCAGATAGCACCATTAATTCCCCCTCCCTCACACCAAATACACTGTTCACCTGGTGGTCATGTCAGCTTTCTCATTGATGTTACATTTTGTGATGCAGTTGTTGCCTGATGATGCCACTGCTGTCATATATATAAACCCTGTGTGCGTGTGTGCACATGTAGACGCATGCAGTTCTTCGTCAGGCGTGGTTGGAACAGATCAAACCAGTCCTGGTCCTAAACAAACTCGACCGCCTCATTACCGAGCTCAAGATGAGTCCCCTCGAGGCACACATCCACCTCATCAACATCCTTGGTCAGGTACACGACCACCTCCCTCTCCCGTCACATGACATCTACATGGAACCACCAAACATGACTTCTGAAGCTTGTTGTGTGAAACCATGCATATAGTTGATGTTTGTGTACAGGTGAATGCAATCACAGGTGAGCTGTTTGCTACAGATGTCATGAAGAAGACCTCAGCTGCTGTGAGTCCCATCTAGTTCACCTACATCCCACTACAAGTCGTCATTTGTCAATACAAAATGGTTTTGTCATTCCGATAAATGATTCTCCTCTCAGGGATTACATCAGCAATATAACTATTGATTTTTGATGTATATAGGCAAGTGTTTTACCGGGGAGCCCGAGGTGCGACTTAAACTCGGAACAGCATGTGTACGACTGGAGCACAGGCCTAGAAGACACCGACGACTCGCAGCTCTACTTTTCACCCGACCAAGGCAATGTTGTGTTTGCCAGTGCAGTGGACGGCTGGGGTTTCAGGTGATCTCTCATTACAGCGAAGGCCAGACTTCATTATCAGACCTCTTCAGCTCGTGCTAACTGAATAGATGTAATGTTACATGCATGGCTTTAGCTGTCATTTTGTAGTGAGGTTATTGAGATTGAGATGATGTGTCATGTGACCAGACTGGGACAGTTTGCTGACATGTACTCCAAAAAGCTGGGTGTCAATGCGCATGTGTTGAGGAAAACCCTGTGGGGAGACTTCTACTTGGATTCCAAGGCCAAACGCATCAGGAAAGGAGCTCAGGTTGGTGGAGTATTCACCTCGGCAGATCACGATGCCATCTCTATGATCAATACTCATGTGGCTCCAAAGCTCTGTTTGTAATCAAAGTAATACACTCCGTGCATGCTATGGGTATGGTACCTTGTGAAGAAAGGGTATAATAAATGATGTGTTCTCTTTGCTGTCAGGCGAAGGGAAAGAAGCCACTGTTTGTGGCATTTGTCCTTGAGAATCTCTGGGCTGTGTACGACTGCATTGTTATTAATAGGTATGTTTGATAATATGAGTTTGTGTAGAAAATATAGTACACAAAGGTTTGCTTGGGGTAACTTTTGTCAAAATGGTGGTGAATGTTGCTTTCAGGGACAAGGATAAAATGGAGAAAGTGATGAAAGCTTTAAATGTATGCATCCCTGCACGCGATGCTCGCCATGCTGATCCCAGGGTTCAGCTTCAGTCACTCTGTAGTCGGTGGCTCCCCCTTCCTCATGCTGTCCTAGGTGAGTTGAGATAGATGGACGGTCTGATATAGAGTCTAAGTGGTTGGATATGTTGATGTGAGGGTTATGTGTGCAGGCATTGTGGGAATATATGTTTACTCCATGGTTATACAGCTCTGCCCCTATAACTCACATCGTATTTACTTGTGAATCTGCATAAGGTCTTGGACACATTTTTTTTAGCCCAAAAGAGGAACAAAAACGGTAGTTGTATTGACATCCGTAATAGCGCGCTTTCACAACTGGCTTCCCATCGACCATCATCTCTACTAGCGTCTCTTCTACATTCTACAGCGTAGACCGCATCCTCCTCCTCTGCATCTTCCCTAAACAATTCATTTTGTACATCTTCAGGGCTGAACAAGTGTCAAAAATATCACTAGCCTGGTCAGGCCAGTAAGCAGCCTGATGCACTGGCCCCAATCTAAAATGCACTGGCCCAACTACACATTGATGAATGTGCGGAATGCTGATAAATTTTGTTACATACATCATAACCTATTGACCTGGACGAGCTTATCCCCCAGTCTAATAGAAACCCCCTCTAGTCTACTGTCGGCTGGTTCAGTAACTTGGGAATTTTATTCAATCACTGAGATGGAATGAAATTCCGCAGCATATACAGCGTTTATATATTGAGCTCAGTTCATGGTTTAGCCAAGTGGAAGGTTGACAGTTGACGCCCGAACAAGACATCATCATAGCCGACATGATGATTATGTTTGCAGACATGGTAGTTGACATACTCCCAAGCCCACTGCACATCAGTGAGGACAAAACCGAGAGACTACTGTGTGCCCAGGGACGCAGCTTCTTGTCATTACCTCCAGAAACACGACAACTAAAGCAAGGTAGCTCAATCACGCCCATGTTTCTCCACTTGCATCCAGATACTCAAACCAAATCTGACACAACCTTCTCTTCTTCTGTGTGCTCAAGATTTCTTAGCTTGCAGTGCTAGCGATGAAGCCCCAGTCATTCTCTATGTGTCCAAGATGTTTGCTGTGGACAAGAAAGCTATGCCTGAGAACAGACAGAGGTGGGGGAGTATATTATGTCTTGATGTTTGTCTTATTATATTCCACCTTAGAAATATCCATTTTTGCATATTTCTTGTGCTAAGTGCTTATCTGTAATCAATTCTTTAGTGACTGGGGAAGTCCAATATATGCTTGGAACAGTCAATAAGCAAATGAAGAAAAAAAATGCCCTGCATTTCCCAAGAACTCTCTCACTCTCACCAACTGCCCCCCTCTTTCCTTGTAGTTCTTTTATCTACCCTCCCCTCAACCCAACAGTTCCCATCTTCCCTGTATATCTCCCATCCACCATCAACACCACTACCCCTCCCCATATTCTCTTGCACCCTCACTGACTTTCCTCCAAGATTAATGATGTAAGGCAGCTAGGCTTGGTTGGTTACAGGCCCTTGACCCAGGAAGAGATAGAGAATCGACGGGAGCTTGTGAGAAAGCGACATGCTGACAAGCAGGGTACGGCCCAGCACGTTACCCCTAGCCAACAGGACCCACAGCCTCTCACCCCACCCAAAGCAACCCAGCCAGGTAAACGTTGGTAATCGTCAAAATGGCAAATAAGACGCAGTTTGCATCCCATTCAATGATTTGAACAACAAAAATCTTGTTTGAGTTTCAGTTGAGGCAGTGAAGGAGGAGAAAGACAATGGTTCGGATCATGTGTTTGTGGCCTTTGCCAGGGTGTTCAGTGGTACAGTAAGGAAAGGGCAGATGCTGTATGTACTGGGACCCAAACACGACCCAGCCAAAGCCCTCCTACAGGTGACATCACTGGCCTACAAGCCATTACACATGCTTTACAGGGGTTCATAGGACAGTGCAATGTCTGTCTTTGCAAACCTTAGCTTCATAATCTGGCAACTCAAATGGATGGGTTAATGTTGGATTGTCTCTCATACCCTGATCTTGGCTTGTCAGCTGTGCAGTATATTGAATGTTTTGGTTGGCTCTGGCTGTCTACAGAGTAATGCTGGAGCAGACTGGAGCAGCCTGAGTGATGATGTTACCGCTAGCCTCCGTACCAACCACATCACCAGAGTGAATGTTGACCAACTCTACCTCTTCATGGGTCGAGAGATGGAGACCCTAGATGAAATACCGGCTGGAAATATATTGGGTGAATTCTTATTGTAACTTCCTTGACATAGAATAACATGTAACATAAGTCAATGAGTGAATAGAACAGCATCAGCTATCAATACTTGTTTAATTTGGCTCTGTGCCATGTTTAACTTTTTACTTTGGGTCACGCTTTGTAACGTTATGATTTACATATATAAAGCAGTCATAATGTTTAGTTTTGGTGGTTCTCTGCAGGACTTGGTGGTTTGGAGGCACACATTCTCAAGTCAGCTACCGTCTCCAGCACACTGGCCTGTCCTGCATTCACCGATATGTTCTTTGAGGCAGCCCCAATAGTGAGGGTGGCCATTGAACCCAAACATGCTGGTGAGTACAACCTATCTGTAATACAGATCTGATGATGGTTTCTTGATAATAATTTATTAACTTTGAATATTGGCACATGCATAGGTTTAATAATTTTACTCAGCTAGCAGCAACATTTACTAAATCCGAATAAATGGAACGAAATCTTGTGTCTGTTATAAAATGAGTTCGTGTTGACTATGAAAGCTTCATGGCCCTGACCAACCCTCTGTGTGACGTGACTGTGCAGTTGATATGGGTCGGCTGGTAGAGGGACTGCGCTTACTGAACCAGGCAGACGCGTGTGTACAGGTTTTGGTTCAGGAGACTGGCGAACATGTCATCATTACTGCTGGGGAGGTACATCTACAGAAGTGTGTCGATGACCTTACTCAAAAGTGAGTTCTGCACAATGTTTGTCACAGAGGAGTAGATATCTCTATTGCTCATAAGGAATTTCAGTTCATGATTGTATTGAGATATGACTCTTTTGTGACAGATATGCCAAGGTTGAAGTCAATGTGTCATCACCTATAGTCCCATTCAGAGAAACTATCATTCCTCCTCCCACAACGGACATGGTTAATGAGATGATCGAAGAACAAACATCTTCTAATAAAGTGAGAGAAGAAAACCATGAGGAGGTGACAGAGGGCGTGTGTATAGAAATTCAAACAGCCAACAAACAATGTACTTTACACATCCGTGCAATTCCACTACCCTCCCCTGTCACCAAACTATTAGAAGAATATGCATCTCATATCAAAATTCTGGACAAGTTTTGTGCAGCTGTTCTCAAATCCAAATCAATCCACACACCAACCGACAATTATTTCTTGAGTGCAGAAACTGTAACCGCCATGAAGGATTTCAAATCAAAACTTGTTGAAGCCGGAAGAAAACATAAAGGAGACCTCAAAACTCTGTATAAGTGGGATGATATTGTAGACAACATCTGGTCGTTTGGTCCCAGAAGAAATGGACCCAACATGTTGGTGAACATGATAGAGGATTACAGCAGACCCTCTGTTTGGTCCTGTTTAGACAACCAGCAAGCACAGAATTACTGTTTTTGGGAATATGACAACAGTCTTGTCAGTGGCTTCCAGATTGTGACTCAGGCGGGGCCCATATGTGAAGAACCCATGATGGGGGTGTATTTTGTTGTCGAGAGATTAGAACTGCATTCTGATTCACTTCCTCCACTCGTAGTTTCACCAACCAATGAGAACAGGTTGCCGCCGAATAATTCGGTGTCGCCACCTGGTGATAGGACTAGAGACGAGGATGGTTTGTGTCAAGATCTGATAAGTACTTATTTGAATTCTACCTCCAGGCAACATGGTGGAGAGGGTAGAGACCCTGTTTGTGAAGTCATTGTTGATGAGGCTGGGAATACTGCATGTGATGACACTGAAATGACCGGCGAGGACCAGGCTAGTGATGATGGGTCCACTTGTGACCCCCATACCACTCGTCCCAGAGAAGCAGCCAAAAGCTGGGGCCCTTTCTCTGGTCAGCTCATGTCAACGATGAAGGAAGGGTGCCGGAGAGCATTCCAAAGCCAGCCCCAGAGACTCATGGCAGCCATGTATACATGTGACATTCAAGCTACAGCAGAGGTTCTAGGTAAGCAGTGTTTCATCGCAATCATTTACATCAAACCCCATGACTCGCCACCCAGTCAGTAGCAGCCTACATATAAGTATTGAACGGACTCCATGGTATACTGGTATATTGTGTGTGGTGATTTCTACCCAATATCTGGCTAAATGATATATGTGTGTGTTTGTTGTGTGGATCTTCAGGCAAAATGTATGCTGTCTTGGGGAAGCGTAACGGTCAGGTGGTGTCAGACGACATGCGAGAAGGGTCCTCTATTTTCACCATCAATGCCAGACTACCAGTTGTGGAGAGCTTCGGGTTTGCGGAGGAGATTCGGAAGAGAACTAGTGGTCTCGCTAGTCCACAACTCAAGTTCAGTCACTGGGAGGTGAGGAAATCATTAACTTAATGATTGCTATCACACCAACTGTAACCTCTACTCTGTGGCTCAGTGGTGGTGGAGTTTGGGTTCTGACACAGTAATAGAGGTTTGAAACAGATGTGAGAAGCATTTGCCTGTGTCTAATGATCACCTTGTGATGTAAAGTGCACTTGCAAAAGTGACATAAAAGTTTTGCACCAGTGCTTCTTGAACGATTCATTTTCACAACTAAGCGACTATCAATTGGTGGTTGTTTCAGGTGATTGATATGGACCCATTCTGGGTGCCCACCACAGAGGAAGAGTATACCCACTTTGGAGAAAAAGCAGATTCTGACAACATTGCTCGTAAATACATGAACACTATTCGCAAACGAAAAGGTTTGAGAGTACAAGAACAGATTGTAGAGTTTGCGGAGAAGCAGAGGACATTGAAGAAAAATAAATGAGCCCATTTTACTTGATTGGGTTATAGTCAATAAAAGTTTAGGCAACTCAAACAACTATCTGTGTTTGCTTTCTTGGCTGGCAGATTCAGACGAGTGAGTGTTGGCGAGATTAATACTGTGTGTATAAGCAGCAAATGTTTATGTGTATGTAGTAGTTCCTTGTGTGATTGGTGTGAAATCTTTAATTAACACACGTTCTTGAGAGACTTCTCACTCAGGAGAACGTGTGTATGCATGTATTTCTGTATAGGCTTGAATGTGTAGCCATTAAGTAGGGTATTCACGGTGATATGCTGATGGTTATATGCATCATGTATCAATTGTAAAGGTGCTTGATAAGAAATGATGAATCAAATGTAACACTACCATGAATGGACGCTAAATTATCAAGAACAAGACAACCATTATTATCTTTGATACAGATTCATGAAATATTTCTTACCTGATTTAACCTTTGCCAGAAAGACTTTGTCAAAGACGTGTATATGTATTTATGCATGTATAGATGTATTTTTACATGGCTTGGTATCATTGAGTGTACTATTGTTTATGACCAAAGTTGTAAAGATTGAACCTGTAAAGATGACGAATGTTTGGCCATAACTAAGGAAGGCATGGGTGTCATTAGCCCTACAAGACGTCTGAGTAGACATATTTATATTACCGCTCGACCGGAGCTAGGGTGTCATAAGCAAATGAATCGGTTGTGTGAGGTTGCAAGACGGGAAACGGTAAAAGAATCAAATGGAATTCAACATTGAATCAAAGAATGTACAGTACGAGAGATCAGGAACAAAATGATGATAATTTGAGTGGAAGTGACAGTATCGGGAGCACGATATCGAGCCTCAGAACCTGGCCGCCTGCAGACTGAATACACAACGGGTTGGTGGAGAAAAACTAGCTGTTAACAGCAGAGTCTGATTTATGCAAATATTAATGAACTAAAAGAGAGTATGGCTGGAAATATTGTTATTTGACTGAGTGTATGTCTTGGGTATCGAATTATAGTCGTTAGTAGCAACTAGGCTGTGATCCTGTGTAATATATGACTAGCAGTGAGTGTGACTCTGAGGATAGTCACTGCCAGGGAGCACGTCGTCCTCAAAGGATCTTTTACATCCCTTTTCACAGATGGGACCGCCATTTTACGTGATCATCCGAGGGGGGGGGGGGGGGGGGGCACTTAAGTGTATAGAGGTAGTATATATGTGCCGCGCGACGGGGTATGCTTTTTCGGCCTCTCGACTTGTATGACGGGTTTTTGGGCCTCATACTTGTACGACGGGGTATGTTTTTCAGCTTCAATCTGTACGACGGGTTATACATTTGCATAATACCTTGTACGACGGGGTATGTTTTTGGCCATTTTGACCTTGTACGACGGGTACGGGTTTTCAAGGTCCCGCGGCACACCCCTATCCAGAATAAGGCCAAGTGCCCCCCCCCCCCCCCCCCCCCCCCCCACCCCGGGGTTACGCGTAACCAGTCAGGTAGCCGCGCACGACGGTAATATAAATATATACCTAAACGTCGTGCACGGCTACCAGTCAGGTTATTACACCTAGTCATAGGGATCGAATAGTTTATTTGACTGATGTTGTTGTTGTTTATTCAAATTATGGTGGTTTTGGCAGCTTTGGCCATGTACCACTATTTGACCGAGTCACATCCAACCGCTTTCATGTGGCGCGGAAACACTGACGAACGCAATGGTACTATGATTGTGTACCCGGTGAAATGATTAATATATTTTTAAATTCAAGCAAATATATTAGGTCATAACGTGCGATATCAACACGTGCTGTGTCCTTCACCGTATTGCAAGTACACCGCCCAGAGAGGCTGTAGGCTTCTAGTGAAAATTTCACGCAGGGCTAAAAAAACATGCTGCTTACTCTCCAGCGAATACATTCTTCGGGGGATGTTGGTAGATATCATAACAGCCGGTTTCGAAAAAAGTAACGCCCAATCAATAATTGCCTGCAGCCAGGCCAGGCCAGGCTCCATCGTCGGTGTAGGAGGCGGCCATGGCGAACCCTCCCACCGTACCCTATCCTACAGAGGTGCATATTTAGGCATCTTAGTATTAATCTAGACGAAGAAGACCTATTTCCCAGGTTTCACCACCCATATTGAAACTATCTGATTTGATTACGTTTGGAAGGGCTTTGGTGTATTGGCCGCAGCATGGTCCATTGGGTAGCCGTCTTGGCTAGTGGGGCATCTGGACTTGCATTCATGGTGAGTTGATTTGCATGTTTTTTTCCACGCCTCAACCACCGCTCTTAGAGGGTATTTTAAATGAAGTTAATGTGTCGGTACGCTACCTGTATCTGTAGGCCTATCTATCTACACACGGACAAGCGAAATGCTCCAATTGTTCAACGTCACTAAAGTTGCTTGTTTATTGTCAGCTGGCGGGCACATTCACGCATAAAGACGTGTACCCGGGGAATGTCATTGTAGGCGTATGCTTTGCATCGCGCACACTGAGTCCTCGCTCCCTCGCCACTGTTGGTGATATCTGGCCGACACTGATGTCGTTTTATTTACGGCAAGATCAGTTTTCGCTACGACAAAGCACTGTAAAAGAGTCTCGGCACAGGTTGAGCAAAAGGTCCATGAACAATTTATCTCATAGGACTGGCATATACAGTCTCTTAGCACATGCCCTACTGGTAACGCAAGTATTTCGAATGTGTATTTCGGATGAAATTCATTAGATGTCAATGTCTCATTATTTTTTTTTACTTTAAATATAATGCAATGCCAAACGACGAAGTTATTATTCGTTTATAGGTTAAAGCGGAATGTCCATTATTGGCTTTCTTGTTCAAAGTACGCGACCACTTGTTTCGATTTCCTTATCATTGAACGTGATTGCCGCCACGGATCCACGTGCGTAAATGGACCTCGCTATGTTGGATAACGATAAAACTGCTTAAATCATGTGCCATAATAGTGACCTAAACATGGGGTGATTCTGGTACCTTAATCTCGGACAGGCGTTATCGCAACTGCACTCCACAGCGTGATAATTTACCGTATAAGGCTTAATAGAAACAACTGGTGATAAAATGCATCGTGATTCTATGTATATTAATACCCTCTGTTAAACTTGCGGAAGGATGCCTTTATTCTTAATAGACTAAATCTCGTGGGTGCGCGTGCATGTACGCATAAAGACGTGTACCCGGGGAATGCCATTGTAGGCGTATGCTTTGCATTGCGCACACTGAGTCCTCGCTCCCTCGCCACTGTTGGTGATATCTGGCCGACACTGATGTCGTTTTATTTACGGCAAGATCAGTTTTCGCTACGACAAAGCACTGTAAAAGAGTCTCGGCACAGGTTGAGCAAAAGGTCCATGAACAATTTATCTCATAGGACTGGCATATACAGTCTCTTAGCACATGCGCTACTGGTAACGCAGGTATTTCGAATGTGTATTTCGGATGAAATTCATTAGATGTCAATGTCTGATTATTTTTTTTTACTTTAAATATAATATAATGCCAAAACGACGAAGTTATTATTCGTTTATAGGTTAAAGCGGAATGTCCATTATTGGCTTTCTTGTTCAAAGTACGCGACCACTTGTTTCGATTTCCTTATCATTGAACGTGATTGCCGCCACGGATCCACGTGCGTAAATGGACCTCGCTATGTTGGATAACGATAAAACTGCTTAAATCATGTGCCATAATAGTGACCTAAACATGGGGTGATTCTGGTACCTTAATCTCGGACAGGCGTTATCGCAACTGCACTCCACAGCGTGATAATTTACCGTATAAGGCTTAATAGAAACAACTGGTGATAAAATGCATCGTGATTCTATGTATATTAATACCCTCTGTTAAACTTGCGAAAGGGTGCCTTTATTGTTAATAGACTAAATAGAAAACATGGAAGAAGTTCATGCCCCTAGGATGTAAGAACACAGATCATTTAAACGGTGTAATGAACATGGGCTTTAAGAAATTTTTAGCTTGGGTGAGAAATGAATCCACTCAAGATCACAGAAAATGTCAAATGGCATATGAAAGAAGTCCTACATTATCAAATGATTAAGCAAATTTACGAGTACACTGTGGGGCAGTTTCAACAAACGTGCTTTTCATTTGTGTGGGCGACTACGGTAAATTGCGCGGGCTTGTCCGTTCGCCCGTAACATCATCAGTTAGTTATATAAATAGTAGCACTTGTTAGTGATCTTGATTGGAGAGAAGCAACAGAATTGGGTGTATTTTATTAACAAAGGTAGGTTAAATGATCATGGGGAAAAGTGTAGCTTGAAATTGTCACGATAGCATCCTTTGCATTGTAAAGGAGACAGTTTGACCATCCACGTGTGCCGCACTATGGTTATTTATGGGAATTATGGTTGACCGTAGTTCCGGTCGGATGGTAATTTAACTATATACCTCGATACCTACTCAGACGTCCTGTACTGTAGAACTAGGTTGACCGAAATCGTGTCAGTGCATCACCACCGCGCCGCGTTAAAGAGCGCGCTTAGTTACGTGGGCGTAAAAAGGTCAGCCTAGCCTACGAACTATTCCGACCCAGATAGCAAACAATTGTCGAAGAGATGGCGAAGAAACTTCGCATCTGAAAGTGTCCGTTGAGTCTGTAGGCAAAGAAACTTCGCTTCTCTCTAATTCAACCATCATGCATGGGCGAGGTAACTTGCATATTCCGTCTGCTAGACTGCCCTCGATCTTTCATGTCCGCGCTTGGGTTGAGCACCTTAATTGCCCAGGTGGTTTTGATGGCCTGATGCCAACTTTTAATTGGTCTGTTCAAGGAATTACATATACATATAGATGTAATTCCTTGGTCTGTTGAACCAAGTTTTGGGAGCCAGCAATCAAATCAGCTGTTGGTCTACTATACTGTGGCAACATTGAAAATCGAGAATGCATAGACGCAAGAGCTGTAAAGAGCGAAGTTCTTTTGCATAATCCTCGCTATTCCGATATCAGATTGTCAACATTCATCCTGGGCGAGGCTAGCTACTGCTGGTGTAATTAATTGAGTTAACCATTCATGTTGCTGTCAAATGCTGGTGCTTAACACCATCAACAACTCACCAAGCCTCCTAGCTCTGTGCGGACGTACCATTTCATTCTATGTAGATATCTTGTAGGGCTACCAGCTAAATCTTATCAATTCTTCAGATAGAAATATTTTGGAATTATTTTATGAATATTGCTATAAAATACTAGCAGCCTCAAACATCGGGTTGCAATGTAATGTAATATAGGCAACGCACCTGAAGATCTAATCATTGTTATTCTGTGATATTCTTTTGTTTTTCATTGCTTGTTTGTTTACTTTAAGTAGTTCTTATTGGCACCATAGACCAACATATACTGTTCTGTACTTAGAAGATGCCAATAAATAACATTATTATTGATTGATAAACCGTGTGTTTATGGACAGTTTACTATATGTATTTAACAAACTGGCAGTGATGGTGAGGTACTTCCCAGGGGAAACTTGCCCCAGTTGTTTTCCATGACATCACAGACAATCCTGAACTGCTGCTAGAGCTATGAGAGGCAAAGTTTCTTTGCACAGCTGGTAAATCTGAATTGCATGAGTTTACTGCATCTTACCAATAACCCTTTGTCATGAGCAGCTGGTGAGAATTGAAGTGTTCATTGAAATCACTTAAACTACAATTTCGCTTACAAGACCCATAGGGATCTGCATTGGCCGTCCCGCAGCAATCATCTATGCGTACAAAAAAAAAATTGCTGCCAGGTTGGCCAATGCAAATCCCTGTGATAAGACCAGTCTTTCTAGTTGGTATTCAACATTATTGAATGAATTAATTCAATATATATTTTATTTATTCATTTGTCATAAATATTATTGATATCCCCACCAGTGACAAGACTGATATGTTCCCTTAGTCACTTGAGATTGTGTGAAGAGGTTCATTGAGCTGAATGGGTGATAAAAAAGTATTTACTCTAAGCAGGTATATGATAGCTCATGTATATTCCAATATAACGATGGTGAAGAAAAACCATACCTTCGTGCATTGTGGAGAGTCAACACAACTGCTAAAATAACTTTGACAGGAGGTTTTTTTAAAACACTGGACCCACGGGTGCTTGTATAAGGGTTGGCTATGGAAGAGTCAAAGCTTGGCTATAATGGACCCGAAGATTGAAAGTTGATAAAGTCAACCTACAGTATATTGTATGATGATGGTATCAATTTCCATTCCGAACTCAATGATTTTTTTCCCTATCAAAGGTGATGCTGAGACGAGGTGTGCATCACCAAGTCATGAATCTGTTGGCGTCGCAGGTCAGGGGATCTGCTATTCGTCCACTCTCGACGTCAGCCGTTACCAATATTGAAATCAGTCAACATCTGCAGCTGAAACCAGCTCCTGTGGATGCTTGGAGGAAAGCAAATATGACAAGACGATTAGTTTTATTCTTCCCTTGGCTTCATGCAACAAGCCGTGGTCAACAGAGATACATAGATCTCTACCACCA
Organism: Urechis unicinctus; assembly: GCA_034190875.2. Taxonomy (NCBI): domain Eukaryota; kingdom Metazoa; phylum Annelida; class Polychaeta; order Xenopneusta; family Urechidae; genus Urechis; species Urechis unicinctus. The sequence continues at coordinate 3,885,684 of CM067354.1, forward strand.
GAGGGGGATGGATGTCATTAGTGTTAAGTGTGAACTCAGACATTTTCTGTGGCCAAACTATGCAAGAGATGTTGCCCATGAACTTCTGAGTTACCTTTCAAGGGAACAACAAGATGTGACGGATTTCATCGTACACTCTACATCTGTAGGAGCCTTTGTTTACACAGTGGTCATGATGGAGATGGTGAAACATGCTGACAAATACCAACATATTCATGACAAAATCCAAGCTCAGGTGTATGACAGCTTAACCATGGGGGGTCTGCAGCAAATGACAACAGGCATAACACAAAATAGTAGCAATGCTATGACTAGATTAGCCATGACAGGAGCCGTCAACACATATTTCTACCTAACAAAGAAACACACAGTGGACTTCTATGAAGAAGGAGTGTCATTTTTCAAGTCTGCTCCATTGAAAACACCAGTATTGGTGTATTACTCTCTTGACGATAAATTGTGCTGCTCCGATGACATAGAGACAATGATAAAGAAATGGCACGACTTGGGGATACCAGTCAGTGTCCAGTCCTGGCCTAGATCCACACACGCAGGGCACCTCAAACGCCATCCCCAACACTACAAGAAAGCACTTGATAACTTTCTTTCCAATATAGGAATTACCATTCTCTCACCAGAGACTACCATATCCAAATTGTGATTGTACCACAGTTGACAGCAGCACTACTTGATATTCAATATTCTGCACAAATTTGCCTCTATTGATGTATTTCGTATTTATTTATGGATGAAATTTTTACCCAAGATTTACCAATAAAGTTTGGGTCAATTAATTCATAAATTAATTAATTTGTTTTCATGTTGGCTGATCATGTTCTAGCCATACATCAGTGTTAATCAGAAGCAATAGATAACTAGATTTACACAAGTACCATATCATTTGTGTTTCATGACCTACTTTGTAACCACTTGGCATTGATTGACCGAGTTAAGGTTTTGTGTCATGGCGACAATGTACCTCGAGGGTTGAATCCTAGCATCACTTATATACAAAGCTTCACTCCCACATAAAAATCTTGCCGCTGAAATTGGGGGGATTTGACACAAATATATATTTTAAAGAACATTTAAGGCAACCATCTTTCATTTAGTGTATAGACAGCTGTTCCCCAAGTTGGCGAACAGGTCCTTATCTGAGATTCTGAACTAGTCTGAAATACTTTTTATTCAGGGTGTTGCTTAAGTTGCTTTTGTAACTTGTTTGATTCAAGCTCCCATTAACTTCGAACTGAAATTACTCGAAAGAGCAAATTGCCCTAATACAAATTTAAGATGCTTTATTTTCAGATCTTAATTTGTTTCTATTTTCGTCGTCATTAAAATAACTTTACTATCATTTGGAACCCTAATTCATCGACTATTTATCGATATAAATCATTAGAAAGTGCCTTTATACACAACTTGAGTGGACACTCCTTATAACTATGTGTAGTTTTGAAGGATTTGTGTCAAGCTGTGAACTTACTGGGCATAAAAGTCGGTATTTGAAGCATTTAGTGCATATTCGTATCAACTTAAGAACTTGGTATGCCAAATAGCCTTTTGGGTAATATTGTTTTCACACCAGACTCATATCATACACGTCTGGTATAGCATTCCTTGTGCCATATGGTTACAAATTCATGTCCCCTTCAAAATATGCAAACCAGATTTAACAGACAAAATGACAGGGACATAGAGAACTCCCACCTCAAGACAAAACAATTGAAAGGAACAAAGAATCCAGATATTTTTTTTAATTGGTAAGCAGGTTATGAGGATGACAAGTGTTTAGTTCCTGGGGCCTCCTGGGACATTGCCACCAGCTGGTCTGAAACCTTGAGTACCTGCCATGGGCTGTGTCACTTGAAGACCTGGGATGTTGGCCATATCCTGCATAACAAACAGTAACCCAGCGATGAAATATGAATACCTACAAACTATTTTTTAAAGTACATCAGATTATATACCATAAAATATTTCAAATAGGTTTTTTTTTTAAAACTAAACATGTACACAGTAAGCTTACTCATCGATTCCAAACCATCTCCTACAAACACTACCAGTACAGTGGCTAACTAATTTAGCAATTATCAACGAAATCATCCAAAACTTATATATTGAAGGAGGTATTGGAAACTGACCAGCATCTTCAACATCTCCTTGGTGTCGGCATCAACTTCCAGAATGTCATTCTCAATAGCTGAAGTCTGCGAACACAAGGTAATATTATACAGTGATTTTTTTTTTAATATTTGGAATATGTACTAAGCAAAAATAGTGTCATCCATTTGTTACGTTATAAACATTTGGTTCTAGGAATTTTTTTTACATCAGTGGACCAAAACTTAACAGCCTCAAGACAACAGAAATGTGAATTTAAAATTATACAGAAATAAATGCAAGATAGTCTTATCAACAAAAAGCTTCTGGTGAGAGATGAAGTGAATCATTTGACCAAGTTACACTTTCAGTCTGCAAGCCTCATAACAACTATAAGTGGCCACATTAGCACAGGTGCGGTAAACACATTAATATCAAATTTCAGTCTTAAGATAAAACGATGGAAAAATAGCCTCAATTGTAACTACTACCACATGGTGGTCCTATGAGGTTTTTTTTTTTTGGCAGCGATAATTATTGAATATATAAATAAATTGTTTAGTTAATGGGAGGTTTAAGTAATTTAATAAGTACTTCTGATTTACAGTAATTTGTCAAATCTTATAGGGAAATACATATATATCAAACGCTTACACATGGACAGTTAAACAGAAACTATTTGATCTCCAATGGTTGTAATAAGAGAAGTTACAACAAAGCTGCCGATGCACACCCCACTTCATATCCTAACCATTTTATTGTTCTATGATGTTTTGCTGAAATGAGGATTCATGTGTAAAGACTTCGGGCACTTCTCACCTATGACCCCTGAACACCAGTACCAATGGTTCCACTGGTCGTCGAGAAACTTGGCAGGTATATCAGACCAGTTTTAACAGGAGAAATTGTGAAAAATCAGGCTGTCAGGTTCGTCAAACAAATACCACTGCCTGGCAGGTAATTGGAAGAGGTGGGTAGCAATTGGAAACAGGGATATAACATAAAATAACTCAAATATAGGACAACACTAGAAGTATTCACTATATATTGTTCCTGCCTCAGTAATTATCTATGTATTGTGGAGGAGGGTTGTAATTTTACCACAAGGGAGCAGCAGGTGTATTATGTCATGGGAGACGTTGTAAAATCATAGCTAGCTACCTCAGGCACAAAGTTGTCTCTCCTCTCCCTCTCCTCTTCCTGCAACTTGATGGAGATACCTCGGACAGGACCCTTCTGGATACGCTTCATGAGATGGGTAACAAACCTACAGATTCATATCAAGTTTCATTATACTATTTTCATGTCCAAACCTATACATTCATATCAAGTCTCACTTCACTATTATGTTCCAAGCTGACTTAGAAGTGAACAAATGCTCAAGCAATTGGAGATTTATATCCAAAGGCTGAATTATAATAGGCAAGGAATTGGGCAATGATGGTAAATAAGGTTACAATCAGGTCTTTCTAAGAAGCAGAGGCACCATTATCGCCATTATCCATACATCGTAGGACGTCTACTTTCTACCATGTTCGATCCCAACATAATGCACAAATTCACAATTAAAACCAGATACCTTGAAGGTAGAAAAGCGGGCGAGTTATTTGGTTTCATTGCATGTTTTGATGGTAATGAACGATGTGCACTTATAATCACAAATGGATATATTCAGCCGACATGGACTACCATTACGATTGCAGTCATGGTGGCAACACCCATGAGCATATGTCAACATGCTTATCTTTAAAACAAGGCGGTAGTGGCTGTGCGCAGGCTAACTCTGGACTATTTCAAACACAACAGTTAATGTAGCATGGTGCACACCTTGTAAACCGACAGCAGACAAATACCATGTGACCTTATTTACCATAATGGTGGACATCGCATCTGGATTACTCGGAAATCTAAATCAATTGGTATTTCCCTAAAGAAATGCATCGATCGGGGGTAAGCTTTAGGCGCGGTCCCATATATTTGTTCACAGGCTCTTGATATATGTTGTCTTCTAGAATATAAATCCCAAGGCCCCTTCAAAACATATTACCCATTTGCGCGGAAATTAAAGATTCAGGACGCTATGCAAAAATATCACTGTCCGGACGGGGCTAAGGCATCATGTATTTTCAAGGTAGTCACAATAGCAGTAATTTGTGAAAAAATAAAATGCATTACACACCCAGCAATCTTGTTCTTCAGCTTCTTGCTAGGAATGATGGCAATCTCCTCACATATTCTCTTGTTGGTGTGGAAGTCAAGGGTCAGTCGAGTGTAGTATTTCTCGATGATGACACGAGATGCCTTCTTAATCGTCTTGGTCCTGACACGACCCTGTTCACATGTAACAGCATTTTAGTAGCTCTTAATTCCAATCACGGTGACAAATTATTGCAAATAATACATCGGAGAAACGAGTCTTGTCAAATTTTCTACAACTCAATTACCTAACGTTATTAAGGTGCATATGTTGTCAAAAATACATAATTTGCTGAATTGCTACTGGCTAAAAGCTTAGTATTAGCATCTATCGGCAAGACTTCCTTAGGCCTGATACGCCAAAATATGTCAGACACTCGTAACTTTCTCGTTTCAACATGTATCAATTGAGCACTTTCAAACTCTCTGAATGGGCTAATCGTTATCAAATTATACCGATATAACTGATGGTTAAACTATGTAGTCAGATGGTAAACGATATGTCGATGATAAAACAGATTTACAAAGCGATCATAATATACATACCATCTTTGCAGTTGTCTTGACCGGAAAAGGAAGTTGGTTGAAGCCGGAGGTGAATGCTTTGACGAATTCTGATTCGCTATTTAGTTGGCGGATATAAATTGTTTGTAAACAAACCCATGTGCTGGATATAATCAATGACATTCGAGGTTTCGTCCACATAAAGTTGTATAGATTTCTGTTTGCTGGTTAATAAATATGCCCTAGAGCATCGCATCTGCAAATTGATTGTCCTTTATTTCATATAATGACGGCCAATAGGAGTTAAAATTGGGAGAGTCAAGTTATC
>CM067354.1:3895814-3913314 GCA_034190875.2 Urechis unicinctus
GAATATTCGAGACCCAACCATATTCCATTCATTATTAACAACCACGTCTTGGTAGGGAATTTCGTCCGTTGAACTTGTAATGTTCATTGCTAGGGCATTGTATGACCAACTTGATACAAGTATTTGACATATTTGGGAGTCGAATGGGAAGTACCGAAGATTGACTTCACACGATGTCTTCAACTTCACGGCCGCAGTGGTGAATGCATGCCCACTCGCACCGACAGTAACCCTTTAAGACATAACATAGGTTCAATATATTTCCGTGAAACTAATAAATCCATAATTTAAGGCATGAATAAGTTACCAGCTAAGAGATGGTTAAAACAGTTAGTACAGATTATTTGTATGATGATCCAGGTCTCAGTGTTACAAATGGCAATTCGATTCATTCATATTAAAGTTGTCATTTCATATCTGTTGATATATATATTTATCATTTCAACTATAAAAAGAAATACGTAGTTGTAGTAGTAGTCATCTTCCTTAAAAGCTTAAATTCACCTGAAGAACAAACAATTCCTAAAACCGTAACAGTGTCACCTTGCATCTTCAGAAATGTGAAGGGCATTCCCATCCTCTACGGCATTCATCAAAACTAAATCCGGTAGCCATACTCGGTCGCTGTTGATCACGAAGCTGTTAAAGCCGTTGTAGTCAGCAGGGTCCCACTGTAGCATCCTATCAGTCCACACCTTCAGCCACCAGGCACAAAAAGGCAACATCAAAGCCATGTTTTAGTTCAACGACTGTTTATCCAAATTGGGCTAAAGATGCATTATCGCTGATTGGGCGTATCTTTTATTTTTATTCCGTTTTTGTAAAGCTGCTAAAATAACTCGTTTTTGATGTTAGAGACACCAAATCATTATAAATATATCGATATCGGCGCCTTAAGAACAGCCTCCGATTTTGTCCACAAAAATATGCGAATATGTAGCGACAATTTCGAGCAACGACGCATGTGCGTTTGAATCATTTCCAGCTATCATCTCTCAAACTCTGGCCGTTTACAGCTTCGGAAATTTTGTGGCGATTACCACGTGCCTTATTATGTTTAAAATTCACGACCCGCCATAAATTAGGAATCGTATTTTGCAAAGGCCATTAACATATTAAGATAGCCGGGTTAACGGATTTGACGGATATCAATTCTTTAGGAAGCAGGGCCTCGGTCAATGGAGAACTTTTCAACAGAATTTAGATGATTTTTAATTTAAATGCATTGACTTGAGCAGCCACTCTTAACGCCGTTACGAGGCATGCACGAATGTAGATCTGGTAAAACCTACCAGAACGCATCAGATTTACAATTGAGATTTCTTTGTTGTGAATAAAATTCGTTTGTATTACCTCAATAGATTTAGTATTCATGTGGAAAATACCGAAAGGTAATTAACGTCTCACCATGGACAGAGATCCGAATACTGACAATACCATGTCCTTGGAATCCTGTAAAACACAGAACAGGAGAACGATATTAGCGACATATATACCACACTGGATTACATGGCCTAGTATCTGATATACAAACCAGGCCCTCCAAACGGATCAGATCAAATCGAATTGAAACCGTCAACTGATCCTCCGGGGACGCTTCCGGTTTCACGGTGCGGTCGTACTTTTCCAGAAGATCGTTGACTAGCTTTACATTGGGGGCGACATATGCTGCAAGTTATCAAAGCACACACGTTATTTTTTAAGAAATGAGAATACATAACGACATTTTCGCTCAGGTTCAATACTTATGTAATGGAAACAATCGACCGAAAAGTATTATATCCATAAGTACACTAATTTTGGTTTCACTCACGAGTTGAATTGAATGCGCTTGAGGAAGCGAAAACTGTCGCCAACGTCAGTATAAAGAAATTAAAGTCATCCATGGAGAATGCCGTGCCAATTAAAATATCCACTCAAAAAAGAAGAGAGATCTTCGCTCACGTTTTGCCACGGAACCGCTTGATATGACTGTTTATATTCACAATGAACGGCCCAACCAAGCGCAGGGGCATGTATTGGTTAGCTCTGGCTCATATACGATCTATCGGCGTCTTATTTCCAATGATGCGGATCTTTAAGTTCACACGAGGCTCCCAGATGAATAAAGAATGCCGTAAATGAAGTCAGTTATGCTTTAAAGAAGTGTTCTGCTCTTCATATTACCTCACTGAGTGAACGAGGTAGTGAGAAAGGAAGCGGTGACCCTACGTGGAGAGAGGAGCCACCCACCTGCTCATCCGCTGCAAACACACATGCGGGATTATGTAAGAGGTATTCCCAGGATTATGCTGTATATGTATTTGAATCAGGTATCTACAATTAGCACATCAAGCTACTTTATATTTACAAATATTTGTACATGAACATATGCAAACCCCCACACACACACACCCCGCACGCACACACGCACGCACACACGTCAGTAGGTACAGTTTGTGACAGTGACACCGGGCAAGGCCCTTACGTAAGAAGTCGATAACGAGTCTAATCAAACATTATATGTGTATGTGAGCAAATTTCTCTGAGTAATCGTTCACAATGGCATAATTAGGGAGTCCACGACCAGGTCGAGTTCTCCATTAGAGCGAATCGATCAGGGTCAACAAGGCCATTATTTATATTAAGAGAAGACAAATCTCAAATGTGTTGCTACTAGATTACTGATGGAAGTGATGGTGCTGGCCACAGGCACCCAAGTCATTTCATTGAACCAGCGCGTTCATTGGCTGAATAGACTTCGGTGTGCCTCTCAAAACACTGAAGATCCAACATCTTATAAAATCTTACATTTCACAAGATATATTATGAATACAAACTATAAAAGATTCCAAATAATGCTTGCTAGTACCCATATGATCCTATCCTGGTTCCCATGGCGAAATGGTAAACTGTGTCGCCATTCCACACGCGGGTTGTGGGTTCGATTCCAAGGTGTGAATATATGACTAATTACAGCGACCCGGATTGCGGACCCATCTCTGAAAGGAGGCCAGCTATTGAATGCATCGGAATAGAGTGTTTGGCAGCAAGCCAAATGTTGTTGCGGAAATATACCGCACACCAAATGGGATAAAGGAAATCATAATAACTGCATAATCGGAAATTAACAAGGAAGGCAAGTTGTGTTATCGGATGGGAGATTTAAATATAGCTCATATTAATATGAAAAACCATGCTCCTACAGCTAGTTTTTTTTTAGCTAGTTTTTTTTTGCTAGAGGCTTTGTACCACTTATACATATACCAACACGTGTAATTGGATATTGTGCAACTCCAATTGGCCATTTTTACTGTGGAGAAATCAATCAGTGGTGTTTTATTAAGTGCTTTATCTTTAAATTAATTCGTCTTATAGCAAGTATGTGTGCTTTAGGTTTTATTAACGTGAAGCTCGAATTGTGGCCATAACCACGGATAATAGATTTGACGAGACCATAGCCAACATTTCAGGTAGCAGGTAGCCCTCAGGTTCTCATGCTCGTGCTCTGCTTACAGTATTCAAGAGTTTGTACTTCTTCTGTGGGGTCTTTAGTCTAGGGTTCAGATCCCTTTCAGTCAGACGAGACTTTGACGCGCTATTTCTGTCTAATACATGATCAAACGGTCGAGGATCTTCAAGTATCAAGTCGCTGCCTGGATCAAATGGACCTACCAATTCACGTAAAAAATTTATCATAAATGCAATCAGTGGGTATACGTATGTAAAACGACCATGACTTGTTTTTCATCAGACCTGCTTTGCTAGTGTAGATGCAAGTAAAACGACCATGACTTGCTCAGGCTATGTTTCTATTCCAATGGTATAACTTACTCCTATTTTAGAATGGCCAGGTTTACCGTTGCATATATAATTTTGCTTCGCTCCCTTTTTCCACCTAAAATCGCACGCCAGGTAGGCCTCCAATGTTATTTAGTTTTAGCGTTGATGTGCACAGAGAGGCCAACTCTCTGCTCGGCCCGGGTTCACAAGGATTAGGAGTGTCGCAAGATGCTCCTGCTGGCGTATCGATCCTTCGAAATCAAAAGTGCCAGTTTCCAAGTACAGCTGGGGTATCTATGAGTAATTTAGATGCCCTGACTATAGATATTGCACCCTGTCCCAAAATAAAATTCAAATATAGTTACATTCCAACTCCTAGAAAATAGCCCAGCCTACCCTACAACTACCCACAACTAACCTGTTAATAAGTTACAATATAGTTATTATAGTATCATACATAATGATTTGATAATACAAAATAGCATAAATAATGGACCAGCATAAATGATTATTTCTAGCATAACTTTTCAACAATTTCGATATAAAGTACACTGGAATGTGTATTTCACATTTCGACTCACTATACATTTCTTTACCACCAAACCCATGATTTTTTCCTATCCCGTGAAGGGATAGGCAACGCCCGAAGGCCCCAACCCTCCTGACCTTAAAATGAGAGGGATAGCGTAATTAAGTCATTGAGTGCCAACTTGACAAAACAATCCTATCCATCATCGATAACGTCTCTCTCCAGCATTTAGGCAAGCTCCCCAAGAAGTTCAAGATTCTTCTAAACCCTACGCCTGGAGTGACCTACGTCATTTTCACCTGCGTGCTCCCCCCCCCCCCCACCCTCCCCTCATACATACCCTATATTCTAGAGCTCCACCAGCGCGCCATGGCCATCAAAAGCGCGTGGCCAATGGTAAAGATCGATCGGCGATGGCCCGAAGGCCCCAACCCTCACTCACGTCCCATGAGCCAATTAATTGGGATCAAGCGTAATTAAGTATTTTTTGATGGGAAGCACTTAAACAGTTCAAGATCGATTCAGACAACTACCAAACACAAACATACCCAAGTGATGAGTTATATAATGCAATGATGTTTTACGGACAATTTTATCCCTTTTCAGCGGGGGATTTCATCCATGGTAATTATTTATAGTTCGATCAATTTTGGAAGCAGTAAAAAGTCCGAAACACAGCAACTTGTTTGTTTTCAAGTTCAAGACCACGTACATCGCGCATGCTCAGAATGACGACTACTGCTAAGCCCGGGGGGGGGGGGGCACTTAAGTGTATAGAGGTAGTATACATGTGCCGCGCGACCGGGTATGTTTTTTCGGCCTCTCGTCTTGTACGACGGGTTATACATTCGCATAATACCTTGTACGACGGGGTATACTTTTTGCCATTCTCAACTTGTACAACAGGTACGGGTTTTCGTGGTCCCGCGGCACACCCCTATCCGAGTTAGGGCAAGTGCCCCCCACCCCCCGGGATGCTAAGGCAATGCGGCGGGAAATCGTGGGAATTAATATTTTCCAAAATGGCAGACATCGTATCGCAATTTTTTGGAAACGAACTATCGATAGCATTTATTGAAGAATAGCGTCGAGTGGGGGTAAGTTTTTTGGTGCGCATAGACTTTTTTTTGTAGAGGCTCTTGATATATGTTATTTTCTAAATGCGCAGAGTAGCACTTCAACCTAAACGTGTTTTCGCCGACGCGCGTATCATGTTGTAACAGAACGGTATATATTTATATTACCGTTCGACCGGAGCTATCCCAGGCCTAGCCCCGATCGGACGGTAAAATACATACTTACTCAGACGTCCTGTAGGGCTGAATTTACCCCTTTTTAAGACACAGTCGGACGTCTAGTCTACCCTTATTTGATGTTAAAAGATTAATCTGAATCATATTGGTTTTGTCATTAGTGTGGACATATTTGCGGCAGAATATAAGAAGTTGATTTAAATACATGCTCATGATTTCCCGATTGAATGATATTTGGTTTGTCACCCGAACCTCCACCGAATCAACAAGCTGCATTGTCGGTTGATGGGGTGCCCTGCGCAGACGTTTGATTTTATTATGTAGTACTGTATCATGTATTCTTGCTTATTTTGAATAACAATATAATAATGAGTTATTTCAGGACATAGCATATACTAAAAACATTGATGCAGCATGAATTTAATCATCATTAACTCTCTCTCTCTCTCTCTCTCTCTCTCTTTTCTGTCTCTCTCTGTGTCTCTCTCTCTGTGTCTGTCTCTCTGCCTCACGGTCTCTCTCTCTATCTCTCTCACTTGCTCTATCTATCTATCTATCTATCTATCTATCTCTATCGAGCGATCTCTATCTATCTATCTATCTAGCGAGCGATCTATCTATCTATCTATCTATCGATCTATCTAGATCTATCTATCTATCTATCGATCGAGCTATCGATCTATCTATCTATCTATCTATCTATCTATCTATCTATCTATCTATCTATCGATCTACCTATCTATCTATCTATCTATCTATCTATCTATCTATCTATCTATCTATCTAGCTAGCGATCGATCTATCTATCTATCTATCTATCTATCTATCTCTATCTATCTATCTATCTATCTATCTATCTATCTATCTATCTATCTATCTATCTATCTATCTATCTATCGATCTATCATCTCTCTCTCTCTCTCTCTCTCTCTCTCTCTCTCTCTCTCTCTATCTATATATATATATATATATATATATATATATATATATATATATATATATATATATATATATATATATATTAAGGTCATTACAACTAAAACTCTCAGTCTTAATAGCTTACTCAGAACAACCACAAATGAAATGAGATCATCAGCATACATTAGAAGATTAACAACAAGCACACTTAAACTACACTGAACACAACAATTATTTAAAACCAGAGCTCAATTCATCCATATGAACACTGAACAGATAGGTCGACAATATGCCCCCCTGTCTTATGGCATTAAACACACAAAATCAGCCAGACATAGTTCTGCCCCATCTTACACACACACATCTGATTGGAGTACCATGCAACCAGCCATTCTAACAGTATATCCAGGGACACCTTTGTTCGACAAGCTCCCCTCACCGCTACAATCTAAGGTGCAGTAATCCTATATACTGGTGTGGAACGAAGTTGGTTGGCTGCTGCGCGTCGAGTAGCTTCCACAAAAGTAGGGGGCGCTGCCTACGCGGTGTCACTGAATTTGTCAGTCGAGCTGCCGAGTCGGGTATCTTATTATTAAGATCTTTGACCAAGGCACCCGCAACAATGCTCGCAAAGCCAAGGCCTGGTGGAGAGGGTAATGCACTAGTCGTTGATAAGCTATCTTCCCATTGTGTACCAGGGCATGAAGGAAGATCCTAGCACAAACTACTTCCTATAGTACAGTGTAAGTCATTATGGTAGCAAATGGGGGCATTACAACATGAACTGTGACTGCTGTTTATTATGTTTGTCACATAGATGAGCTGAACACAGCAAATTGCTCGGTGACTAAAGCTAGGGTAGTCTTTGGGCAAAATCCCTCCTCATCTTTGTCCGAGGAAGAAGTAGGTGCTGAACCAGATTCAAATTTCCCTCAACATGAAGCCAACAACCAAAGGGCCAATGTCACTGAATCACCAGGGCACATTTCTCTTAACACCCATGATAGGCTGCCTGGTGCTTACACGTCTGACTGCGAACCACCAATATCTAGTCCAGAATCACCAGGACAAAATTCCCTGCACACCCATGATGAGTGGCTTGGAGCATCCAGTTCTGTAGGTGATATCCCTGAATCCCCTCATATTTGTGATCCCTTACAGTTTCAAAACTTTTGTCCAGGGGACTCTCGAATATTTGACCAAAACCCTGACCATCTGCAGACGCCTGTCTCCTCTGAATGTTCGCTGGGTAATGCCTCTTCCAACGTTGCTCCAAATGCTTTGGCCCCAGGGTCTACACTCCAAGAATCCTTTCACACACCTGGTGGGCTGCCTGGTGCTTGCACCTCTGACTCAGAACCAGCAATCTCTTGTCCAGACGACACCCATTTGTACCAGGATATCACTCCCCGTGTTTGGACTGGAAGAGATTTAAGTTCCTCTCATAAGCACCGAGCCATTAGAACAAAAGCAAACCAAGCCTACCTTACCAGTTCTTTGAAATGCTTTGGGAAAGGAAAAATGGTGACAGGTTTCTGACTGGAAATACTGTTTCTGTGAAGGTGCCCTTAGCAGATACGGCAAAAACCAATGCGCGGCGTGTTATGGATGTTGTAGTGGAGGCCTATGGGATTAAGGACCGGTCATATCGAATAAGGTAAATTGCTTTTCACAGATGATTTTGTAATCGCATTGCATTGGCATATTTTTTGTACAAATAGACCACATCGATTGCTATGTTTAATGATTATAAATATTCAAATATAACTTATACACTGTCACTCGAGTAAATGTATATATAAGGTTTTCATTATTGATGTTTAATTACTTTTGTTATTTTGAGTTACTATCTCAATTCATATGTTATGTTTAGATGTACTGCTGCTGTTCTGCAAAGCACCTTTAGAGGCGATAGTGTACAACGATACCATGGCACAGTCAACCTTGGCACAGATGGCTCGCCTACGATAACTCTATGCTATGCTGCCTCGGGACAAGGCAATCCACGTTGCAATTGTAGAACAGGATGCTCCACATTGAAATGCAGATATAGAAAATCTAGTGCCCCATGCTCGGCATTGTTTCATCCTACAAGACATTGTGACATAAGGTAGTGTCAGATTTTATTTGAATTTGAACCAGTGATAACATGTACGTCATGATATCACTATTATTTAGGGTTTAAGTACATGCGATTTATTTTTACCATACCTGAATGAGCCAAATGCTTGATGATTCCTGTTTCAGAGAAGAAGCAATTGGCAACCCTGAAGCATCTTTTCTAAGGTACTGTTTCATTATACTTAAAAACAGTTTGTTTTCCAGATGTAAACACACTCCTATTAAAAGGAATTGTATAATTGTCCCTATTATATATTGCTGCTGTATTTAGTCCAATTCAAAAACCATGAAAGGCCTTTAATCAATATGGTATTTGTGATGATATTTATATAATAAGATTCTGCTCAGTTAGAAAATGTGCACACAAAACACACCAAAAAGTTGTTTTGTTGACAAGGACTTCAGTGAATCTAGCTGCAAAAGTTCACTACTCGTCTGCCAACGCATATCACCCTGCTTACAATCGCCATTTACTTAAGACCCCATCTGCCTAGTCCCCCAGAAACTATGGCTGAAGAGTGGAGTGGCACACGGCTGACCATGTTTGGTGATGGGTTCGTTTGCTTTAATGCATTTGTTCTAATGATTTTTTGTTCTGCATATCTCCAAAAATTTAGTGGAGGCCCTAGCTTAATTTAACACCATTTGTTATTGACAATGAATCTTATCCCCTTCCAACATTGGTAGCTTGGTGCAACTACTCTCTCATATGTAAAGCGATATAATTACTTGGTGGTGGTGTTCCATTTAAGCTTGTTAAGTTTGTTAACTGACCAATACAGATTTCAGTCGATGGTAAAGCAAGCTATCTAGATAGTTATTATTATTGTAGCTATGTATGGAAGGATAAAGTTAGAAGTTTTAAGCAGCTGACTCCCAATGCATAGGCTTTGTTTGTTTATCTCTGCTGCTCTGTACTCTGCTGAGCTTTACATCAAATTCCTTGTTGACTTTATTTGGGTAGGCTCATAAAAATAAATTGCAATCCTTTATTTAGCAAACCAGACATTCCATATATTGCATGCTCCCCTCTTACGTGATTATATATTTTCAAACTAAAATTATGTTTGTCTTTAGACCTTTTAAGTATTTTCTCATATGTTGTCTGCTGTGCTGTTCATACTAATTCCAACTTTATAAAGCAATGGTTTACATGGATCCTCATTTTAACAGCTTCATTTATTGGCTTTGTGTAGATTCATGCGATTCATGCCGCCACGTGTTTCGAGAAACACATGAAATTGTGCAGGTATCTGGGGAGAACAATGCTTGCTTTTACCGTAGTGTAGCCACACTCCTTCATGGCAATGGCCATTTTCATGCCCTCAATTTAGTTGTCTGATCACTGCTGTGAGCCATGAGCTGGAACTTGTGACCCAGGTACTTTCTTTTCATTTCACCACAATTCAATGTGCGGGTATTGGTTGATAATTATTATCTTCATGTTGTAAAAGTTGGCATGGTCACCAATGTAAAGCTAGATATGGATATAAGATCCTTTCTTTGTTGCAATCTCATAATATTAATGTTTATGTGTTTGAAATAGAGGGTTGGTATATATTTTTACTTTTGTAATGGAGCAGCATAAATGAGGGAAAATACTATTGTTTGATTATTAAGCTGACAGACAAAGCCAATCATTTAGGTGGACAAATGATTTGGGCCTCAAGTGCGACAACTGATGCTGTACTCAATATCCTGCCGAGAGTGACTGTAGCTGCTGTAGTTCGTGAGGAGATCCAACGTTTAATTTACAACCGTGATTGTGGTGAGAGAATATACTGTCAGGTTTATTGTTCACCAAAATATTTATTGCTTGCATGCATCCATGATAAATAGATATGATATTTAGTTTTATTGATAGGATTTATAGCTAGAACCAAATTACATTCATCCCAGTCATGCTAGTATAAATATGTCATTCATTATTATTTGGTTTTAAACAGCCGCAGTCCAGTTTTGTGCTATGAAGATGTACCTTGGAAGATCAATTTCCATCCTCTGCCATCCCACAGAAAGCTACCCAGATATTGAATCATATGATCATCAAGGTGGATACCTATTGAGAGTTCCAGCTTCTTTTTCGTCAGAGGGAGAATGGCACTGTACAGATAAAAAAGTGCAAGACAATGGCAGAAGTTGAACCATGCTGTCCTTGGTAGTGATACATCCATCATTTAATCTATTTATATCTTGGTTATGGCTTTAGGTTATAACTATGACCAAATGCCTGGGCAACATGATGCTTCTAAGAACATTATGGATAGTATATTTTGGGTATATTAACAAAATCCCAATTGTAAGCTTAAAATACTTAAAAGTGGCTGTGGAGCAATTATGTGTCTAGGTTAGTTGCTGGTTTAGTAGGAACTTAAAATAATGGTCTAGGCTGAGACCATGTTGGGATATATTGCACAGTTCTAAGATGAGGGACCCATTTGGCTGGTAGGCAACCCATTCTGATGCTTATTTATTGCAAGTGTCATTTATAGTGTCATTTACATGGACTATTTTAAGTTGGGTCAGCTATTTACTTGCCCCAACTTAAAATAATGGTCTAGGCTGAGACCATGTTGGGATATATTGCACAGTTCTAAGATGAGGGACCCATTTGGCTGGTAGGGAACCCATTCTGATACTTATTGCAAGTGTATAGTGTCATTTACATGGACTATTTTAAGTTGGGTCAGCTATTTACTTGGGTCAGCCCCAACTTAAAATAATGGTCTAGGCTGAGACCATGTTGGGATATATTGCACAGTTCTAAGATGAGGGACCCATTTGGCTGGTAGGCAACCCATTCTGATGCTTATTGCAAGTGTATAGTGTCATTTACATGGACTATTTTAAGTTGGGTCAGCTATTTACTTGCCCCAACTTAAAATAATGGTCTAGGCTGAGACCATGTTGGGATATATTGCACAGTTCTAAGATGAGGGACCCATTTGGCTGGGCAGCAGCCAACCCCAGACGGTTCCCCAGCGTGTCATTTGTACCCCCTTTTAGACTACGGCACAGCCCCACCACCCTACCCACGCTCGAAGGTCGCCCTCGTGGCACTCGAAAAGAAAAACGCCCTCGACAGGACGTACAAAAAGATCTATGCAAAACTGAGAACCATGGTGGATTGTGACCCAGCCCCTCCGCCGACTCCATCCCCCCGACTCTGGTCTGAAGTGGCGAAAGCACCAGCCCCACACCCCAGGCCCGCCTCCAGGAAACCACTCCCCAGCATAAGGATGGTCCCAGTTCCCCGAACAAGCCTCAGACCAGTCCCCACTCCCCGCCTCAAATTCAGGAGAACCAAGCGGGCCATCAGGAATCAACTGCGAGGCTGGGTCATGAACGTTCCCAAGACTCACCCCTACGCCCCGAACCTCCTGACCTTCCAGAAAGGCGTACAACCCCAGGTTCGTAAAGTTCTGGCCAAGGAGCTGAACCAGCTAGTTGGCCTCAAAACCCAGCTCGCAGTCAAAGTAAGTCTCTACAAGACCGACAAAGATGGTGTCACAGAGTATGTAGAGCCAGTCCTACGAAACAAGCAGCAAACGGTTATAGGCAAAGAAGACATTGACTCTGGATAGACCCAGCCGGCGCCCAAATCCAGGAGATGCTTGAGAAGTGGGTTAACCTAGGTTCTGGGTGGATGTTCGAGGCGGTAGAAACCATCTGGATTGACATCGCGAAGTATCAACCACTCAAAGGCGGCTCCTACCTCCCCCTGCCACCACCAGTAGGAAACAAGGGGGCCATCATAAACGTGCAGAACCGAGATGACCATTGCATACTATGGTCCTTCGACGCGGCCATCCACCCAGTTGCCCAGAACCCACATCGAGTCTCAAAGTAGAGCATCCAGTGGCTCAAAGATAAGCTAGAGGGCTCAGGCGTGTCCTACCTAACTCCGGTTGCCCACGTCAGAAAAATCGAAACCGCTCTGGACATAGGCCAAAACTTATTTGGCTGGGATGGGAAAGCCGTCATGGTCCACCTCATTAGCAAACACCCCGGCAACTGCATAAACCTCATGCTGATTGAGAAGGATGGAGTATGCCATTACGGCTGGATAAAAAAAACTGAACCGCCTACTCCATGACCAAACCAAACACGTGTGCCGCAAGTTCTTCTGTGAGCGCTGCCTCCACGGGTACACAACCGAAAAGCTGCTCATGGCCCACAAGCCGGAGTGTGCAGGCATAGGCCAGACTTTCGTGCGAGTAGACATTACAGGGGAGGGGAAAAACATCCTAACCTTTCAGAACTGGCAAAAACAACTTCCGGCCCCCTACATTATCTACGCAGACTTCGAGGCGCTCACAGTAAAGCTCCCAGGACCAGCCCTCAATCAAGAAAAGAGCAACACCCAGAAGACCCAGGAACACCAGTGCTGCGGGTACGGCTACACAGTAGTCCGATGCGACGGGAATACCTCACCCCCAGTCATCTACAGTGGAAGCGATGCCGTGGAGAAGTTCCTCAAGGCCTAACAGCAAGAGGAGAAAAAGATCAAATCGGTTCTCTCCATGCCAGTCCCCATGCGGATGACCCGAGACGACTAAAGAGTCCACAAGACTGCAATCCAATTCCACATCTGCAGCAAACCACTCGGAACCGACCGGGTCCGTGACCATTGCCACATAACCAGCAAGTACAGAGGGCCAGCCCACAGTCCCAAGACAACCCCCATCCCCTAATCTACTAATGCAGGGCATAAGCAAGGTAGAGGGGGACATCAACTGTATACCCAACAATATGGAGAAGTACATATCCCTATCCCTAGGACAGCTCCGCTTCATAGACAGTGCACAGTTCCTCCTGGTCTCCCTGGACAAGCTGGTCTCAGCCAACAGCCCAGACGCCTTCACCGTGACGGCAGAGTATGAAGCAGACCAGACAAAGCGAGGGTTACTATTGCGCAAGGAAGTCTTCCCCTACGAGTTCATGGACAGCTGGGATAAGTTTGAATCTCCCCTCCCACCCATCCAAGACTTCTACAGCAAGCTCTCGGAGCAGGGCATATCCGCCACAGACTACGCCCACGCGCAAAAGGTTTGGAACGCGTTCGGTTGCAAAAACATGGGCGACTACCACGACCTCTACCTCCGGACCGACGTACTCCTCCTAGCCGACGTATTTGAAACCTTCCGGAAGACCAGCCTAAAGCAGTACGGCCTCGACCCGGCCCACTATTACACCAGCCCAGGCCTCTCGTGGGACGCTCTACTCAAGAGCACAGGGGAAAAGCTAGAATTCCTCACTGACTACGACAAGCACCTCTTCATCGAGAAGGTCTGCGGGGAGGAATAAGCATGGTCTCCCGGCGCCACGCCAAAGCAAAGAATCCCTACGTAGGAGACTTCGACCAGGACAAGCCCACAAGCTACATCCAGTACCTTGACGCCAACAACCTCTCATCTGGGCAATGAGCCATGCCCTACCAGAGTCGCTCTCCAGAATAGTCCGCACCACTCTGATGACGCCGAGACCGGGTACATCCTTGAGTACCCACCTGAACTTCACGACGACCACAACGACTACCCCCTAGCCCCAGAGCGACTCCTTGTGCAGAACGAGTGGCTCTCAGACTACCAGCGAAACCTTCTTGACGAGTACAGCCGCACTGGCGTCGAGATGCTGGTCCCGAACCTGAGGAACAAGGAGAAGTACGTACTCCACTACAGGAACCTCAAACTGTATCTTGCCCTGGGGATGAGGCTGACCAAGATACACCACGCCCTATCCTTCACCCAAAGCCCCTGGATGGAGCCCTACATCCGGAAGAACACAGATCTCCGCAAGGCCGCAACCAGTGACTTCGAGAAGGACCTCTACAAATTAATGAACAACTCTGTCTTCGGCAAGACCATGGAGAACCTCCGCAAGCGGGTTGACGTGAAGTTGGTCCGTACTGTAGATGGCAACAAAATAAGAAAGCTAATCGCCATCCCCTCCTTCGCCCGGCAGAAAATATTTGACGACGACCTGGCCGCCATCCACATCCACAAGGCCCACCTGGTCCTCAACCGCCCAGTCTACATTGGGATGTGTATCCTCGACGTGTCCAAGCACCTCATGTTCGACTTCTAATACAACACCATGAAGCTCCGGTACGGCCGCGATCTCAACCTACTCTACACCGACACCGACTCCCTCCTCCTGGAGATCCGCACACCAGACATCTACGCCGACATGAAAAAAGACAGTGGCCTATTCGACACCAGAAACTACAACCCAGCCCACCCGCTCGACAGCAACGAGAACAAGAAGGTTCTAGGAAAGATGAAGGACGAGTGCGGCGGTGTACCCATCAGGGAGTATGTAGGCCTGCGCCCAAAGATGTACTCCATCCTGATGTCGACCCGGGAGGAAATCAAGAAAGCGAAGAGCGTAAAAAAGGTTGTGGTCAAGAAACACCTGCGCCACGCCCAATACCTTGAATCGCTGTTCGACCAGAAGCGGTTCCGCCATGGGATGAACATGCTCCAAAGTGACAGTCACAAGATATATATGCTGCACGTCAACAAGATGTCCCTCTCCCCCTTTGATACAAAGCGGTGGATAGCTCCGGGTGGTGTACACACCCTGGCCTACAGGCATACCCAGGCCTACCACCCCGCGTAGACCACCGGTAGACGGGGTGTATCGTATTCATCTGTGGGAGTATCCACACCTTCCACCTCCGACCGGCCACTGCTGGACACCTCTCCCACACCACTGCTGGACACCTCTCTATCACCCTCCGTGATCAGGAGGTCATCCACCTTCTCACATAAGCCGGCTGTAGTGAGACTGGGGGTGGCCTTCCTGAGCCGAGAGCGTAAAAAAAGTGGTCTTCCTAGCCTAAGGGGTTTGGGTGTGGGGGTGGCACCACCATCTGTGACTGGGGCAGCCGGCGGACGTGGGGGCTTGGTCTTACTAGCTTGAGAAGGTTTATCTAGCACGCCTTCCTCAGTCTCAACATGAGTCGCCACCCGGGCCTTCCTGCGACCCGGTTCACCGCCCTCAAGCCTCCTCTTCTCACGAAGGTGCTTGTGGTTAACCCCTTCATATCCACAGTCCATACATAATCCTAGGTTATTTTTTATGGCCTTCTGGCACTTTACACAAAGCCGATTTACGATCCCCTGCTTAATCTTAAACTTGTACATTGCACAAAAGTCAAACTTACAGGGCCTACCACAAGGGTCTCTCTTCCCGAGTAATATCCAGGGACACTTTCCAGTTGCTTCCATTATTACCGACCGTTCTTTTGTCTAATTGGTAATACCATCTGGTGGCAGCTGGGTACCGGACGGCACCACAAGCAACTCCTCCTTTACAAAGCCACGGAGCAGTCCATCTAACAAATAATATAGTACAGGCTCACCAGGTTTAGTGACAGAGCGTCCAATCCGGTAAACATCGAGTGACCACACAGGGTCAGTGGCCCGCCGCCGGTGGTCTTGCTCTGCCTCACCAGGCTGGTAGAGGTAGCAAACGCCAAAATCAGAAGGAAGCTTTTGCTCTTTGACACCCAGCGGGCGCCCTGGTACGACTGCAGAGGGTTTTTGTACAACTCGTTTTGCCTTTATAGCATCCTTAGGTTTTTTCCAGTCAACTGGGTCACCTCATTATTTATCGTAGAGACTACAGCCTGCAGTCGTGAGACCCACTCAGTCGATCGTTTTCCAGTATCCCTTAACTCTACGGCTTACTGGTGTCCAAAGAGTCGTTCAGCAAGTGTTCGGTTAAAGCGTTCCACTATACCCTGGTCTCGATGGATATTCACACGGCTGCGCCTGACTGATACTCCATGTTTTGCTAGCAGCTGATTCACCGCTCCCATAAACTCCCGTCAGGGGTCTACCTGAAGTAGTTTAGGCCACACCAGTGGTCCTTGCTTGTATATCCTTTCGAGTGCACCTGCGACCTCTTTAGCCTCCTTTGTAGCCAATGGCTTGGCTGCCTTGTAGCGCGATGCCACATCCACCACAGTTATGGCATACTTGTAAGTCCGGCGCTTCACAACGTCATGAGGAAGAAATAAGAGATTGGCTTGGTGAACGTCATTAGGGACAGGGACATCAAACTTTGGTCTGGGAATGTGTTTGGGCACTGGCAGGTAGATTTGCCATATAGCTTGTTTTGTTAGCCACCCCCTGGCAACTTCCTCAGAAACCCTTGCTTCCGTCGCAAGCTTCTTGATAGCTGTAATGCCTTTCCAGTAGCCTTTAGGACTATAGTAGATCTTTTGCATGCGACGATCCATACAAAGTAAAAGCCCGAGTCTCCAAAATGACCTACTTGGCAAGCCTGTATGCAACCAGCCCAGCCGCAGCCATACCCAGTATAATGAACGCCACCTCACGCCCTTTTTGACCATCTGAGGGCTCGTAGAAGTCTGAAAGCTCCGGCTCAGAGTTCAATGGATTTACCCGTCAAGATGTAGTACTCACGCATAGCCTCGTCCACATCCCGAAAAGTATGCTCGGCATGTCCCTGGCGGCGGAGTTGCTCATTGATGAAGTCTAAACGCTCAGTTCTCTTATTGACCCATGCTACCTGAGCAGATTGAAGCTGCTGGATTGCCATATCATGGTGTTTACGTTCTGCGTCTACTTGGCCCCTTCGTTATTTAGAGAATAAAAAGTTGCTCCCACAGAATGCAAGGGCGTTAACAAGAGCACTTTCAACAAGTAGAGCAATTGTGGCCATTACTTCAGTATATCAACTGGTAAGATTCCTTGTTTAATTAACATTTCCTTTGTGGCCATAGCTAGTGATACATCGGCAATAGCCATAGCCAGGTCGCGTAGGGTGAAATCAAGACGTGGCACCCCACCACCCAGAGCTATCTTAGCAAGCTTGGCATAACCTATTGATATACCGGAAACAACTGCACCGTGGTACAGAGCGTTGACGAGGATTTTTCCATCAG
>CM067354.1:3918314-3973314 GCA_034190875.2 Urechis unicinctus
TCCCCCCTCTCCTCATACATACCCTATATTCTAGAGCCATGAGTATTGGGAAAGCGTAATTAAGTCGTTGAGGGAAGCACTTTAACAGTTCAAAATCAGTTCTATCCTGGCCTCCGATCTCGACACATCTCTCTCCAGCATTTAGGCAACATTCCATCTAAAATTGAAAAGTTTAATAAAGTTCAAGATTCTTCTAAACCCTACGCCTGGAGTTCGAGTCATTCCTTCATTTTATCAAGTGAGTACAGCTCCACACGACACTTCACGATTCGATACTACGTCACGTTCTTAGCCAAAGCCTGGTCGCCAAAACTATGCAATCTTTACATACTGCCTTATTTGAATTCGTATTCTAAAAATGTCCAGCTTCTGTATATTTTAAAAGACAATCCTGAAGATTATGATTCATGCTCCAAAGCGAACATCCGAAGAACATGTTTTCAAAGCTTCCAGGGTAATGGCAAAAGGATATATCAATGATATTAATACTGCAATAATTGTGTACAAATACTCACATGACCTTCTACCAAACAGTTTTAACAATAAATATGCCCTACAATAGAACATACACGTTCGTTTAATTCTTACTGTCTGCCCAAAGTGTGAACGCATCACTTTAAAACCAGTAAGCTTACAGGGGACCAACGCTTTAGAATACTCTCCCAGACATTATCAAATCCTTACACAACAAGATATATGTTTTAAAGAAAAGTAAGGTCATATTTTACAAAAGTTCATGACGTCAGAAAAAGCCTTATGCGGTTTTATCTCGGATTGTACTTGTTTATTTCGAAACGAGATGTTTTTGTATAGTTCATATTTTGTATTTGCTGAAATTGTATTAATTTCAATTGTGTATAATAAAATGGGGACATACAAGTCCTTCGGGGTTATCGTCTCTTTGTGACAGAATTTTTTTATACATGTTTTGAATTTTGCAAATGATTTCCGTCGTGCACCAGTGTGCGCCAGTGCGCACCAGTGTGCGCCAGTGTGCGCCATGTGACGCGCTGCTTACCTTGACCTACGGGGTCATCAGAGTATACTTACTCAGCGCTAATATTGGTGCAAACAACAATTATAGACAAATTATTGTCTGATTTTGTCGAAATATTCATTTGCATGCCTTATTTCTTTAACAATTTGCTCAAATTCGTCTCTATTCGGATTGATTAACGTTTACTTTTTAATTTCACTCAATTAGCACAGAACAATATAAATGTTGCTGGCATTATCGAAAACAATTATAGCCACTCCCGCCTCTGGCAGTGTATATCATATTTATCTGTATAGAGGATGAGGATTCTAGAAATTCATGGTGTTCTATAAGATATACTTTCAGTGTTAGATAAGAATACGAGCTCTCGCTCAGCGCCTTTTCCGCTCAGTTATTTGGGTATGCCATCTCATCTCGTAGGGCTCAGTGTCAATCATGCAACCGGATTGCGCCTTCACAGCCTGCGGAACCTATGCAACCATCACCAGCCCCAGCATTCCCTTTTGAACGTGTGCTTGCTGACTACTTCCATATGCAAGGGCATCAATACCTGGCATATGCAGACCGATATACAGGATGGGTCACTATTGCCAAATGTGATCCACTCCAAGCCAACGCTTCAAACCTCTGTAGGGAACTCCGCACCGTCTTTGGCATATATGGTGCCCCGTTTGAGCTATCCACAGATGGAGGCTAGCCCTTTGCCTCACACACTGTCCAGCAATTTTTACGCCAGTGGGGTGTAACATGGCGCGTATCCTCAGCACACTATGCACAAAGTAACGGGCGTGCAGAAGTCGCGGTCAAAACTGCTAAGCGACTGCTAATGGACAATATGACAGACAGTGGCGGGCTGAACACCGACCGCTGTGCCCGGGCTTTACTGCAATACAGGAATACTCCACTCGTGGGCCTCAATATGTCACCAGCTCAGCTCCTATATGGGCGCAACCTGCGTGATCACCTCCCAAGCCTGCCGGAGGTGCTCCGTATCCGGAAGGAATGGACCGTTTTGGCGGAAGACAGAGAACGAGCCTTGGCCCATCGCTTCATGGCTGCTGTTGAACGACACGACGAACACACTCCCCCTCTGCAACCCCTACATGTCGGTGAATATGTCTTAGTACAAAACCAAACAGGCAACCATCCGCTACGATGGGACAAAACGGGACGTATTGTGGAAGCCAGAGAACATGGGCTGTACGTAGTGCGCATGGATGGTTCGGGGCGTTGCACCCTGCCTAACCGCCGCTTTCTCCGACATCTCTGTATGATGGCCTGGCTAGCTTGCTAACATCAATAATGTATTGACATCTCTTTAAAATAACCTGGCTAGCTTGATTACATCAATGATGTATTGACATCTCTGTATAATGGCCTGGCTAGCTTGCTAACATCAAAAATGTATTGACATCTCTGTATAATGGCCTGGCTAGCTTGCTAACATCAATAATGTATTGACATCTCTTCATAATGGCCTGGCTAGCTTGCTAACATCAATAATGTATTGACATCTCTGTCATAATGGCCTGGCTAGCTTGCTAACATCAATAATGTATTGACGTCCCTCAGTATAATGGCCTTGTTAGCTTGTTAACATCAATAATGTATTGACATCTCTTATAATGGCCTGGCTAGCTTGCTAACATCAATAATGTATTGACATCTCTTCATAATGGCCTGGCTAGCGTGTTAACATCAATAATGTATTGACGTCCCTCAGTATAATGGCCTTGCTAGCTTGTTAACATCAATAATGTATTCTCATAATGGCCTGGCTCTGTATAATGGCATAATGGCTAGCTTGCTTGCTAACATCAATAATGTATTGACATCTCAGTATATAATGGGCCTGGCTAGCTTGTTAACATCAATAATGTATTTGTCTCTCAGTATAATGGCCTGGCTAGCTTGCTAACATCATAAATCAATAATGTATTGACGTCCCTCAGTATAATCAATAATGTATTGCTCTGTATAATAACATAACATCAATAATGTATTGACGTCTCTCAGTATAATGGCCTGGCTAGCTTGTTAACATCAATAATGTAATTATTGACGTCTCTGTATAATGGCCTGGCTAGCTGGTGCGTGTTAACATCAATAATGTATTGACGTCTCTCAGTATATGGCCTGGCTAGCTTGCTAACATAACATCAATAATGTATTGACGTCTCTCAGTATAATGGCCTGGCTAGCGTGTTAACATCAATGATGTATTGACGTCTCTCAGTATTATGGCCTGGCTAGCGTGTTAACATCAATAATGTATTGACGTCTCTCAGTATAATGGCCTGGCTAGCGTGTTAACATCAATAATGTATTGTATTGAATAACATCAAATGTATTGGCCTGGCTATAATGGCCTGCTAGCGTGTTACATCAATAATGTATTGACGTCTCTCATCATATAATGGCCTGGCTAGCTGTGTTGTTAACATCAATAATGTATTGATTGACATCTCTGTATAATGGCCTGGCTAGCTTGCTAGCTTGTAACATCAATGAATGTATTGACATCATCAATAATGTATTGATAATGGCCTGGCTAGCTTGTTAACATCAATAATGTATTTGATCTCTCATAATGGCCTCTCTCATCAATATGTATGACCTGGCTAGCGTGTTAACATCAATAATGTATTGACGTCTCTCAGTATATGGCCTGGCTAGCGTGTTAACATCAATAATGTATTGACATCTCTCAGTATAATGGCCTGGCTAGCTTGTTAACATCAATAATGTATTGACGTCTCTCAGTATAATGGCCTGGCTAGCGTGTTAACATCAATAATGTATTGACGTCTCTCAGTATAATGGCCTGGCTAGCATGTAAACATCAATGGCCTATTGTCTCTCAGTATTGATGGCCTGGCTAGCGTAGCTTGTTAACATCAATAATATATTGACATCTCTGTATAATGACGTCTCTCTGTATAATGGGCTGGGTAGCTTGTTAACATCAATAATAATGTTGACGTCTCTGATGGCTAGCTTGCTAACATCAAGCGTGTTAACTCATCAATAATGTATTGACGTCTCTCATAATGTATTGACGTGTTCTCTCAGTATGACATCTCTGGCCTGGCTAGCGTGTTAACATCAATAATGTATTGACGTCTCTCAGTATAATGGCCTGGCTAGCGTGTTAACATCAATAATGTATTGACGTCTCTCAGTATAATGGCCTGGCTAGCGTGTTAACATCAATAATGTATTGACGTCTCTCAGTATAATGGCCTGGCTAGCTTGTTAACATCAATAATAATGGCCTGACGTCTCTGTATAATGGCCTGGCTAGCGTGTTAACATCAATAATGTATTGACATCTCAGTATAATGGCCTGGCTAGCGTGTTAACATCAATAATGTATTGACATCTCTGTATAATGGCCTGGCTAGCTTGCTAACATCAATAATGTATTGACGTCCCTCAGTATAATGGCCTTGTTAGCTTGTTAACATCAATAATGTATTGACATCTCTAGTATAATGGCCTGGTTAACATCAATAATGTATTGACATTAACAGTATAATGGCCTGGCTAGCGTGTGTTAACATCAATAATGTATGTATTGGACGTCCCTCAGTATAATGGCCTGGCTAGCGTGTTAACATCAATAATGTATTGAATCTCTCAGTATAATGGCCTGGCTAGCGTGTTAACATCAATGATGTATTGACGTCTCTCAGTATTATGGCCTGGCTAGCGAGTTAACATCAATAATGTATTGACGTCTCAGTATAATGGCCTGGCTAGCTTGTTAACATCAATAATGTATTGACGTCCTCTAGCTTGTCATAATGGCCTGGCTAGCGTGCTTAACATCAATAATGTATTGACGTCTCTCTCAGTATAATGGCCTGGCTAGCTTGTTAACATCAATAATGTATTGACATCTCTGTATAATGGCCTGGCTAGCGTATTAACATCAATAATGTATTGATCATAATGGCCTGGCTAGCTCATATATGACATCCTGGCTAGCTTGCTAACATCAATAATGTATTGACATCTCTGTATAATGGCCTGGCTAGCTTGCTAACATAAATAATGTATTGACGTCCCTCAGTATAATGGCCTTGCTAGCTTGCTAACATCAATAATGTATTGACATCTCTTCATAATGGCCTGGCTAGCGTGTTAACATCAATAATGTATTGACATCTCTGTATAATGGCCTGGCTAGCTTGCTAACATCAATAATGTAACGATTGATCTCTCAGTATAATGGCCTGGCTAGCGTGTTAACATCAATAATGTATTGACGTCTCTCAGTATAATGGCCTGGCTAGCGTGTTAACATCAATAATGTATTGACGTCTCAGTATAATGGCCTGGCTAGCGTGTTAACATCAATAATGTATTGAACGTCTCTGGCCTGGCTAGCTTTATGGCCTGGCTAGCTTGCTAACATCAATAATGTATTGACGTCCCTCAGTATAATGGCCTTGCTAGCTTGCTAACATCAATAATGTATTGACGTCCCTCAGTATAATGGCCTTGCTAGCTTGTTAACATCAGTAATGTATTGACATCTCTGTATAATGGCCTGGCTAGCTTGCTATCATCAATAATGTACTGACGTCTCTCAGTATTATGGCCTGGCTAGCTTGCTAACATCAATAACTCGACTAGCTTAAAGAAGGTATGTGTATATATATTTGTATATATATAGTATGTTTTCACTTTTCATTGGATTTAATATCATGGTCAGTTATTTTTTATGTTAGTCTATTCTTTCACGAAACTCAGCATTTTTATTCGACATGCAGGTACTTCCGGAAACTGTAGCCAACATCGAGTTTCACAAACCTAAGTATGCTGGAAACACTGCAGTCCCTAAGAAAAGAAAAAGAAACCACCAAATAGATGACATCATCGAAGACCCCACACCATTACTTGCCAAGTTAAGAGCCATAAGACCAGATGCTGCCATATTCACCATACCAAAACCCTATGAAGCCTCCAGACTTCAACCTTCCTCCACCTCTGACACACTTTTATGCTACCAAGTATACTGAAATGAGCCACAGTCAATTTCAATGTGCAAAACTAGCTGTTATGGAGGATATGCAGCTAACCGATCACCAAACTTCAGTCCTTGAAAAGGCAACAAGGAAACAAAGCAGATGTCTTTCATGGAAAGAACAACGTTGTGGTCGACTGATAGCGTCAAACTTTGGCCGCCTATTGAAAGCATCCCTAGATAAACCCAGCCAAAGCCTGTTGAATCAGATTATGGGTTATGGAGCTGAATGTAATGCTGATGATATAAAATGGGGGGGGGGGGGTGGAGAAAGAAGGCGTTGCTTTGGGACAGTACAAAGACATAATCACAAAGGAACATCAAGACGTCCAGATCCGGCCCTCTGGTCTTGTTATTGACCCACAGTTCTCCTTTTTAGGGGCATCCCCTGATGCAGTAGTCAGCTGCAATTGCCACGGCACATGTGTTGTGGAGGTGAAATGCCGATACAGCAGCAAGGAAGCTGACTCATGTCAAGTGTTTCATATCTCGGTCAGCACACTGCAAGCTCCCCACTCTGTCAACCGTGTCTTTGTAAGAACCATCACTATTACAGTCAGGTCCAAGGCGCACTCAATCTTCCTCCCACAGCTTCATTTTGCCATTTGTATGCTGGACCCCCAGAGGGATACACATCGAATATATATTGCCAAAGATCCGCAATTCATTACCAGCTCTCTCCCAAAACTGAAGGAGTACTTCTCCCAAATTATTCTGCCGGTAGTAATGAAAAAATCGCTCATTCGCACAGGAAAATTTGCACACTGTCCACCAGCTCGGCCTCCGACCACTCTTCCTCACTATAACCTTGCAACTGAGCAAGCGCCATCGCCAAGTGCCCCTACAGACACAACACCAGCAAATTCAGACCCTTCATGGTGTTTCTGTGGTTATGGCGAAGACTATGGCAAAATGGTTGCTTGTGATGGTGAACACTGCAAGGTGGAATGGTACCACATATAGTGTGTAAACATGAAAAGGGCACCTAAGGGTAATTGGGATTGCGCAGGATGTAAAAAGTTATAATGTGAAATGAAATCATCTTGATTTCATTGTATTTTGTGTTCTTATGTGTAAATGTATAATATAATAAATCAGGTCTGCCTAAATCAAATTTATTTTTATTTTCTAATAACATAACTGTTTCATGACAACAGTAACAGCTATCAAGTGGTCACAAATGTGTTTGTAGGTTTCTCGAGAAGTTCTGTGTAAAATCTTGCAGCAGCATTGATGCCTTCAATGAATTTGTGGCTCAAGACTGCTTTCAAATCCAGAAATCTTGGTTTCGTTGGCCTCTATCTCGCACAGAAGTTTACTGCACTCACTTATGAGACTATCTTTTTCTTCTTGTAAAGAGTTGAGCTGCACTTGCAGTTGGTCGATCAGAGGTAGTGCTTTTTGTAAATGAGCTTCTAGAGTTGCCACAGACTGTTGTGCCACATGAAGTTGAGAAACAACACTGTCCATGAGACTAGTTTTATCAGTCTGTGTAATCCTCTCCAAGAAATGTCTTCTTATGATGGGATCAGTCTGTACACTCACACCTTGAACTGGGTCAGCAGGTGGAGGATTGGGACAAGCCATTATTCTCTGTTTCATTCACAGGAATTCGTTAAAACTTAATCGCCTCAACTTTGTGCTCCTGACTCTACTGTAGCTACTGGGCATGATGACAATAATCCCACGGTTGTAAAAAAGACACACAAGTGATCTTTTCTGTACGACTCGTGAGATCAACCATACTTGCAGAGAGAGTTCTTGGGCCAGCAGAGGAATTGGTCATATTAATGGATTTAAAACTGGTATTCATAAAGCCAAGACAAAAACGGCATACATGGCCTCTTTGATCTCGACTTGGTCAGATGTCCGCCGCCAGCCGGCTAGTTTCACAGCGATTCGGAGCTTCTTCGTCCGCTACGCGCAGCGCATTGACAGGTGACAACTACGCAATACGCATTCTTTTGCCTCCAGGCGTATGCGCATGCGCACTCTGCGCACTTATCGGTTACGTCACAGAGGGTCGCAAACGATCTATACCAAATGAAAGCAAAATGTATTACCAAATCGCCGAAAAATGCATCTATGAGCTTTGCTTTTAACACAAACCATTTACAACTAATTTACATATTATCTTCAATTGGTCCTTGCAAAAGTGATACATAAAGTCAGGATAAGCAGGTTTTATTGACTCAAGCCCTCTTGTAAGACAAATGGTCTCCAACATGATTCAGTGCATATATCAACAAAAACAAATTAATATTATAACACTCTACTGGCAACACCATTATTTCCTATGTAATAATTTATGATGATGTCAAGTGAAACATTTTGATGTTCAACTGGTATCCATGACTCACTAGTGTTTTACCAAGAACAATATAATATTTCCTTAACAAGACCACTTATAAACACTGTAAAAGATTATCTATGGAAAGACTCATGGATGAAGAATGTTCTATAAATAAATGTGTTAGCCACTCATGTTCAGTTTCTGACACAGGCTTAAATAAAATAATGCTCAGTAACTCTTGTCTATCAGTGACCATTTAAACACAATTAAGCTTCAGATAAAACAACACAACATGCAGGCATTGTTGATAAAGATTGAGAAAACTATTCAAAGTTGTCTTCTGCATTTAAATCTCGACCACAGCGGAACTTCTGGAACTTGGTGATGACGTCAGCGATGGAGTGTTCCCCGTGGACCTTGTTGTCTCGGGTGCGTACATTAAGTGTATTGTGATCTTGTTCCTTCTCGCCAACCACTATGTAAAACAACAAGCATTCCACCTCAGACTACGTACACCATCAGCAAGATATATTGCAGCTAATGCCACTGATGCATAGTAGACATACTATAACTAACATAACACATTGTAAAAGCATATAAGTAAGATTGTACACAATTTGAGCGTCTCAATAACAACACACCTAGGATGAAGTCCCTTGTACTGAGCCAGCTGCGATCAATTGCGGATCTCTCTTGTTCATTGTAGTTCCAGGATCGAGATCGACATCACAGTGGAATCCAGCGGCTAACATCCCACAGCTCGGCCTTCACCTGCCACCCACAAAGCACTCACCGTGATGATGGCCTGCTGGCGTGTTAACATCAATAACGTATTGACGTCTCTCAATAACGTAACATCAATGACCTCTCTCAGTATTATGGCCGTAAACTAGTGTTAACATCAATAATGTATTGGCGTCCCTCAGTATAAATGGCCTGGCTAGCGTGTTAACATCTGGCAGTATAATGGCCTGGCTAGCGTTAACATCAATAATGTATTGGCGTCCCTCAGTATAATGGCCTGGCTAGCGTGTTAACATCAATAATGTATTGACGTCCCTCAGTATATAATGGCCTGGCTAGCTAATGCCTTAACATCAATAATGTCTTTGACGTCTCTCAGTATAATGGCCTGGCTAGCTGGTTAACATCAATAATGTATTGACGTCCCTCAGTATAATGGCCTGGCCTTAGTGTTAACATCAATAATGTTAACATCAATAATGTATTGACAATAATGTATCTCTCAGTATAATGGCCTGGCTAGCTTGCTATCATCAATAATGTACTGACGTCTCTCAGTATTATGGCCTGGCTAGCTTGCTAACATCAATAACTCGACTAGCTTAAAGAAGGTATGTGTATATATATATAATTGCTATATATATAGTATCAGTTTTCTAACATCAATAACTTCAGGTTGGTATATATTAGTATGTTTTCACTCTTCATGGTCATATTATTTTTTTTTATTGGTCTATTCTTTCACGAAACTCAGCATTTTTTATTCGACATGCAGGTACTTCCGGAAAACTGTAGCCAACATCGAGTTTCACAAACCTAAGTATGCTGGAAACACTGCAGTCCCTAAGAAAAGAAAAAGAAACCACCAAATAGATGACATCATCGAAGACCCCCACACCATTACTTGCCAAGTTAAGAGCCATAAGACCAGATGCTGCCATATTCACCATACCAAAACCCTATGAAGCCTCCAGACTTCAACCTTCCTCCACCTCTGACACACTTTTATGCTACCAAGTATACTGAAATGAGCCACAGTCAATTTCAATGTGCAAAACTAGCTGTTATGGAGGATATGCAGCTAACCGATCACCAAACTTCAGTCCTTGAAAAGGCAACAAGGAAACAAAGCAGATGTCTTTCATGGAAAGACAACGTTGTGGTCGACTGATAGCGTCAAACTTTGGCCGCCTATTGAAAACATCCCTTGATAAACCCAGCCAAAGCCTGTTGAATCAGATTATGGGTTATGGAGCTGAATGTAATGCTGATGATATTAAATGGGGGGTGGAGAAAGAAGGCGTTGCTTTGGGACAGTACAAAGACATAATCACAAAGGAACATCAAGACGTCCAGATCCGGCCCTCTGGTCTTGTTATTGACCCACAGTTCTCCTTTTTAGGGACATTCCCTGATGCAGTAGTCAGCTGCAATTGTCACGGCACATGTGTTGTGGAGGTGAAATGCCGATACAGCAGCAAGGAAGCTGACTCATGTCAAGTGTTTCATATCTCGGTCAGCACACTGCAAGCTCCCCACTCTGTCAACCGTGTCTTTGTAAGAACCATCACTATTACAGTCAGGTCCAAGGCGCACTCAATCTTCCTCCCACAGCTTCATTTTGCCATTTGTATGCTGGACCCCCAGAGGGATACACATCGAATATATTGCCAAAGATCCGCAATTCATTACCAGCTCTCTCCCAAAACTGAAGGAGTACTTCTCCCAAATTATTTCTGCCGGTAGTAATGAAAAAATCGCTCATTCGCACAGGAAAAATTGCACACTGTCCACCAGCTCGGCCTCCGACCACTCTTCCTCACTATAACCTTGCAACTGAGCAAGCGCCATCGCCAAGTGCCCCTACAGACACAACACCAGCAAATTCAGACCCTTCATGGTGTTTCTGTGGTTATGGCGAAGACTATGGCAAAATGGTTGCTTGTGATGGTGAACACTGCAAGGTGGAATGGTACCACATATAGTGTGTAAACATGAAAAGGGCACCTAAGGGTAATTGGGATTGCGCAGGATGTAAAAAGTTATAATGTGAAATGAAATCATCTTGATTTCATTGTATTTTGTGTTCTTATGTGTAAATGTATAATATAATAAATCAGGTCTGCCTAAATCAAATTTATTTTTATTTTCTAATAACATAACTGTTTCATGACAACAGTAACAGCTATCAAGTGGTCACAAATGTGTTTGTAGGTTTCTCGAGAAGTTCTGTGTAAAATCTTGCAGCAGCATTGATGCCTTCAATGAATTTGTGGCTCAAGACTGCTTTCAAATCCAGAAATCTTGGTTTCGTTGGCCTCTATCTCGCACAGAAGTTTACTGCACTCACTTATGAGACTATCTTTTTCTTCTTGTAAAGAGTTGAGCTGCACTTGCAGTTGGTCGATCAGAGGTAGTGCTTTTTGTAAATGAGCTTCTAGAGTTGCCACAGACTGTTGTGCCACATGAAGCTGAGAAACAACACTGTCCATGAGACAACTAGTTTTATCAGTCTGTGTAATCCTCTCCAAGAAATGTCTTCTTATGATGGGATCAGTCTGTACACTCACACCTTGAACTGGGTCAGCAGGTGGAGGATTGGGACAAGCCATTATTCTCTGTTTCATTCACAGGAATTCGTTAAAACTTAATCGCCTCAACTTTGTGCTCCTGACAGTCTACTGTAGCTACTGGGCATGATGACAATAATCCCACGGTTGTAAAAAAGACACACAAGTGATCTTTTCTGTACGACTCGTGAGATCAACCATACTTGCAGAGAGAGTTCTTGGGCCAGCAGAGGAATTGGTCATATTAATGGATTTAAAACTGGTATTCATAAAGCCAAGACAAAAACGGCATACATGGCCTCTTTGATCTCGACTTGGTCAGATGTCCGCCGCCAGCCGGCTAGTTTCACAGCGATTCGGAGCTTCTTCGTCCGCTACGCGCAGCGCATTGACAGGTGACAACTACGCAATACGCATTCTTTTGCCTCCAGGCGTATGCGCATGCGCACTCTGCGCACTTATCGGTTACGTCACAGAGGGTCGCAAACGATCTATACCAAATGAAAGCAAAATGTATTACCAAATCGCCGAAAAATGCATCTATGAGCTTTGCTTTTAACACAAACCATTTACAACTAATTTACATATTATCTTCAATTGGTCCTTGCAAAAGTGATACATAAAGTCAGGATAAGCAGGTTTTATTGACTCAAGCCCTCTTGTAAGACAAATGGTCTCCAACATGATTCAGTGCATATATCAACAAAAACAAATTAATATTATAACACTACTGGCAACACCATTATTTCCTATGTAATAATTTATGATGATGCCAAGTGAAACATTTTGATGTTCAACTGGTATCCATGACTCACTAGTGTTTTACCAAGAACAATATAATATTTCCTTAACAAGACCACTTATAAACACTGTAAAAGATTATCTATGGAAAGACTCAATGGATGAAGAATGTTCTATAAATAAATGTGTTAGCCACTCATGTTCAGTTTCTGACACAGGCTTAAATAAAATAATGCTCAGTAACTCTTGCCTATCAGTGACCATTTAAACACAATTAAGCTTCAGATAAAACAACACAGCATGCAGGCATTGTTGATAAAGATTGAGAAAACTATTGAAAGTTGTCTTCTGCATTTAAATCTCGACCACTGCGGAACTTCTGGAACTTGGTGATGACGTCAGCGATGGAGTGTTCCCCGTGGACCTTGTTGTCTCGGGTGCGTACATTAAGTGTATTGTGATCTTGTTCCTTCTCGCCAACCACTATGTAAACAACACAAGCATTCCACCTCAGACTACGTACACCATCAGCAAGATATATTGCAGCTAATGCCACTGATGCATAGTAGACATACTATAACAACATAACACATTGTAAAAGCATATAAGTAAGATTGTACAATTTGACTTCAATAACAACACACCTAGGATGAAGTTGTACTGAGACATCACAGTGGAATCCAGCGGCCCACAGCTCGGCCTTCACCTGCCACCCACAAAGCACTCACCGTGAGACTGCTGGCTTAACATCAATAACGTACTGACTCTCTCTCATGGCGTAAACATCAATATGTATTGCCGTATAAAACATCAATAATGTATTGACGTCCCTCAGTATAATGGCCTGGCTAGCGTGTTAACACATCAATAATGTATTGACGCTCAGTATTATGGCTAGCGTGTTAACATCAATAATGTATTGACGTCCCTCAGTATAATGGCCTGGCTAGCGTGTTAACATCAATAATGTATTGACGTCTCTCAGTATATGGCCTGGCTATCAATAATGTATTGACGTCTCCTCAGTATAATGGCCTGGCTAGCGTGTTAACATCAATAATGTATTGGCGTCCCTATAATATAATGGCTAGCGTGTTAACATCAATCAATGTAATGTATTAGCGTGTTAACATCGTCCCTCAGTATAATGTATAATGGCTGGCTAGCTTGTTAACATCAATTGTTATGTATTATCAATAATGGCCTTGGCGCTCATCAATAATGTATTCTCAGTATAATGGCCTGGCTAGCGTGCTAACATCAATAATGTATTGGACGTCTCTCAGTATAATGGCCTGGCTAGCTTGCGTGTTGAACATCAATAATGTATTGACGTCCTCTCAGTATAATGGCCTGGCTAGCTGTGTTAACATCAATAATGTATTGACGTGTTATAATGGCCTGGCTAGCGTGTTAACATCAATAATGTATCTGTATAATGGCCTGGCTATCATCAATAATGTATTAAATCTCTTCATAATGGCCTGGCTAGCTTGCTATAATGGCCTGGCTAGCTTGCTATCATCAATAATGTATTGACGTCTCTCAGTATTATGGCCTGGCTAGCTGCTTAACATCAATAATGTATTGATCCCTCGACTAGCTTTAACAAATAAGGTATTGTGTATAATGGCCTGGCTAGCTTGCTATCATCAATTAATGTACTACGTCTATCAGTATTATGGCCTGGCTAGCTTTTAACATCAATAACTCGACTAGCTTAAAGAAGGTATGTGTATATATTTATATATCATAGTATGTTTTCACTCTTCAGTTAGTTTTTTTTATGTTGGTCTATTCTTTCACGAAACTCAGCATTTTTATTCGACATGCAGGTACTTCCGGAAACTGTAGTAGCCAACATCGAGTTTCACAAACCTAAGTATGCTGGAAACACTGCAGTCCCAAAGAAAAGAAAAAGAAACCACCAAATAGATGACATCATCGAAGACCCCACACCATTACTTGCCAAGTTAAGAGCCATAAGACCAGATGCTGCCATATTCACCATACCAAAACCCTATGAAGCCTCCAGACTTCAACCTTCCTCCACCTCTGACACACTTTTATGCTACCAAGTATACTGAAATGAGCCACAGTCAATTTCAATGTGCAAAACTAGCTGTTATGGAGGATATGCAGCTAACCGATCACCAAACTTCAGTCCTTGAAAAGGCAACAAGGAAACAAAGCAGATGTCTTTCATGGAAAGAACAACGTTGTGGTCGACTGATAGCGTCAAACTTTGGCCGCCTATTGAAAGCATCCCTAGATAAACCCAGCCAAAGCCTGTTGAATCAGATTATGGGTTATGGAGCTGAATGTAATGCTGATGATATAAAATGGGGGGGGGGGGAGAAAGAAGGCGTTGCTTTGGGACAGTACAAAGACATAATCACAAAGGAACATCAAGACGTCCAGATCCGGCCCTCTGGCCTTGTTATTGACCCACAGTTCTCCTTTTTAGGGGCATCCCCTGATGCAGTAGTCAGCTGCAATTGCCACGGCACATGTGTTGTGGAGGTGAAATGCCGATACAGCAGCAAGGAAGCTGACTCATGTCAAGTGTTTCATATCTCGGTCAGCACACTGCAAGCTCCCCACTCTGTCAACCGTGTCTTTGTAAGAACCATCACTATTACAGTCAGGTCCAAGGCGCACTCAATCTTCCTCCCACAGCTTCATTTTGCCATTTGTATGCTGGACCCCCAGAGGGATACACATCGAATATATTGCCAAAGATCCGCAATTCATTACCAGCTCTCTCCCAAAACTGAAGGAGTACTTCACCCAAATTATTCTGCCGGTAGTAATGAAAAAATCGCTCATTCGCACAGGAAAATTTGCACACTGTCCACCAGCTCGGCCTCCGACCACTCTTCCTCACTATAACCTTGCAACTGAGCAAGCGCCATCGCCAAGTGCCCCTACAGACACAACACCAGCAAATTCAGACCCTTCATGGTGTTTCTGTGGTTATGGCGAAGACTATGGCAAAATGGTTGCTTGTGATGGTGAACACTGCAAGGTGGAATGGTACCACATATAGTGTGTAAACATGAAAAGGGCACCTAAGGGTAATTGGGATTGCGCAGGATGTAAAAAGTTATAATGTGAAATGAAATCATCTTGATTTCATTGTATTTTGTGTTCTTATGTGTAAATGTATAATATAATAAATCAGGTCTGCCTAAATCAAATTTATTTTTATTTTCTAATAACATAACTGTTTCATGACAACAGTAACAGCTATCAAGTGGTCACAAATGTGTTTGTAGGTTTCTCGAGAAGTTCTGTGTAAAATCTTGCAGCAGCATTGATGCCTTCAATGAATTTGTGGCTCAAGACTGCTTTCAAATCCAGAAATCTTGGTTTCGTTGGCCTCTATCTCGCACAGAAGTTTATCTTTTTCTTCTTGTAAAGAGTTGAGCTGCACTTGCAGTTGGTCGATCAGAGGTAGTGCATTTTGTAAATGAGCTTCTAGAGTTGCCACAGACTGTTGTGCCACATGAAGTTGAGAAACAACACTGTCCATGAGACAACTAGTTTTATCAGTCTGTGTAATCCTCTCCAAGAAATGTCTTCTTATGATGGGATCAGTCTGTACACTCACACCTTGAACTGGGTCAGCAGGTGGAGGATTGGGACAAGCCATTATTCTCTGTTTCATTCACAGGAATTCGTTAAAACTTAATCGCCTCAACTTTGTGCTCCTGACAGTCTACTGTAGCTACTGGGCATGATGACAATAATCCCACGGTTGTAAAAAAGACACACAAGTGATCTTTTCTGTACGACTCGTGAGATCAACCATACTTGCAGAGAGAGTTCTTGGGCCAGCAGAGGAATTGGTCATATTAATGGATTTAAAACTGGTATTCATAAAGCCAAGACAAAAACGGCATACATGGCCTCTTTGATCTCGACTTGGTCAGATGTCCGCCGCCAGCCGGCTAGTTTCACAGCGATTCGGAGCTTCTTCGTCCGCTACGCGCAGCGCATTGACAGGTGACAACTACGCAATACGCATTCTTTTGCCTCCAGGCGTATGCGCATGCGCACTCTGCGCACTTATCGGTTACGTCACAGAGGGTCGCAAACGATCTATACCAAATGAAAGCAAAATGTATTACCAAATCGCCGAAAAATGCATCTATGAGCTTTGCTTT
The DNA here is from genome assembly GCA_034190875.2 of Urechis unicinctus. NCBI lineage: Eukaryota > Metazoa > Annelida > Polychaeta > Xenopneusta > Urechidae > Urechis > Urechis unicinctus. The sequence goes on from CM067354.1 coordinate 3,934,861, forward strand.
TAACACAAACCATTTACAACTAATTTACATATTATCTTCAATTGGTCCTTGCAAAAGTGATACATAAAGTCAGGATAAGCAGGTTTTATTGACTCAAGCCCTCTTGTAAGACAAATGGTCTCCAACATGATTCAGTGCATATATCAACAAAAACAAATTAATATTATAACACTACTGGCAACACCATTATTTCCTATGTAATAATTTATGATGATGCCAAGTGAAACATTTTGATGTTCAACTGGAATCCATGACTCACTAGTGTTTTACCAAGAACAATATAATATTTCCTTAACAAGACCACTTATAAACACTGTAAAAGATTATCTATGGAAAGACTCAATGGATGAAGAATGTTCTATAAATAAATGTGTTAGCCACTCATGTTCAGTTTCTGACACAGGCTTAAATAAAATAATGCTCAGTAACTCTTGCCTATCAGTGACCATTTAGCACAATTAAGCTTCAGAAAAAAAACAACACAACATGCAGGCATTGTTGATAAAGATTGAGAAAACTATTGAAAGTTGTCTTCTGCATTTAAATCTCGACCACAGCGGAACTTCTGGAACTTGGTGATGACGTCAGCGATGGAGTGTTCCCCGTGGACCTTGTTGTCTCGGGTGCGTACATTAAGTGTATTGTGATCTTGTTCCTTCTCGCCAACCACTATGTAAAAAAACAACAAGCATTCCACCTCAGACTACGTACACCATCAGCAAGATATATTGCAGCTAATGCCACTGATACATAGTAGACATACTATAACAACATAACACATTGTAAAAGCATATAAGTAAGATTGTACAATTTGACTTCAATAACAACACACCTAGGATGAAGTTGTACTGAGCCAGCTGCGAGTTGCGGATCTTCTTGTTCATTGTAGTTCCAGGATCGAGATCGACATCACAGTGGAATCCAGCGGCCCACAGCTCGGCCTTCACCTGCCACCCACAAAGCACTCACCGTGAGACTGCTGGCTTAACATCAATAACGCACCTCTCTCAGCGTTATGGCCGTGAGAGTATGCTGGGCGTGTTAACATCAATAATGTATTGATCCTCAGTATAATCTCAGCGTTATGGCCGTAAACATCAATAATGTATTGACGTCCCTCAGTATAATGGCCTGGCCGTGTTAACATCAGTATAATGGCCTGGCTAGCGTGTTAACATCAATAATGTATTGGCGTCCCTCAGTATAATGGCCTGGCTAGCGTGTTAACATCAATAATGTATTGACGTCTCTCAGTATAATGGCCTGGCTAGCGCGTGTGACGTCCCTAACATCAATAATGTATTGTCCCTCAGTATAATGGCCTGGTAGCGTGTTAACATCAATAATGTATTGACGTCTCTCAGTATAATGGCCTGGCTAGCTGCAATAATGTGTGTATAACATCAATCAAATGTATTGACATCTCAGTATAATGGCCTGGCTCGTGTTAACATCAATAATGTATTGACGTCTCTCAGTATAATGGCCTGGCTAGCGTGTTAACATCAATAATGTATTGACGTCCTCAGTATAATGGCCTGGCTAGCGTGTTAACATCAATAATGTATTGACGTCTCTCAGTATAATGGCCTGGCTACTGTGTTAACATCAATAATGTATTGACGTCCCTCAGTATAATGGCCTGGCTAGCTTGTTAACATCAATAATGTATTGACATCTCTCAGTATAATGGCCTGGCTAGCTTGCTAACATCAATAATGTATTCGTCTCTCATAATGTATCAATAATGTATTGTATAATGGGCTGGTAGCTTGTTCTCATAATGTATTGACATCTCTGGCCTAGCTTGCTAATCATCAATAATGTACTGACGTCTCTCAGTATTATGGCCCTAGCTTGCTAACATCAATAACTCGACTAGCTTAAAGAAGGTGTGTATATATATTTGTATATATATAGTATGTTTTCACTCTTCATTGGATTTAATATCATGGTCAGTTATTTTTTATGTTGGTCTATTCTTTCACGAAACTCAGCATTTTTTATTCGACATGCAGGTACTTCCGGAAACTGTAGCCAACATCGAGTTTCACAAACCTAAGTATGCTGGAAACACTGCAGTCCCTAAGAAAAGAAAAAGAAACCACCAAATAGATGACATCATCGAAGACCCCACACCATTACTTGCCAAGTTAAGAGCCATAAGACCAGATGCTGCCATATTCACCATACCAAAACCCTATGAAGCCTCCAGACTTCAACCTTCCTCCACCTCTGACACACTTTTATGCTACCAAGTATACTGAAATGAGCCACAGTCAATTTCAATGTGCAAAACTAGCTGTTATGGAGGATATGCAGCTAACCGATCACCAAACTTCAGTCCTTGAAAAGGCAACAAGGAAACAAAGCAGATGTCTTTCATGGAAAGAACAACGTTGTGGTCGACTGATAGCGTCAAACTTTGGCCGCCTATTGAAAGCATCCCTAGATAAACCCAGCCAAAGCCTGTTGAATCAGATTATGGGTTATGGAGCTGAATGTAATGCTGATGATATTAAATGGGGGGTGGAGAAAGAAGGCGTTGCTTTGGGACAGTACAATGACATAATGACAAAGGAACATCAAGACGTCCAGATCCGGCTCTCTGGTCTTGTTGTTGACCCACAGTTCTCCTTTTTAGGGGCATCCCCTGATGCAGTAGTCAGCTGCAATTGCCACGGCACATGTGTTGTGGAGGTGAAATGCCGATACAGCAGCAAGGAAGCTGACTCATGTCAAGTGTTTCATATCTCGGTCAGCACACTGCAAGCTCCCCACTCTGTCAACCGTGTCTTTGTAAGAACCATCACTATTACAGTCAGGTCCAAGGCGCACTCAATCTTCCTCCCACAGCTTCATTTTGCCATTTGTATGCTGGACCCCCAGAGGGATACACATCGAATATATTGCCAAAGATCCGCAATTCATTACCAGCTCTCTCCCAAAACTGAAGGAGTACTTCTCCCAAATTATTCTGCCGGTAGTAATGAAAAAATCGCTCATTCGCACAGGAAAATTTGCACACTGTCCACCAGCTCGGCCTCCGACCACTCTTCCTCACTATAACCTTGCAACTGAGCAAGCGCCATCGCCAAGTGCCCCTACAGACACAACACCAGCAAATTCAGACCCTTCATGGTGTTTCTGTGGTTATGGCGAAGACTATGGCAAAATGGTTGCTTGTGATGGTGAACACTGCAAGGTGGAATGGTACCACATATAGTGTGTAAACATGAAAAGGGCACCTAAGGGTAATTGGGATTGCGCAGGATGTAAAAAGTTATAATGTGAAATGAAATCATCTTGATTTCATTGTATTTTTTTGTGTTCTTATGTGTAAATGTATAATATAATAAATCAGGTCTGCCTAAATCAAATTTATTTTTATTTTCTAATAACATAACTGTTTCATGACAACAGTAACAGCTATCAAGTGGTCACAAATGTGTTTGTAGGTTTCTCGAGAAGTTCTGTGTAAAATCTTGCAGCAGCATTGATGCCTTCAATGAATTTGTGGCTCAAGACTGCTTTCAAATCCAGAAATCTTGGTTTCGTTGGCCTCTATCTCGCACAGAAGTTTACTGCACTCACTTATGAGACTATCTTTTTCTTCTTGTAAAGAGTTGAGCTGCACTTGCAGTTGGTCGATCAGAGGTAGTGCATTTTGTAAATGAGCTTCTAGAGTTGCCACAGACTGTTGTGCCACATGAAGTTGAGAAACAACACTGTCCATGAGACAACTAGTTTTATCAGTCTGTGTAATCCTCTCCAAGAAATGTCTTCTTATGATGGGATCAGTCTGTACACTCACACCTTGAACTGGGTCAGCAGGTGGAGGATTGGGACAAGCCATTATTCTCTGTTTCATTCACAGGAATTCGTTAAAACTTAATCGCCTCAACTTTGTGCTCCTGACAGTCTACTGTAGCTACTGGGCATGATGACAATAATCCCACGGTTGTAAAAAAGACACACAAGTGATCTTTTCTGTACGACTCGTGAGATCAACCATACTTGCAGAGAGAGTTCTTGGGCCAGCAGAGGAATTGGTTGGTCAATTAATGGATTTAAAACTGGTATTCATAAAGCCAAGACAAAAACGGCATACATGGCCTCTTTGATCTCGACTTGGTCAGATGTCCGCCGCCAGCCGGCTAGTTTCACAGCGATTCGGAGCTTCTTCGTCCGCTACGCGCAGCGCATTGACAGGTGACAACTACGCAATACGCATTCTTTTGCCTCCAGGCGTATGCGCATGCGCACTCTGCGCACTTATCGGTTACGTCACAGAGGGTCGCAAACGATCTATACCAAATGAAAGCAAAATGTATTACCAAATCGCCGAAAAATGCATCTATGAGCTTTGCTTTTAACACAAACCATTTACAACTAATTTACATATTATCTTCAATTGGTCCTTGCAAAAGTGATACATAAAGTCAGGATAAGCAGGTTTTATTGACTCAAGCCCTCTTGTAAGACAAATGGTCTCCAACATGATTCAGTGCATATATCAACAAAAACAAATTAATATTATAACACTACTGGCAACACCATTATTTCCTATGTAATAATTTATGATGATGCCAAGTGAAACATTTTGATGTTCAACTGGAATCCATGACTCACTAGTGTTTTACCAAGAACAATATAATATTTCCTTAACAAGACCACTTATAAACACTGTAAAAGATTATCTATGGAAAGACTCAATGGATGAAGAATGTTCTATAAATAAATGTGTTAGCCACTCATGTTCAGTTTCTGACACAGGCTTAAATAAAATAATGCTCAGTAACTCTTGCCTATCAGTGACCATTTAGCACAATTAAGCTTCAGATAAAACAACACAGCATGCAGGCATTGTTGATAAAGATTGAGAAAACTATTCAAAGTTGTCTTCTGCATTTAAATCTCGACCACAGCGGAACTTCTGGAACTTGGTGATGACGTCAGCGATGGAGTGTTCCCCGTGGACCTTGTTGTCTCGGGTGCGTACATTAAGTGTATTGTGATCTTGTTCCTTCTCGCCAACCACTATGTAAAACAACAAGCATTCCCACCTCAGACTACGTACACCATCAGCAAGATATATTGCAGCTAATGCCACTGATACATAGTAGACATACTATAACAACATAACACATTGTAAAAGCATATAAGTAAGATTGTACAATTTGACTTCAATAACAACACACCTAGGATGAAGTTGTACTGAGCCAGCTGCGAGTTGCGGATCTTCTTGTTCATTGTAGTTCCAGGATCGAGATCGACATCACAGTGGAATCCAGCGGCCCACAGCTCGGCCTTCACCTGCCACCCACAAAGCACTCACCGTGAGACTGCTGGCTTAACATCAATAACGTACTGACCTCTCTCAGCGTTATGGCCGTAAACATCAATAATGTATTGACATCTCTCAGTATAATGGCCTGGCTAGCGTGTTAACATCAATAATGTATTGACGTCCCTCAGTATAATGGCCTGGCTAGCTTGCTAACATCAATAATGTATTGACGTCTCTCAGTATAATGGCCTGGCTAGCGTGTAACATCAATAATGTATTGACGTCCCTCAGTATAATGGCCTGGCTAGCGTGTTAACATCAATAATAATCAGTATATTGCTAGCGTGTCCCTCAGTATAATGGCCTGGCTAGGCAATAGCTTTGTTAACATCAATAATTAGCGTGCTTAACATCAATAATGTATTGACATCTCTTCAGTAATGGCCTGGCTAGCTTTGCTAACATCAATAATGGCCTGGCTATGGCTGGCTGCTAACATCATCAATAATGTATTGACATCTCTCATATATGGCCTGGCTAGCGTGTTAACATCAATAATGTATTGACATCTCTCAGTATAATGGCCTGGCTAGCTGTTAACATCAATAATGTATTGACATCTCAGTATAATGCTAGCGTTTTAACATCTCTCTCATAATGGCCTGGCTAGCTGGCTAACATCAATAGCGTGTTAACATCACATCATGTATTGACGTCTCTCAGTATATGCTAGCGTGTTAACATCAATAATGTAGCAGTATAATGGCCTGGCTAGTGTTAACATCAATAATGTATTGGCGTCCCTCAGTATAATGGCCTGGCTAGCGTGTTAACATCAATAATGTATTGGCGTATAATGGCCTGGCCTCTCAGTATAATGGCCTGGCTAGTGTTAACATCAATAATGTATTGGTGTCCCTCAGTATAATGGCCTGGCTAGCTTGCTAACATCAATAATGTATTGACGTCTCTCAGTATAATGGCCTGGCTACTGGTTAACATCAATAATGTATTGACGTCCCTCAGTATAATGGCCTTGTTAGCTTGTTAACATCAATAATGTATTGACATCTCTGTATAATGGCCTGGCTAGCTTGCTATCATCAATAATGTACTGACGTCTCTCAGTATTATGGCCTGGCTAGCTTGCTAACATCAATAACTCGACTAGCTTAAAGAAGGTATGTGTATATATATTTGTATATATATAGTATGTTTTCACTTTTCATTGGATTTAATATCATGGTCAGTTATTTTTTATGTTGGTCTATTCTTTCACGAAACTCAGCATTTTTTATTCGACATGCAGGTACTTCCGGAAACTGTAGCCAACATCGAGTTTCACAAACCTAAGTATGCTGGAAACACTGCAGTCCCAAAGAAAAGAAAAAGAAACCACCAAATAGATGACATCATCGAAGACCCCACACCATTACTTGCCAAGTTAAGAGCCATAAGACCAGATGCTGCCATATTCACCATACCAAAACCCTATGAAGCCTCCAGACTTCAACCTTCCTCCACCTCTGACACACTTTTATGCTACCAAGTATACTGAAATGAGCCACAGTCAATTTCAATGTGCAAAACTAGCTGTTATGGAGGATATGCAGCTAACCGATCACCAAACTTCAGTCCTTGAAAAGGCAACAAGGAAACAAAGCAGATGTCTTTCATGGAAAGAACAACGTTGTGGTCGACTGATAGCGTCAAACTTTGGCCGCCTATTGAAAGCATCCCTAGATAAACCCAGCCAAAGCCTGTTGAATCAGATTATGGGTTATGGAGCTGAATGTAATGCTGATGATATTAAATGGGGGGGGGGGGGGGGTGGAGAAAGAAGGCGTTGCTTTGGGACAGTACAAAGACATAATCACAAAGGAACATCAAGACGTCCAGATCCGGCCCTCTGGTCTTGTTATTGACCCACAGTTCTCCTTTTTAGGGGCATCCCCTGATGCAGTAGTCAGCTGCAATTGCCACGGCACATGTGTTGTGGAGGTGAAATGCCGATACAGCAGCAAGGAAGCTGACTCATGTCAAGTGTTTCATATCTCGGTCAGCACACTGCAAGCTCCCCACTCTGTCAACCGTGTCTTTGTAAGAACCATCACTATTACAGTCAGGTCCAAGGCGCACTCAATCTTCTTCCTCCCACAGCTTCATTTTGCCATTTGTATGCTGGACCCCCAGAGGGATACACATCGAATATATTGCCAAAGATCCGCAATTCATTACCAGCTCTCTCCCAAAACTGAAGGAGTACTTCTCCCAAATTATTCTGCCGGTAGTAATGAAAAAATCGCTCATTCGCACAGGAAAATTTGCACACTGTCCACCAGCTCGGCCTCCGACCACTCTTCCTCACTATAACCTTGCAACTGAGCAAGCGCCATCGCCAAGTGCCCCTACAGACACAACACCAGCAAATTCAGACCCTTCATGGTGTTTCTGTGGTTATGGCGAAGACTATGGCAAAATGGTTGCTTGTGATGGTGAACACTGCAAGGTGGAATGGTACCACATATAGTGTGTAAACATGAAAAGGGCACCTAAGGGTAATTGGGATTGCGCAGGATGTAAAAAGTTATAATGTGAAATGAAATCATCTTGATTTCATTGTATTTTGTGTTCTTATGTGTAAATGTATAATATAATAAATCAGGTCTGCCTAAATCAAATTTATTTTTATTTTCTAATAACATAACTGTTTCATGACAACAGTAACAGCTATCAAGTGGTCACAAATGTGTTTGTAGGTTTCTCGAGAAGTTCTGTGTAAAATCTTGCAGCAGCATTGATGCCTTCAATGAATTTGTGGCTCAAGACTGCTTTCAAATCCAGAAATCTTGGTTTCGTTGGCCTCTATCTCGCACAGAAGTTTACTGCACTCACTTATGAGACTATCTTTTTCTTCTTGTAAAGAGTTGAGCTGCACTTGCAGTTGGTCGATCAGAGGTAGTGCATTTTGTAAATGAGCTTCTAGAGTTGCCACAGACTGTTGTGCCACATGAAGTTGAGAAACAACACTGTCCATGAGACAACTAGTTTTATCAGTCTGTGTAATCCTCTCCAAGAAATGTCTTCTTATGATGGGATCAGTCTGTACACTCACACCTTGAACTGGGTCAGCAGGTGGAGGATTGGGACAAGCCATTATTCTCTGTTTCATTCACAGTCACAGGAATTCGTTAAAACTTAATCGCCTCAACTTTGTGCTCCTGACAGTCTACTGTAGCTACTGGGCATGATGACAATAATCCCACGGTTGTAAAAAAAGACACACAAGTGATCTTTTCTGTACGACTCGTGAGATCAACCATACTTGCAGAGAGAGTTCTTGGGCCAGCAGAGGAATTGGTCATATTAATGGATTTAAAACTGGTATTCATAAAGCCAAGACAAAAACGGCATACATGGCCTCTTTGATCTCGACTTGGTCAGATGTCCGCCGCCAGCCGGCTAGTTTTCACAGCGATTCGGAGCTTCTTCGTCCGCTACGCGCAGCGCATTGACAGGTGACAACTACGCAATACGCATTCTTTTGCCTCCAGGCGTATGCGCATGCGCACTCTGCGCACTTATCGGTTACGTCACAGAGGGTCGCAAACGATCTATACCAAATGAAAGCAAAATGTATTACCAAATCGCCGAAAAATGCATCTATGAGCTTTGCTTTTAACACAAACCATTTACAACTAATTTACATATTATCTTCAATTGGTCCTTGCAAAAGTGATACATAAAGTCAGGATAAGCAGGTTTTATTGACTCAAGCCCTCTTGTAAGACAAATGGTCTCCAACATGATTCAGTGCATATATCAACAAAAACAAATTAATATTATAACACTACTGGCAACACCATTATTTCCTATGTAATAATTTATGATGATGCCAAGTGAAACATTTTGATGTTCAACTGGTATCCATGACTCACTAGTGTTTTACCAAGAACAATATAATATTTCCTTAACAAGACCACTTATAAACACTGTAAAAGATTACCCATGGAAAGACTCAATGGATGAAGAATGTTCTATAAATAAATGTGTTAGCCACTCATGTTCAGTTTCTGACACAGGCTTAAATAAAATAATGCTCAGTAACTCTTGCCTATCAGTGACCATTTAAACACAATTAAGCTTCAGATAAAACAACACAGCATGCAGGCATTGTTGATAAAGATTGAGAAAACTATTGAAAGTTGTCTTCTGCATTTAAATCTCGACCACAGCGGAACTTCTGGAACTTGGTGATGACGTCAGCGATGGAGTGTTCCCCGTGGACCTTGTTGTCTCGGGTGCGTACATTAAGTGTATTGTGATCTTGTTCCTTCTCGCCAACCACTATGTAAAACAACAAGCATTCCACCTCAGACTACGTACACCATCAGCAAGATATATTGCAGCTAATGCCACTGATGCATAGTAGACATACTATAACAACATAACACATTGTAAAAGCATATAAGTAAGATTGTACAATTTGACTTCAATAACAACACACCTAGGATGAAGTTGTACTGAGCCAGCTGCGAGTTGCGGATCTTCTTGTTCATTGTAGTTCCAGGATCGAGATCGACATCACAGTGGAATCCAGCGGCCCACAGCTCGGCCTTCACCTGCCACCCACAAAGCACTCACCGTGAGACTGCTGGCTTAACATCAATAACGTACTGACCTCTCTCAGCGTTATGGCCGTAAACATCAATAATGTATTGGCGTCCCTCAGTATAATGGCCTCAGTATAATGGCCTGGCTAGCTGTGTTAACATCAATAATGTATTGACGTCCCTCAGTATAATGGCCTGGCTAGCGTGTTAACATCAATAATGTATTGACGTCTCTCAGTATAATGGCCTGGCTAGTGTGTTAACATCAATAATGTATTGACGTCCCTCAGTATAATGGCCTAGCGTGCTAGCGTCCCTAACATCAATAATTTATTGACGTCCCTCAGTATAATGGCCTTGATAGCTTTTTAACATCAATAATGTATTGACATCTCTGTATAATGGCCTGGCTAGCTTGTTAACATCAATAATGTATTGACATCTCTCATAATGGCCTGGCTAGCTTGCTAACATCAATAATGTATTGACATCTCTTCATAATGGCCTGGCTAGCGTGTTAACATCAATAATGTATTGACGTCTCTCAGTATAATGGCCTGGCTAGCGTGTTAACATCAATAATGTATTGGCGTCCCTCAGTATAATGGCCTGGCTAGCGTGTTAACATCAATAATGTATAATGGCCGTCTCTCAGTATAATGGCCTCAGTATAATGGGCTAGTGTGTTAACATCAATAATGTATTTGGTGTCCCTCAGTATAATGGCCTGGCTAGCTGGCTAGTTGTTAACATCAATCAATAATGTATATTGCCTGGTCTCTCAGTATAATGGCCTAATGGCTGGCTAGCTTGTTAACATCAATAATGTATTGACGTCCCTCAGTATAATGGCCTGGCTAGCTTGCTAACATCAATAATGTATTGACATCTCTCAGTATAATGGCCTGGCTAGCTTGCTAACATCAATAATGTATTGACGTCTCTCAGTATATGGCCTGGCTAGCTTGCTAACATCAATAATGTATTGACATCTCTGTATAATGGCCTGGCTAGCTTGCTAACATCAATAATGTACTGACGTCTCTCAGTATTATGGCCTGGCTAGCTTGCTAACATCAATAACTCGACTAGCTTAAAGAAGGTCTGGTATATATATTTGTATATATATAGTATGCTTAAAGAAGGTATGTTTTCATATTTTATATTATTATGTTTTTCACTTTCATGGTCATGGTTTATTTTTTATGTTGGTCTATTCTTTCACGAAACTCAGCATTTTTTATTCGACATGCAGGTACTTCCGGAAACTGTAGCCAACATCGAGTTTCACAAACCTAAGTATGCTGGAAACACTGCAGTCCCAAAGAAAAGAAAAAGAAACCACCAAATAGATGACATCATCGAAGACCCCACACCATTACTTGCCAAGTTAAGAGCCATAAGACCAGATGCTGCCATATTCACCATACCAAAACCCTATGAAGCCTCCAGACTTCAACCTTCCTCCACCTCTGACACACTTTTATGCTACCAAGTATACTGAAATGAGCCACAGTCAATTTCAATGTGCAAAACTAGCTGTTATGGAGGATATGCAGCTAACCGATCACCAAACTTCAGTCCTTGAAAAGGCAACAAGGAAACAAAGCAGATGTCTTTCATGGAAAGAACAACGTTGTGGTCGACTGATAGCGTCAAACTTTGGCCGTCTATTGAAAGCATCCCTAGATAAACCCAGCCAAAGCCTGTTGAATCAGATTATGGGTTATGGAGCTGAATGTAATGCTGATGATATTAAATGGGGGGTGGGGAAAGAAGGCGTTGCTTTGGGACAGTACAAAGACATAATCACAAAGGAACATCAAGACGTCCAGATCCGGCCCTCTGGTCTTGTTATTGACCCACAGTTCTCCTTTTTAGGGACATTCCCTGATGCAGTAGTCAGCTGCAATTGTCACGGCACATGTGTTGTGGAGGTGAAATGCCGATACAGCAGCAAGGAAGCTGACTCATGTCAAGTGTTTCATATCTCGGTCAGCACACTGCAAGCTCCCCACTCTGTCAACCGTGTCTTTGTAAGAACCATCACTATTACAGTCAGGTCCAAGGCGCACTCAATCTTCCTCCCACAGCTTCATTTTGCCATTTGTATGCTGGACCCCCAGAGGGATACACATCGAATATATTGCCAAAGATCCGCAATTCATTACCAGCTCTCTCCCAAAACTGAAGGAGTACTTCTCCCAAATTATTCTGCCGGTAGTAATGAAAAAATCGCTCATTCGCACAGGAAAATTTGCACACTGTCCACCAGCTCGGCCTCCGACCACTCTTCCTCACTATAACCTTGCAACTGAGCAAGCGCCATCGCCAAGTGCCCCTACAGACACAACACCAGCAAATTCAGACCCTTCATGGTGTTTCTGTGGTTATGGCGAAGACTATGGCAAAATGGTTGCTTGTGATGGTGAACACTGCAAGGTGGAATGGTACCACATATAGTGTGTAAACATGAAAAGGGCACCTAAGGGTAATTGGGATTGCGCAGGATGTAAAAAGTTATAATGTGAAATGAAATCATCTTGATTTCATTGTATTTTGTGTTCTTATGTGTAAATGTATAATATAATAAATCAGGTCTGCCTAAATCAAATTTATTTTATTTTCTAATAACATAACTGTTTCATGACAACAGTAACAGCTATCAAGTGGTCACAAATGTGTTTGTAGGTTTCTCGAGAAGTTCTGTGTAAAATCTTGCAGCAGCATTGATGCCTTCAATGAATTTGTGGCTCAAGACTGCTTTCAAATCCAGAAATCTTGGTTTCGTTGGCCTCTATCTCGCACAGAAGTTTACTCTTTTTACTTATGAGACTTCTTTTTTCTTGTAAAGAGTTGAGCTGCACTTGCAGTTGGTCGATCAGAGGTAGTGCATTTTGTAAATGAGCTTCTAGAGTTGCCACAGACTGTTGTGCCACATGAAGTTGAGAAACAACACTGTCCATGAGACAACTAGTTTTATCAGTCTGTGTAATCCTCTCCAAGAAATGTCTTCTTATGATGGGATCAGTCTGTACACTCACACCTTGAACTGGGTCAGCAGGTGGAGGATTGGGACAAGCCATTATTCTCTGTTTCATTCACAGTAATTCGTTAAAACTTAATCGCCTCAACTTTGTGCTCCTGACAGTCTACTGTAGCTACTGGGCATGATGACAATAATCCCACGGTTGTAAAAAAGACACACAAGTGATCTTTTCTGTACGACTCGTGAGATCAACCATACTTGCAGAGAGAGTTCTTGGGCCAGCAGAGGAATTGGTCATATTAATGGATTTAAAACTGGTATTCATAAAGCCAAGACAAAAACGGCATACATGGCCTCTTTGATCTCGACTTGGTCAGATGTCCGCCGCCAGCCGGCTAGTTTCACAGCGATTCGGAGCTTCTTCGTCCGCTACGCGCAGCGCATTGACAGGTGACAACTACGCAATACGCATTCTTTTGCCTCCAGGCGTATGCGCATGCGCACTCTGCGCACTTATCGGTTACGTCACAGAGGGTCGCAAACGATCTATACCAAATGAAAGCAAAATGTATTACCAAATCGCCGAAAAATGCATCTATGAGCTTTGCTTTTAACACAAACCATTTACAACTAATTTACATATTATCTTCAATTGGTCCTTGCAAAAGTGATACATAAAGTCAGGATAAGCAGGTTTTATTGACTCAAGCCCTCTTGTAAGACAAATGGTCTCCAACATGATTCAGTGCATATATCAACAAAAACAAATTAATATTATAACACTACTGGCAACACCATTATTTCCTATGTAATAATTTATGATGATGCCAAGTGAAACATTTTGATGTTACTGGTATCCATGACTCACTAGTGTTTTACCAAGAACAATATAATATTTCCTTAACAAGACCACTTATAAACACTGTAAAAGATTACCTATGGAAAGACTCAATGGATGAAGAATGTTCTATAAATAAATGTGTTAGCCACTCATGTTCAGTTTCTGACACAGGCTTAAATAAAATAATGCTCAGTAACTCTTGTCTATCAGTGACCATTTAAACACAATTAAGCTTCAGATAAAACAACACAACATGCAGGCATTGTTGATAAAGATTGAGAAAACTATTCAAAGTTGTCTTCTGCATTTAAATCTCGACCACTGCGGAACTTCTGGAACTTGGTGATGACGTCAGCGATGGAGTGTTCCCCGTGGACCTTGTTGTCTCGGGTGCGTACATTAAGTGTATTGTGATCTTGTTCCTTCTCGCCAACCACTATGTAAAACAACAAGCATTCCACCTCAGACTACGTACACCATCAGCAAGATATATTGCAGCTAATGCCACTGATGCATAGTAGACATACTATAATAACATAACACATTGTAAAAGCATATAAGTAAGATTGTACAATTTGTCTCAATAACAACACACCTAGGATGAAGTTGTACTGAGCCAGCTGCGAGTTGCGGATCTTCTTGTTCATTGTAGTTCCAGGATCGAGATCGACATCACAGTGGAATCCAGCGGCCCACAGCTCGGCCTTCACCTGCCACCCACAAAGCACTCACCGTGAGACTGCTGGCTTAACATCAATAACGTACTGACCTCTCTCAGCGTTATGGCCGTAAACATCAATAATGTATTGACGTCTCTCAGTATAATGGCCTGGCTAGTGTGTTAACATCAATAATGTATTGGCGTCCCTCAGTATAATGGCCTGGCTAGCGTGTTAACATCAATAATGTATTGGCGTCCCTCAGTATAATGGCCTGGCTAGCGTGTAAGCATCAATAATGTATTGACGTCCCTCAGTATAATGGCCTGGCTAGCTTGTTAACATCAATGATGTATTGACGTCTCACAGTATTATGGCCTGACTAGCGTGTTAAATAACATACCTTCTCAGCATAGGCATCGAATGGTGGCGCCACAGGTACAACAATCGCTTGTCGTGGGGACAACCAGAACGGCCTAGGAAACAAATAACACACCAGTTAACACTACATACAAACCAAATCTGATGATAACTATCCAGGAGCACTCATAACAGCAGGTTAATGTTGAAAAGAGGAGATGACATTAAGCAGTAGTTGAATTACTGACCATTTGCCCCCGTAACTTTCACAGAGGATGGCAATCATCCTCTCGACGGATCCCAGGACGGCTCTGTGGATCATGACAGGCCTCTTCTTGTCCCCGTGTTCTTCACCACTGTACACCAACATACACTCTACATCACCCACATGTAACAGGCAAAATCATAGAAACTTCACCACTGTACACCAACATACACACTCTACATCGCCCACATGTAACAGGCAAAATCATAGAAACTTCACCACTGTACACCAACATACACACTCTACATCGCCCATGTGTAACAGGAAAATTCATAGAAACTTCACCACTGTACACCAACATACACTCTACATCACCCACATGTAACAGGCAAAATCATAGAAACTTCACCACTGTACACCAACATACACACTCTACATCACCCACATGTAACAGGCAAAATCATAGAAACTTCTGTGCAAGAAATAATATAAACAACTGGTGATATGGTGGCAGTTATAAAAGTGATTAACATTCTTTGATCCCTAAGGATTCCATGGGTTCTCTGATATCACAATGTCACACTGTACATATAGTCTAACCTGACATAAGTAAGGTCGAAGCGCTGTGGCAGTTGGAAGTCCAGCTGCACTGTGGCACACTGGTGGGAGCGACGGAAAGCATCTCTGATTGAGATGTCAATCTGTGGCACACACACAACCACCAGACTTTATCAACAGACAAATCATTACAGCTAATTATACCACCGATCATTGAATATATAGAGAGCCAACATTTTCTTCTCTAACCTTGGGTCCGTAGAAGGCTCCGTCTCCAGGGTTATAGTCCCATTTCAGGCCAGACTCGTCCATACTCTCAGCCAATTGCTGAAAGGATATAATACCAAAAATAGAACACTGCCAATAACAGAAACCCGACACAGCATTGTCCGATGAATCCAACAAGATTCTGTGACCCACCTTTTCAGCCATATCCCAGACTTCTAACTCTCCAAGGTATTTGTCTGGCCTGGTAGATAACTTGAGGTCAAACTGGAAGCCAAACACTCCGTAGACAGACTGGAGAAAGTCCAGACACCCAGCCATCTCCTGTTTGATCTGTACATTCAACAAACTCGTCTTCATCATGTCTAAGGTCCACTATCCCAGTGGTAAAGTAAACAGACCAAACTAAATTGGTGACAAATTAGTGGAAGATGTGCATGGTTAATGGTGAGTGCAGGTCCACCTGGTCTATGCGGCAGAAAATATGGGCATCATCTTGTTGGAACCTCCTAACACGCGTGAGACCTGACAAGGCACCTGACAACTCGTTGCGATGAAGCACACCGAAGTCAGCCATTCTAAGTGGTAGTTCTCGGTGAGATCGGGGACGGTGGTCGAACATCAAACTATAAACACACATGCAAATGGACCAAGTTTGTATGGAATAGCGAAGCTGCTAGAATAAAGGTTGCATAAAATGCATTTTCAAAATCCATCCCAACATAAATATGTGATTGCTGCTATCTACCAAACCAAGACAGGTGAACCGACATTTCTTTAACATATTGGGTTCGAGATGGTTGGGTCACAAACATACCAATGTCCAGGACAATTCATAGGCTTCAAGGCAAATATTTCCTTTTCCACTTCAAACTTGAATAGATTTTCCTACAATGCAAATGTCAGTTAGTAAACAAAATGGAAGTCAGTCATAATAATATGTAAATGCATTTTTAATCAGTGGGTACTGGGAGATCAGGAGAGTTTTGTGAACTCACTGCGTAATGTTGCCAATGTCCTGACTTCTGCCAAACTTTTGAGTTATATATATTGGGAGAGATGACTTCTTGGAATCCTCGCTTCCTGTATTCACCCTGAAGTCAACAAACACAAGTTATTGATCTTACGTTATAAGTGAGGAGATTATACTGACTATATGAGATTTGAAAAAGATTCCCACCCTGATAAAATCCATGAGTGTGTTGTAGATGATGGTGCCTCGAGGCATGAAGAAACACGATCCCGGGCTCATCTCGTGGAAAAAGAACAGCTCTTGGTCCTAAACCACACAACAACACTCAGCATCAGCCATCTCAATCGCTCTGCCAGCACAGCATATATTTACTGCATTGGCTGTTTAAAATCATAAGCCCTCTGTGAATACAAAAACATTTAAGTATGTTTAAGTTGAATCACTATATGTGTAATGTGGTGTTTACAACAATAAGACTAGTATGGCTCAGAGTTTTGGACAAAAGAAATATGATTAAACTAAGGACCCACTTTATTGGTGGAGCCAATAGTTAGGTAAAATCTGTAACTTAGACATTAACATGGGGGTAGTTCTGAACAATACATTGGATTACCATACTCGTAATGTCACTACAATGAACGAGTGTACGCCAGAGAAAGTAAGGGCTCCAAGACAAGACATAGAAACGATGATTTGCACCAGGAATGGTCTCGGTTGGTAGATGAAGCACACCCACCCTTCCTATCTTGCGATGGTCTCGTTTGGCAGCTTCTTCCTGCCATTGTTTCCATTCCTTCATCTGCTTGGCATCTGGGAATGATATACCATAGATTCTCTGAAGTGACTCTGCTTCGTTATCGCCCATCCAGTAAGTGGAAGAGTTCTGGAGCAATCAAAGAAAACTTATCTTAACCAAAATCATCGAGAAATATATTGGTTGATAAGATACCATATCAAGTGACAGAATCATCATATGTGAAAATTGATGATTTACACAAACAGATCCTTCTCAAAACACTGTCATGATGTATGTCAGCACTAACATTTGATGTTACCATATATGGCAGTTACCTTGGTGACAGCAAATGACTTGATCTTGCCAGTATGTCTCACATGGGGCCCTCGACACAAGTCAATCAAGGGTCCACACCTGTCACACAGGTACGCTCACATACAGCACCCACAGAGTAGTACATTAGGTGAGACTGCTCACTCTGAGGACAAAAGTAAGATACCTGTAAACTGTAGTAGTTGGGGTATCAACTTTTTCATTCAGGATTCTGACCTTGAACTTGTTGTACTGAAACATACATCTGACCTTAAACTTGTTGTACTGAAACATACATCAATTTATTCATGCATCAGACCAAGTGTGTCTGCTGGAAAATCCTCTTCGCGCTAATATCAAATACAGTACTATGTTGCCAAGTCAGGCACAGGCTGGCATACAGTATTGTGACAGCAGTTCCCTTTTCTCTACCGAGGACATTCTAGGTCATGGATATCATAGTGTTAGATACAGATAATTATTTTTTAACTGAGACTGTCTTCTAAGAAGAACTCACAGAGAACATATCTAGCAGATCTTCCTTGGTCATTTCAAGTCGCTCAAATGGCTGTTTTTCTTTGATGGCTTTCTTCATCAGAGTTTCCACATTCCCAAAGTCAGTCGAGGAAACTTGTCTACAACATGTTACATGGCAATCATAAGCATTCAATAGTTTGTCAAGTGGCATCACAATCTCTCATTTCTTGGCTGAACGGTAAAAAAACTGAATGATCCTCATGTTGCCCACCTGCCTTCACTGTACATGTCATAGAAGAAGCCCTCCTCTATAGGGGGTCCATAACAAAGATGAGCTCCATAATGTAGTTCCATGGCTTCACCCAGTATGTGGGCAGTAGAGTGCCAGAACACATACTGACCTGACAATTCAAACAGCACCAATAACATTATAATATTCAACATTATAGGCAGAATGCTTTTGTTTGTTTTCACTTCCTGATTTTTTTTATTTTCAAACATATTACCATCAGGGTCATCGAACTTGAGCAACTTGAGGTCAGCATCTCCTTCAAATGGCCTGTCCAGATCCCATACCTGACCATTCACTTTGGCCACTATAGTACTGTCTGCAAGTCCAACACTGAAATAGACAATGGCCAATATTCAGTGCTCCTACTTTTCTCATAAGGATATACAAATTACCTGATTGATGGGGCAGTGTATTGTGACTCATGAAATTACCTGATGCCCTTTGCGACTTCATAAGGAGTGGTTCGCCATGCCTCTCCTGCGACGACCTTGCCATCTGGTAACGTGACACTGATAGCAGCTGGAGTCTGGGCGGCCACAAAAGCATCTTGTTCCTTCTTACACCGATCCCACACGGCTAGTCTATGAGCCAGGAACTCTGGCCTTGGATCCATCTGGAAGCCAATTGCAAAGTCATTGCTTAAAAAATAAAAAGAATACCTTTTCCACTGAGAATTGTTGAACAGCATTGTCCCTTATGAAATGCAGTGTTTATCTAGGGATAGTTTGCAGGTGATGTGAGATTAAAATATTTTATAAAAGGCACAGTGAGTCAGCATATTGTACTGTGGTACAAATACTACAATCTCTCCAAGAATTCAGCTGATCTCCAAAAATATAACAATGGGAAGTGACTACTTTCTACGTTATTTTGACAAATTCCATTGACTCAAGCATGCAAACATATGTTATTGCATGTCCAATGCCAGCAGGAAAGTGGAATGACTGGTTCTTTACAGATACATGTTATGATCTGTACAATAAACCGAGGCATTTGAAGGCAATTCATGTATTGAGGATATCCATGCAGATATTCAGTTTTCCCCCTTACCTCTAATGCATGCATACAGACACCACCCCCACAATCTTTCTTCTTGTTGGCTTTCTTGGACTTGCCATGCTTTGCAGCTGGTGCATCAGTCTGAAATACAACACATACAACAGTTAATCCACCAGAGACATGATAAAACTAGGACATTTTATCATTTGTTCAGTGTACATCAAAATTTTAAGAAATGATGACACTTTATGCCACTCCAATCAAGCCTATCAACCAATCATCTATACTGTCACAGCGTCAGCATCCATTGTGAAAGAAACCTACATATCTTAGCATCTTTGTTGATAAACCCACAACAGTAATTAATCTACTGTGTTCGTTCTAACAGAAGTGTACTGGGCGATTGCACTGAATAAAGGTGCGTGTCTAATAGGTAACAATAGAATGAACACAGGATCATTAAAAAAAACCAAGGTATGTGTCAGATGTTAAAAGCACAATTCTTATGTGAGATGAGATAAAGGAACTTATGCCTGTTTTGGGAACCATTTGGCTCTATTCATAGTCAGGGTGTTAGCCAGAGACCCGTCCAACTGTCCATTGGACGGGTGATGTCCATCTGTAATTTTCCCCTGAAGATCGTCCACACCTCCCAGGCCGAATACTATAAACGTCCCAGTCAGTATAAACGTCCCAGTATAAGCAGCTCATTTAAAGACTAACAGGGTAGAAGATGTATCATTTGCTTGCAATAAAATTTGGTTGGATATTACATACTCAGAATGCAGCGGGTGTTGTATTTATAGGTGGTGGGGTGGGGATGAGGGTAGCGTGGGGACCGATTGGGTGTGGGGTCCGGGAGGGTGATGTGGATTGCAGTACGCAGGGTGGGGGAAGTGGACGGGCAGGCTGGAAATCCTGCTGGGACCCCGATCCCATCTTCACAACTAGCGGCAAACTATTAGTTGCCTCTTACTGCTTGCAGAAGGATACATCCCACACAGCAGGCTAATCACTATGGGTTCCACTGAAAAATTAATTATACTCAAGTCCATAAGCCTCAATCGCAAACCGGAGTGCCATTTTTTTACTACAAAGTATCTCAATGTTGTTTGACTGAATCTTGTTCAATCAACTTAAGTTAGCTGTTGTGAATACAGTATATTCTGACAAATCAAGCCTAAACAATTGAAAGTTATAGATTCTTGTTTAAACCTTTCTACGACCACATCATGGGAAATGTATTAGCTCACAATCACTGTGTATGAATTCTTACGTCACAGAATTGTTAGGGATGACAAATGGTTCTCAGAAGCAAGATTTGACAAACTTTAGGTGTTGGGAATCTAACAGAACAGTTGATCTGTAGCCCCGGTTGGACGGCGATGTACACATATACCATGCTGCATCATCATTTGCCACCCGCATTGGCTAATTTGTTTTGAATGGCACGCTGAATTTAGCATCTAGCTAGGTGCTCTAGGAGTGGATTCTACTCAGGGTTTCCGGGTACCATCACACAACAGCTGTGTCGCAGTGCATACAATGAAGTTTCTGACATTGAAAGTTCGTAACAAACTAGAGAAGCCCTGCCGTTGGGCAAAATTCTTTTTCACAACGTTATCAAGAAAGCTATCAACTATGTTCTGCTTACAGTTAATTCAGTAAAGAGAAGTGGCAACAAGGCTTTTGAATCAATTTTTTTGATGCATGCACACTTTTGATACTGTTGGATCGCAGCTGTCACTTTTAGTCTCGACTCCATCACGATGGTAAAAAAGCAGATGGGACAAGGCTGTGCCCCCAGAAGCCATGTGGAATGCGGACCATGCTTGTTGAACAATCATGTTTGAAATAGTCTGGACAGAGCATGCTCTCAACTACAGCCTTGCTGTTAAGATAAACATGTCAACAAGTGCTCATTAACGATGCCACCATGACTGCAGTCACTGCAGTCATAATGGTCAGCGGAATATATCACTCATGATTATAGGTGCAAATGGTTCATTACCATCAAGACATGTGATGAAACCATATAAATTTACCAGGTTTTAAACGTTCAGGGATCTTATTTGAATTGTGCACTTCGATGGGATCGAACATCGTAGGACGTCTACTCATAAGGGCTAAGTTGATCTGTACTGCAGTGTCGTGTAGATGATGATTAGGGCGGCCAAACGTCACGCGTCAAAATTCTGATATGGCCGTTTTTGTCACAAAAGTTACCCAACTTCACCTCGCCGTATTTTGAGAATCGATCATCAGATCGCATCCAACTTTTAAAATAGTATAGATAACAATTGTGTCAACCGATTAATCAAATATCAGTACCATATCTGGAACAGTTAATTTATAGCGATTGTTTAAAGTTGCGCAATTTTCGATTTTTCGACATCGAAAAAATGGCGTGTCACTTTTTTTCTACGCTAGTCGGTGTAGAAAAGGTGGCAAGCGAATTTTTATGCCTGTATCAATCTTGCTATTTCTTTCGGGATTACCATCATGAAATGTTGTGCTACCAAATACGAGTGCGCTGGATATCTAACTTATGCAGAAGTGATAGTAAAATAGCGCCGTATACTTGTACACTCCGCAAATTTGCCCTTTCCCGGCCGATCAGCCCAGCGCACTCGCGTCCGACAGATAAACATGTTCACACCATGAATACGTATTCAGGTTTCACCTATGACCTGACACAAAAATTCGCTTGTACACTTTCCTTGACCAACCCCAACCGTATATTTTGAATAGCGCGTCATCCGGGGATTCCCGCGCCGTGCTAAACCCGGCAACAGCGCACAGCTGACTTTTTCAACGCTTATTGATATGGACCCCGCGACGATGTACCGGGGCTTTTAGGGCAGTGTTGGTTCAAGCAAAGATTTTTTCAGGTAGGAAAATCATTTTTATGATAAATTTCTTTCAATTTATCAGGAATATTTCATGTTTTTTTTTCGATATCATATTATCGCCCACAATGAAGCGGCATTTAAATGACCTACAGTAGGCTACACTGCCACTGGTATTGCGTTGACACGAATTTGTATGGATTATTTTTTTCCCTGTTAACTATCAGTGTGGAATTCAAAAAATATTAAAAAGAGCATGGTTTCACTGTCTGTATCTGGATACATTATAAATTTACTTATAAATTCAATGCACAGTAGTCTACCTAGGGCTAGGATATCTCCTTTACTTGGTCTCATAATATTTTCACATGATCATTCTGTTATTCAAACCATTATCAATATTGATTTATAAATTCTATCCATATAAATCAGTGGGTTTTTTTTAAATATCATGGTGATAGTATTTTCATATCCAAATATGGTTGTGATGATTTGGAACTTTTTGTAATCTCACTACTTTTATCATATTATTGATTTTTTTTGGTTTACTACATCTTAACAAGTTTGGAAAATTAAATGCACACACTTAGAGATAACAATTTTATATACCTTTGTTTTGAATCTACAGGTAGAAGCAAGAAACTCACAGAATTTTGCAAGGAGAGTGGTAAGGATTTGCTGCAAGTCATGTAAGTCATCAATCAAACTATCAGCCTTTTTTTTAGAGAGCTAGGTATCAGGGAGGGTAACCTTATCAAACCAACTTCATGGGGTGCTGATAGGCTTAGTATTAGCAAGCTAACCATGGGTATAATGGGACAGGTAGCACACTATTTCCCTCAGTTCCATCAAATGACTATAATCCAAAACATGCTCTCCATGACCTTATCACTCTTGTTTTCAGTGCCCCAGAGTGTCTCTGTGACAGCCTTTGGAAGAAGGCAAGTCATACTCAAAACGAGAACAACAACAAGAGAAGTTAAGAATATCAGTACATAACCTTGAGATTTCATTTGCATTGTTTGCTGTTTGCCAATACTACATGCAAAGTATCCTGTTTGTGTGCATACAAAGTAAACAGATATGCAGTGACAATTCTGAGGTCTTAGTCAGGTTAACCAAAAAATGTGAACTTAAAATATTATGAAGATCATACCTTCCAGGATTTGTAAAAGCGAGCTGATATTAATGCTAATTTTAACTGCCATGCAAACAATGCATTAGTTTGCAGTGCCATTTTAATACTTGTCTCTGATTTCTGTTGTACTGCATGTCTCCAGACTATTGTAGTGCTTAATGACTGGTCGCTATTGTGAGGTTCGATCGATTATGATCGAACAATGATAAAGTATATTACAATTATGAATGGTTTATTTTGTGAAGTAAAACATTTGAAGTGGAGATATTATTTGTTATTGTTTATGATAGATTAATTATTCACAATTAACATCCTCAAATATGCAATCAGAAGCCAAAAATTGAAACTTCGTGACAAAATTTTCCTAATTTTTGTTCCCACTTACCTTGCATGTACTTGCTGCAATTGATCCCTTTCAATACATGTTATATTTGTCAGAAATGGAATCAAAGCCCAACAATTATAAATTATTAGAAGATCATGATACAGTTTACTCCATGAAATTAACCCGAGCGGTTTTCGAGATATTGTGATTTTAAGTAATTTATGTCGTCGCGCGGTGTTTTTTTTGGCCAATTTTTCAAATTTCATTATCCGATGACTTTGTACTCAAAATAATAAATGATGTATTCAATATATTCAAACAATATTCAAGGCATATATTGTCCTCCAGGGCTACTTCATGGTACAATGGCTTAATTAGGGTTACATGCAAAGCTTAACTGTACACAAGTAATTGAAAATGAGAAAAAACATGTAATTTTCACGTGACACACCAAAATTAGACTAAGTCCAGTGAATGAATCGCGATATTCCTTGGACCGTAAAATTATGAAATGTGTACATTTTCATGTAAATATGTTACAATCTGGTTAATTTTGGGGCCAACTACAGGAAAAATGAATGGTTATTATGTACTTATCATATAAACACATATTTTGGACATACAAAGTTGGTCATCTGTGCCATTATAGGTTTTTGGACACAACAAATCAGAAAATGACCCTATATTTTGGACCAAAAAATCTCAATAACTTTTGAACGGTTGAAGATATTTAAAAAATTCCAACTGTTTTGAGTTTCCCAAACCAATCCCCTTTTGATAGAGCTGTTTTTAATGTTAAGCATTATATTTGAAAAATCTGTTGTCCACCCTATGATGATGCAATCCATATCGAAGTTTACCAAATTACTGTCTTCGAATGTGAAGCAGAAAAGCTTTGTTTATATAACATTTTATATCACATGAAGCCAAAGTAAACAGCACAAATGGCTGTTGTTGTCTTTTTTCAATAATGACAGATAAATTTGAATTTCTGACACATGATTATCTGATAAAAAATGGGCAAACACAAGGTATCAGACGAACCCCACTCATTCTGCGCGAAAGAAAGACTCCAATTCGCTTGGAAAATTGATAAATTGTCCTGGAAAACATAGAGAATCTTCAACTTGGTACAATAAGATACTTATTCAAAAGATCATGCCTTGGTTTCCTCCGATAATGACATTTTATCAACACCGGCTGCCACGTTCTCCGCCATGTTATTGCATGCGTTGGGTTTGTCTACTAAGCAGATGGTAAACAAAACAAATTTAAATTACACTTTTTGGATATATGAGATTAATCAATCAACCATAGCTGATTTACCAGCAAATAACACAATATAACTGTTACTTAAATGCATTTTTATGCATTTTTAATAATAATATATTAATAATAAATTTTTTTTTACTAATTTGTTAAATATTGGCGGTCGATTTCTATGCATTAGCAAGAAGACAAAAATTAGTCGGCTTGTGTATAATAACGAAATGTTTCACTCCAAATGTTATATGCAGAACAGTACACCATTTAGGAAAGCCGGTGTACCCAACACTCATGTAGCAGAGCTACAATCGCTACATTTAATAATGTGAATAGACGCGTTACAATCGATTTTATTTCTGAGGCATACCATTAAACCCTAATCAGGAACTGATTTCCACTTATTTATAACAGTTTCCATAAACCTGAATCGCTATACATGACCGTGATTGCTTACCCTGTGCGGACGGTTCATTAGACGTCCTGTAGCCTACAGCCACATAATGTTGGGCTGAAGAATCATCTACACCGTTTGAGGTTTTCGGCAGGGCGGCCAAACGCAGCGCCGATCTCGTTTGGACATAGGCAAATAAATTCGCCTCTGACAGCGTTCGCGCTGTTTATTTATTTCGATCTATCATGTTAGGTGTATGAGGTCATAAAAACACCAGGGTTGAGTGCATTACCCAGTTTGGACAGGGCCGTTTGGTAGTTTCATGAAAATTACCACTGGCAGCAAATTTTGCATTGATGCATATTGTGCCTCTAATATATTATAAATGAAGAAATTTCACATTTGAAATGGTGCAACGAATTTCATATACGAGGCGTTTCCGGACACTTCCGGCGCTTTGATCTGGGTTCGTTTCCACTCCTGGTATTGATTGATGTATGATTGATATGTCATCCCGTTGAACCTATCAATCCTGCTTATTGGAACACCCAATGAAGTGTTTGACCTGCTTTGGTTAGGAAACTCATCTCTTCTCTCCATCCCGTATCTTTTAAGAAATACAGTAATACTCTGTCATACTCAGAATGCAGGTATTATTCGAGGAGATACTCTTACTACGTATACGATAGGAATCTATCTGGGGAATAGAGTCTTACCACATGGCACAGCCAGTTAAAAACGATCCTCAAAGAAAACTTCATGTTGCCCTCCTTTCCAACAGTCTAACATATAAACCCTCTCTGCTTCAAAGAAAGATATGATTTAGCCATGCGCGAACGTATAATCATACTAATGCCAACCTGATAAACCACAACAGGATATAATGCATATCTTACTGGAGTTTTCTAACCATAAGTGGCATAAAAGTTTTGTCAGACTTGCGCGTACAGCATCCTCACATGCAGGTGAACCAGAATGGAGTGAGGAAAGGCAAATTAAGTTCTTAATCATCATATCCACAGGAGTTGACTTCTCGGTAAACACAAACGCGAATTGACTGGTGGTATCATAGTACCCAGGAAATGCAGGGAATCTGGATATACTAGTATAGGAAGTGGCAGTTCTGGCGAAGCCCCCCTCATCTATGCTACACGGCTCATAACGGATTACTCGGGACCCTTTTTCCCGGGCTCCCTGCTCTCCTTTTTGGGTCGCGGAAAAGGCGGGTAGGGCCCCGACTCCTAACGGCTGTTATGATACTATTCTAGCTCAAATTTTTTTTAAAAGCACCACCCCCACCCCTTCATTATCAGCACGATAGCCCGGGTTACATCCTACCACTTGGTGGGAAGGTGTGTAACCATGAGAGCAGCAATCCTTATAGCTTTGTCTCGCATGCGAGTCAGCCATTCAAGTGGACACGTTGGCTCACGTCAGGATTGGTTAGCCTGGCCTGTCGTGTGCACCGTTCAAGCGTCATTGGAAAGCATTCCGGCTGACCGGGGACCCTATATAAGAGCCACACACGGATCAGTCAGGGAGATTTTGCAAGACAAGAGACGAGATTCTGACCGAGATCCCAGTGAAACTTCATTGTTGAAAACACAATAAAACCAATAAGCAACTCTACTCCTGGACTAGTGTTATTTCTTTGGCTAGTCCCCACTCAAGCAACAACAAGCAACGAGTAACAGAACAATAACAAAGGAGAAAGCCTTATACAGCCCGACTCCTCCCCGTTTATTTAACATGTCAACTCACTTTGTGGCTATCCCTCTTTTCGAACGAACGGGGAGAGCGTGATGTGGTTGACACGCTGGCCATATATCTTGTGGCCTTTACTTCGCAGCATGTTCATCCCATAGCAGAACTGTTTCATGGTAAACAGGTACTCCATGTAGTGCTCGTGACAGAGGTGTTTCTTAACCACCGACTTTTTTTACACCCTTGGCTTTTTTGATCTCGTTCGTGTCAGGCATCAGGATTGAGTGCATCTTAGGTCGTAAGCCCACTTCATCGAATTATGATAAAAGTAAAAAATGGACATTCCTACATACTCAGGAAAGTCAAGCACCAGGTGAGTCTTTGTGCATGTGCAGGGCTACTTTGATCAGCCTGTGGATTATCTCTTCTTCCGCTGATTATACGATCTTCACGTTAACATGCTTGCAAAGACTCGCCATGGTCTTACCAAACACGAAGTTGTTCATCAGTCCCACTCAAAGTCGCAAGTGGCCACCTTGTGCATACTTGTGTTCATTCTAAAGTATGGCTCCATTCACAGGCTCTGGTAGAAGGTAAGTGCGCGATGTATCAGTCCAAGCCACATCCGGAGGGACAGGTACATGGAATATCAGCAGGCTGTTTACTGATGTTGTGTATGATAGCTGCGCCTCCTTCCCAGCCAGAGACGTTTAGAAATACTTTAGGCACATGCTTCTCAAGCTGCGACACTGGTTATGGAAACTCTATGCCTTTACCATCCAGCCACTGAATTATATACTTAAATGGTCGCTGTGGTTTTTTAGCGACCCGGTGCATATGCACTTGTTTGCAAATACCGTCATTCTTATGTATATTGTCTATTTATAAAATGTCTGATTGAGAACACCATCTGGCGGCAGCTGGGTGTCAGGTGGCACCAAAAGCAGCTCTTCCTTTACAAAGCCAAGGAGTGGTCTGTTCAGCAAATAGTAGAGCACAGGCTAATCAGGGTCAGTGACAGAGCGTCCAAGTCGGTAGAATTTGAGTGACCCGTACTTGGTAAGTGGCACGACAGCGACCCTTCTCCAGCTCACCAGGCTGGTAGAGATAGTAAACACTAACACCAGAGGGAAGTTTTGGCTCTTTGAGCACTACCAAGTGCCCTGAGACCACAGAAGAGGGATTTTGAGCAACTGCTTTTGCCTTGATAGCGTCTTTGGGGTTTTTCCCAGTCAAGCAGGTTACCTCATTGTTTATTGCAGAGACAACAGCATGCTGCTGAGAAACCCACTCGATCATTCCCCAGATGGAAGTTTTACTTTACGGCATACTGGTGTCTTAAGAGCTTCTCAGCAAGAGTGGGGCTCAGCGTTCCACAATAGCCTGGTCTCGATGAGCACCAACATGGCCACGCCTTACCCTGACCCCAATGCTTGGCCAGCAGCTGGCTCACTACGCCCATGAACTCTCATCCAGGGTCGACCTGAAGTAGTTGAGGCCAATGCAGTGGTCCCCACTTGAATATCCTTTCGAGTACGCCTGTACCTTCTTTAGCCTCTGAGGCAGTCGAGGCCTGGAGTACCTTCATTATGGACACGCCTGATAACTTCTCACAGCACGGCATTGAGCGTATTCATGACAGCATTAGGACCTATGTCAGGGCGCTGCTGGGGGCACAGGCACAGATACGTAGCCGCATCCTGGGTACCCGCACTGCGTTTGACGCCATGAAGCTGCAATAAAGCGGTACCAAGACGTCTTGAAGTTTGCAGGGTCCAGGGTGGGCTTGTCTTTGACATTGGGCTCTACATTGCGCCAAGCAACATGCTTCTCCAGGTAGGTCAAGAAGTTGATTACAATTGCGAGTGAGCAACAGCAGATCGACATCAACACTGATGTCAACGTCGTTGTGCCTTCCCATGAAGGAAGCTTGGACCCATCAACCTGCAACTGGGACCAGTCTCTAATGCGCCCACACCTCTCAGAATGTTCCAGGTCCAAAATGATGTCATCTTGTCCAGAAACACAAGGACATCGTCATCCAAGAGAGCCAAAGTTGGTTGAAGTACCTGTTCACTGCCACTGCTGCCAACCTCATGAGGGTCGCCGATTGATGTTTGAGTGATCTGGGTGCGAAGAATGGTTTCATCGCATCTGTGACAATACCCCTGATAATGACTTTAAGGTTGAATCATTCAAGTGGTTCTGTGCCAGGTGTAAATAGTGTTTTCTAGTCTGATTTGTATGGTCTTAATTACAGACGTTGTTTTCTTACTTTCAGGTTGACCATGTGATTCTTGTAGAGGCATAATCTTTATTCATTTGTAGTAAGTCTCATTCTGGTTTCATTTTACAATATGTGTATATGTTTCAGAAAACTCTCATTGGGCACGCTCCGTACAGAGACCCATTTCACAGTTGTGCTTGTAATTGGTCCATGTTGATATTTTACTCAAGAATAAACATCTTTTATTTACCCATTGTTATGAACTTCATGCTGGAAGCTACTTTCAGCACAGGGAGGAATACTTGTATGCACAAAGTAGCAGTAGAGTTTATATACGTGGCTTCATTCAGCATGGGAGTAGCCAGAGCATATAGGTCTGTCTACTTTCAGCATGGGAGTAGCCAAGTATGCACAAAGTTAGATGTGGTTACTTTCAGCATTAGAGTAGCCCGAGCATATTGATATGGCAACTTTGAACGTGGGAGTAGCCAGGTATGCTCAAAGTAGCCTAAGTTTATAGATGTGGCTACTTTCAGCATGGGATTATACTGGTATGCACAAAGTAGCTGGAGTATATAGATGTGGCTACTTTCAGCATGGGATTATACTGGTATGCACAAAGTAGCTGGAGTTTATAGATGTGGCTACTTTCAGCATGGGATTATACCGGTATGCACAAAGTAGCTGGAGTTTATAGATGTGGCTACTTTCAGCATGGGATTATACTGGTATGCACAAAGTAGCCCGAGTTTATAGATGTGGCTACTTTCAGCATGGGAGTAGCCCGAGCATATTGATATGGCAACTTTGAACATGGGAGTAGCCAGGTATGCTCAAAGTAGCCGGAGTTTATAGATGTGGCTACTTTCAGCGTGGGAGTAAACTGACATGCACAATTAGCCCGGTGTTAAGAAATCTATGTGGCTGCATTAAATATGAGAGTACGCTGTCGTCTTTTTATTCCTTCCATGGCAACTAATCCCACTGCTTCACTTATCCGCATGAAGAATACTGTCGTCTGCTAGTGATAATGTCTGCAATTATAGGCGAATTTATCTCTTTTTATTCCTTCCGCGACCATTTATAGCTTAATTTAACTCGTTTTATTCATACCACGACATGTAATCCCACGAATGATTATCTAATGAAAAAATGAATGGTTACGACACATTGTTTACTTCAATCGCTACTTTGTGCATGGCCGCCATTTTTTCTAAATACGCACATGCGCGCGCATGCTCAGTACGAGTAAACATCGCTTTCTGCATAGGCTACTTTCTGCATACCACATATGTCAGGCCCTTCTGGGCCTTTTGCCAAGGAGTTCAATTGTTTATTTATCCACTCCTTAAAGAGACTGTTCAGCCCCATATTTGGAACGAGGTTGTCTAGCAAGCTGCTTGGCAACCGCACCTTGAAAACCAAAAGTTTTAAGTTTTCAGACTTTCAGTCGCTACGCGGCGCTTTGGTCTCAAAAAATAGATCCTTACTTCGGCTGTCGCCATTATTGTTGTCGGACATTAATTACCCTGCCTACTTATCGGTCTAATGTGTGCGCAAATATGCCCAAGACTTTTAAGAAAGAAAATGAAAGACAAGCCGTGGCTTACAAAAGCTTTAAAAAAGCCAATGCCCCAGAAAAATAGTATCTATCACATGGGCGTCCTTTGGAGGGGGGGGGGGGGGGGGGGGTGGGTGCACCCCCCTCTGAAAATCCCCACCTAATTTTTTGGGGTGTGATTCTTACGAAACTGTTAACTGTTTTTCACGTAAATAACTTCTTAAAGTTTCAATTTTCGCACAATTCTTTATTCGGAAGTTTCCGCTTGCACTCGTATTTTTCCGGATATCTTCAGGCGTCATTATTAAAGGAAAATTTAAATAGTATTTAGTCAACGATATTTATACTTCTCAACTTACCAAAATACATTCCTTTACAAACTTACATTATGCAAAAATGTTATAAACTAGAGTATTATTTGGTGTGCAATAGTTTATAAAACAGCTACTTCTTTGCCTAGTAAACAATGGTAAAGTATTGATCTCAACAAACTGTAACAAAGTGCAATACAAGTATGTGCATTATTTTTATTTTTCAGTAGAATATACCTCATCCTAGTACTTCAAAAAGATAAATGTATGACCACTTTCACACTGTAATACCCAAAAACCCTAATTGATTAAGTGTATATTTGGTTAGTCAGAAGGAGAGTTCTCCTTGGCCTACTCAAAATACTGATCCAAGCAACCTCAATGCTGTAATAATGTTTATATATAATGTAGTAGATATACCTCAACAATCACATTGTATGCTATATTCTAAAGCTGGGAATTTATTCTCTATTCAGTATACATGTAAAAGACAGATCTGAAAAAGTCTAAAATTGGCATAGTATTTTGTATTTACTTTTCCATACATATTTGTTTTATTATTCAATGACTGAATCATACCATACTGATATTATTATTATTTCAGTAAATTACTTTCCTGGTGCTAATTTCTGAATTTCGTTTGTGTAATACAGTAAGATGTGCAAGTTCATGGTTTTAGTTTGGAAGTATTGGCGTTTAAGATATTGAAATAAATATTAATAGATAGTAAAAGTAAGTTCATTTTTCTTTACTTATTTCAAAGAATTGCAGTTTTTATAGTACATTGTTTTTGTCTAATTTTCATTCCATTGTATAAATGCATTCATTGCCCTACCCCCCCCCCCCCTATCAATGTTGCAGGGAAATATCATAGATGGCATATACCATATACGCAGTTATAAAAAGGTAAGTACACTGATATAAATAAAAAGATTCCCTTCAACGTCCGTCATTTCACCCTGTCCTCTCACAAAAAATATATTTTTGTTTCTGTATAAAGTGGTGTTTTGATTATTTAGTGAAGTAACCTTAATTTGAGATGAAGGTGAGATAATGCAGGGAATAATTTGAACATGTAAGTAATCTACTCCACTGAAGTGTACAGCGGAGCGACGGTTTGTACGTACGATATTTTACACAAATAGCCCACGGAACCTCTAGTTTTCCCTTTTCACGGCAATACCAGAACTAAATGGAACAAGTAAATAAAAAAAACGTGAATTACTTTTTGCAATCATGTGCAAAAACGGCTTTTTTACTCATGCGTTTGAACGTCATTTGGGAAGTAAGCTATGCGGTTTTTAGTAAAATTGTACATGAACGTGTAAAAGTATTATCCTCTAGAGATTAGTTCTCTTCTTTTTCTTAGATCGATTGAGTATAAAGCTATCAAAAAACTGTTGTAATTCGGTCCCTGTGTAAACCAATCGATAGAGGAGGGACAATAATTCCGTGGGGTCATAATATTACACGTTCACGCTTAAGTTCCCTTAAATGCCCGTCTACCTTAACCTCTCTAATGTCCGAGAAATCAAAACATAAAATGTATTTTCGTTGAACGTGTTCGCGGTAGAGATTAATTATTGGACTAAACATTAAATGAATCCATCATTGTTGCATCAAGCAATACAGAAGAATGTTACATTTGATAATTAATTATAGCAACAGAAAAATAAATTATGAATGATCAGCTAACAAGCACAAGTGAGGAAGTAAAGACAAGTGATATTTATTTACCAAATTTCCTGCGTGTATCAGTATTACTCTGATAAACGAAGACGTTTTACACCGATTTAGATTTATCAGCAAAGATCTTTTTATAGTCTTGAAAACGCTCAGATTGCACCAAATGAAGTCTTCAAAAAAAAACCGCGCCACCTATAATTTGTTGAAAAACGCACCCCCCTTTACAAATATGATGGGACGCCCCTGCTATCAGCAATTTATTAGAAACCCACAGAAAACAATTGAAAGACAAACTTTATAAACACAGAACCGTACAAAAATTTAAAAAAACCAACCTTTAAAGGAGGCCCAATCGTCTTATCATAAAAACTTACTGGATGATAAACAAATCGATGCTAAAAAGGCTTGGTCCATAATCAACAGTTAATACTAATAACAAATTAAATAACACTATACAGCCCCTCATTTGCAATGATATGGAGATTACTGACCCAATTAAGATTTTCTCAGCTTTTAATGAGTATTTCTCACAAATTGGAACTGAGATGGCTGACCAAATTGAAAACTGTAATGCCGATAATGAAAATCAGAGTATCTTCCTCAGTCCAACTAATACAAATGTAATTAACACTGAAATATATAAAATTCAAAATTGTAAATAATCAAAGTAGGATCTGAAATTCATGCTCCTCTCCTTTCCCATATTTTTAACATGGTCGTCTCTACTTGTATCTATCAAGATGATCTGAAACAACCCAAAGTCATTCCAATATTCAAGGGAAGTGACCCTAGGTAGCCGGAAAACTATAGACCCATAAGTTTATACAACCATTTCTTGGAAAGAATCATAGATAAGAGATCCAGAATATTTTATATGAATATCAATTTTGGTTCCGAAAAAGCCATTCAACAACCCAAACACTACTAGAAGCAACTAACAATGTACGCCTTGTTGAAGGAAAACATGTTCTTGGCCTGTATCTTGATCTCAAAAAGGCATTTGACACTGCCAATCATCCATTTGTATTTGATCAACTTGAATCAAGAAGCAAAATAGGGAAGACCCTTGAACCAATTTCCTCATACCTTTCCTTACAGCACCCAGTGCATGGATGTTAATAGAACACTGTCTAAACCTATGCAATTTTCCAACCTAGCAACAAGTCTGATAAATTATGGGAACCATACTTTACTCTCAATGGTGCAAATATGTATAAACTGTACCAAATGTATGTATAGACTGTACCAAATATCTGGGGTTTCATGTTGACGAAACATTTCCCTGGAAAAAACACATAGATGCTCTAAAAAAATAAGCTAGTTAAATACACAAGCATTTTCTACACACTGAGAAGCCTGATACCCATCAAAGTTGCTTTGCAAATATATAATGCTTTCATCTTCTCAAGAATATCATATAGGATAGAGGTATATGGTATGGCTAGGACTGAAATACTGTTGATACGGCACCTAGCGGCTACGGTACCTATAACGGCTAGGGCATCTAATGAGGTGCCGTAATATTTATGTCAAAGAATAATACGCAAACAGTTATAAATGTGATTTATAAGCAGTATAAGGAATGAAATAATGCAATGCTCATTTTAGATTAATTTTGAGAAAACTAAAGCATGAAATTCGACCAATTCACAAGTTAAACGATGTTCTGGTCGTTCGATATCACAGCTTCAGGTCCGCGTCGCCAGATAAGCCCGTGGGGGGGGGGGGGCACTTGGCCTGATTCTGGATAGGGGTGTGCCGCGGGACCTCAAAAACCCGTACCCGTCGTACAAGGTCAAAATGGCCAAAAGCATACCCCGTCGTACAAGCTATTATGCTAATATATAACCCGTCGTACAGATTGAAGCTGAAAAACATACCCCGACGTACAAGTATGAGGCCAAAAAATCCGTCGTACAAGTCGAGAGGCCGAAACAACATACCCCGTCGCGCGGCACATATATACTACCTCTATATACACTTAAGTGCCCCCCCCCCCCCCGGGCAGATAAGCTACTAGGCTATAGAAAATTTATAACAATACTTTCCCCAAACAATTTTCCATTAAGGTATTAATTATGTGTATCATGTATATACCTTCATGAAAATTGGCTACATGTAATCCTACTAAAGCGTTGAATTATGAACAGTGCTGCCGGTCAGTGACGAACTTAACAGATGTATACCGCTGTTAACCCTTGTTTATCAGTTAAAATTTGATTCATAGGAAAATCTGTTAAATGCCGTATATGGGGGCCTACTGTGGTAGTTCATCGGATTCTGATAATAGAAATTATTATACAATGATTGGTCAATGTCAATAAATTGTACATATAATGTCGGATCCACTCTCTTGAGCAAGGGATTTCACCGACAGGTGACACAGCCAGTGCATATGGATGTCAGGCCATTGATTGGATTCTGGTTATCTCAGGTGTACCTACCTGGTGTCCTGTTCAGATCACAGGTGCTCAAGTCAATTCATTCAACACACGTGTTCCGTTTCGCCTGACTCATTTATTTTATACAGATGTTATTATACATGCCACTCGGGGATATTGAAACATCGTTGTATTTTTTCAGGAATAATAATTAAAGGTCAACTACAAAGATTTTTTTATTCCATTTTTCCAAAGTTCTATGTTTTAAAAGCGTATCGTGACCAAAATAAGGTGACTGCGCGCTTTTTTTCTTTAAGAAAAATGATTTTTAAATGTATATTTCCCACGTCGAATTTGACAAGATTCCGCTCGGTAAAATTCGTGAATTTCCGTACAGTGACGTCATTCAGGTTGTTTGCGAATATTCATCGACATCTTTAGCCTTCCCGGTTGGTTGACAGCGTGTGACTAACTCGTTTTTCTTCACGGTCTGGTGCATTTCTTGGTGTGGATTATGCCTTATTGTTGTGCGTTTGGTTGTCGGAACAATGAGAAGTCAGGCGTGATTTTTTTTTGTTTCTAAAAGACATATGCGCCGCATATGGGTGTCGAAAGTCAAGCGTAAACACTGGAGTCCTGCCCTTATAGTTATACGACAGTTCTATGTTCTGATCATTTCGAGAAAAGTGCTTATGAGACTGACCCAGAGCTGCTCAAAAGTCTACGATTTCGTAAGAAACTTAGGCTCCGAAACGGTATTGGCAGCTGAGCAGATAGATAAATCAAGTGACAGTGGTGAATCACAGTGTGTGTGTGTGTGTGTGTGTGTGTGTGTGTGTGCATCGAATTATAGTCGTGTTTAGCAACTAGTCTATGTACGACTAAAAAAAAAATGAATCACAGACTGAGGTGTCACACTCAAGTACTGCCGACCTAGGCTAGGCGAAGAAACTTCGCCTGTCAGCGTCCGCGCTGTTTGCTACACCAGGGGCGAGTGCCTTGCCGTCTGCCGACCATGAAGCTTGCTCTCACTTGTCATTAGGGGTGAAGGCAAATGTTTTGGTGAGTGTCACAAGGCAACTGCATTATTGTATATGGTGAAATGCATTGGCAGGGATAACTTCTGTTGTATGTATCCATGTGTCTTTTCAGAGCCAATTTGTAAACATTTACATCCTTAAAGGCTATGATGAATGAAATTGTAGCATACTTATTGTATTGATACCATAGATGGCTGACAAGTCTCTACAGACACAGAGTTCTATCTTTCCTGGCATAAAGAAATATTCAAGAGGTACCCAAGTTGGCCCATCTCACCAAAAGTGTCACCAGGGGCACCCAATATGAGCCCCAGGAGGAATCTGTTGGACTGGTGGACAGCGATGATGAGATGGAAACTGACCCTGACTATGACTTCACTGACAAAGTGATGATGCTGAGATGGAAACTGATGATGACATGGCGTTTGAAGAACTGTTAGGTAAATATTGTTTTGTTTGTAGTGTAATCACAGGGTTTTATTTGATGGAAGAAAAATTTAGCTCACAGAATGCTTATGTACAGTGGTGTTGATCTGGAGGATGGCCCTAGTCAGAATCAAAGATAACGGGGGAGTTTTGCCTGTTTTGAACAAATCGGCGTGAATGGACACCGTAAGATGTGGGATTGCCAACTTTTTACAGGAGCTATGC
Source organism: Urechis unicinctus (assembly GCA_034190875.2). Taxonomy (NCBI): domain Eukaryota; kingdom Metazoa; phylum Annelida; class Polychaeta; order Xenopneusta; family Urechidae; genus Urechis; species Urechis unicinctus. The sequence goes on from CM067354.1 coordinate 3,971,920, forward strand.
CCGCAGGGAATTTGTTTATGGCTTCAGGGATTTTTGTTAGTGGCAGTAGTGCTATTAGAACACTGAACATGTTCAGGTATGGGAAAATCCCAAGCCTGTCAAAGTACCAATTTCTTTTGGTGTGAACATGCATTAATCTAAAATGAGACACATGTTATTTTGACATTTATTACCAAAACCTGAATAAGTTTCATTTGCACAAACATTGTTACCCAATTAAAAAATTGGCATATAATATAACTTACTTATTATATGACTATCATAAAATATGAATATCATTGATTTGCTTCAGACTATGTACATCAGGTGCTTGATCTAAGGCAAAAATATCCAAGCTACAGACTTGCTGAGGTCCTTGCAGATGACAGGACTGTCCCACCACCTATTGCCTCCCAGTACGAGAAACCTTAAAAGGATCTTCTCGTAGGTGCTCACAGGTGTCGATTCAACCTGACCAAGAAATCTTCCGCTCCATTGTAGATAACCTGTATATTTGCCGCCCGGGTCAGGGAAGGATTTTCTAACAGCTGTTACCACACAGGCTGCCAGCACTTTCCTGTTTCTTTTGCCCAGTCTGTGCCATATCCAGAGTGTAAACTGGCAGTAAGCTAGATACCTGAATAATCTGAAGCAATATGTCAATTAGTTGTCTATGGTTTTAAAATAAGTTGTATAGCTAAAAAAACAATTGTCATTTGTCAACCATTCCCTCACTTCATAATTTTATTGTAAGCTCTGCCTCTGGAGTTCATGTAACTGGCATTATTTATTCTTGGTTATGTAAAATATATTGTAGTTCATCAATATGAACACTGAATATTTTACACAGTGGAATTAATGTTCCCTTTGTAATAAATATGATTGTTCAACCTCAAACCATCCTTTTGGGTAGCAATAATGGCTAACTTACTCATTGTAGAGACCTCATCTCCAACAGGTCTGTCCATTTGAATAGATTCAAATTTCCAGCACATTTTTATTCATGCAGCTAGCCAGGAATCTGGGATGCTTGGTGATGCATGTCCATTCCTCCGTTAGAGCCATCACTCTCTCCAAACTTCTGTGAATGTGTCCATTGGGATGCAGTAATGACATCTACACCTAAGTTAGAGAAATAATTAAAGAGTCATTGTAAATTTATATTTGTGGTACAATGAATGAATATAAAAGGAAAATACTTTATAAACTGCATGCAAACATCTGTCCACAATATTCAATGTGCTCAGGGTACAATGACAAAGCTACATTCACTAGCCAAGTACTATTTGTTGTAGTAGTTAGGTCTGTCAACATACCATCCTCTACTTACAGAATGTGTAAATTTATTGGGTAAATGAAACTAACGATTATTTTTTACCAGTTAATATAGTTCAATAAAGCTTGGAAAGTGTATTC
>CM067354.1:3978314-4033314 GCA_034190875.2 Urechis unicinctus
CCGACTCCCTCCCCTGGAGATCAGCACACCAGACATCTATGCCGACATGAAAAAAGACAGTGACCTATTTGACACCAGCAATACGACCCAGCCCACCCGCTCAACAGCAACGAGAACAAGAAGGTTCTAGGAAAGATGAAGGACGAGTGCGGCGGTGTACCCATCAGGGAGTATGTAGGCCTGCGCCCAAAGATGTACTCCATCCCGATGTCAACCCGGGAGGAAACACGCCGACATGAAAAAAGACAGTGACCTATTTGACACCAGCAACTACGACCCAGCCCACCCGGTCAACAGCAACGAGAACAAGAAGGTTCTAGGAAAGATGAAGGACGAGTGCGGTGGTGTACCCATCAGGGAGTATGTAGGCCTGCGCCCAAAGATGTACTCCATCCCGATGTCAACCCGGGAGGAAATCAAGAAAGCAAAGGGCGTAAAAAGGTTGTGGCCAAGAAACACCTGTGCCACGCACCATACCTTGAATCGCTGTTCGACCAGAAGCGGTTCCGCCATGGGATGAACATGCTCCGAAGTGACAATCACAAGATATATATGCTGCACGTCAACAAGGTGTCTCTATCCCCCTTTGATACAAAGTGATGGATAGCTCCGGGTGGCGTACACACCCTAGCTTACGAGCATAGCCGCACCCAGGCCTATCACACAGTGTAGACCGCCGGCAGACGGGGTGTATCGTATTCAACCTTGGGTATATCCACACCTTCCACCCACGACCGACCAATGAGGGGTGATGGTGAACTTCCGGCATCACTGTTGGACACCTCTCCCTCACCCTCTACCCCTCTGCAATCAGGAGGTCATCCACCATGCCGGCTATAGTGAGACTGGTGGTGGCCTGGGGAGAGCGTAAAGGAGTGGTCTTCCTGGCCTGAAGGGGTGTGGGAGCGGAACCACCCGGCGGACGTGGGGGCTTGGTCTTCCTAGCTCGAGAAGGTTTATCTAGCACACCTTCCTCAGTCATACCAGTCTCAACGTGTGTCACCATCCGGGCCTTCCTGCCCTCAAGCCTCATCTTCTTCCTCATGAGGTTGTGGTTAACCCTTTCGTATCCACAATCCATACATAATTTTAGCTTATTTTTAATGCCCTTCTGGCACTCTACACAAAGTCGATTTACGATCCCCCGCATAATCTCAAACCTGTGCATTGCGCAAAAGTCAAACTTACAGGGCCTGTCACAAGGGTCTCTCTTCCTGAGTAATATCCAGGGGCACTTTCCAGTTGCTTCCATTACTACCTATCTGCCCTTTGTTTAATTGGTAATACCGTCTGGTGGTAACTGGGTATTGAGCGGCACAACAAGCAGCACCTCCTTTACAAAGCCACGGAGCGGTCCATCCAACAAATAGTAAAGTACAGGCTCACCAGATTTAGTGACAGAGCGTCCAATCCGGTAAATATTGAGTGACCACACAGGGTCAGTGGCCCGCCCCGACCATGTTTGACGCAATGCTGACCATGCGATTTGCTATGCTAACAAGCAGCGCGCGTCAAACATAAACAAGGCTGGTAGAGGTAGTGAACGTCTTTGATTAAACATCAGAGGGAATCTTTTGCTCTTATTCTTGACCCCCAGCGTGGCGCCCTGGGAGCAAATGTACGACTCCATTGGTAGATTAGCAGAGGGCTGCTTGTGTGCAACTCGCTTTGCCTTTTTTAGTCGATTTTCGTTAGCAAATCTTCTTCACAACTGACTGCCGCCATTTTTAGAAACGCTTGAGGTTTTTTCAATAAAGTCATACCTATAAAAAGGTTTTCACTAATCACACACAACAAGAAATGTTTTTGTAATATTTAAGAGATGACATTCGTAATAATTTATTGCAATGGCCCGAAGCGATCAGAATTTGCACCAAACTACAGCCTGCAGAAGCGATGCGCAGGAGAACCTTGCTACTCCGTCGATCTTTTGCTCTTTTTCTGCAGTGTATCCTTTAACTCTACAGCATACTAATGACCACAGAGTTGCTCAGCAAGTGTTTTGTTAAAGCATTCCTCTTTAGCCTGATCTCGATTGATATTCACACGGCCACGCCTGACTGATACTTCATGTTTTACTAACAGCTGATTCGCTGCACCCATAAACTCCCGTCGGGGGTCGACCTGAAGTAGTTTGGGCCACCCCAGCGGTCCTCACTTGTAAATCCTCTCGAGCGCACCTGCGACCTCTTTAGCCTCTTTTGTAGTCAATGGCTCAGCCGCCTTGTAGCGTGAGGCCACATCAACCACTGTGAGGGCATACTTGTAAGTCCGGCGCTTTACAACGTCACGAGGAAGAAATAAGAGATCGGCTTGGTGAACCTCATTAGGGACAGGGACATCAAACTTTGGCCTGGGAATGTGTTTTGGCACTGGCCGGTAGATTTGCCATATAGCTTGCTTTGTTAGCCTCCCCCTGGTAACTTCCTCAGAAACCCTCGCTTCTGTTGCAAGCTTCTTGATAGCTGTTATGCCTTTCCAGTAGCCCTTAGGACTATAGTATATCTTCTGCATGCGACGTTCCATACAAAGTAAACGCCTGAGTCTCCAAATGACCTACTTAGCAAGCCTGTATGCAACAGCCATAGCCATGTTGCGTGGGGTGAAATCAAGACGTGGCACCCCACCACCCAGAGCCATCTTAGCAAGCTTGGCATAACCTATTGATATACCGGAAACAACTGCACCATGGTACAGAGCGTTAACGAGCATTTTTCCATCAGTAATTGGTGTTGTCATCTTATTCCATATAAAACGGATCCTTTAAATGAGCGTTCGTAGGCTTTTGTACCACAACCTGTTTAGGGTGTGAGGCTACCATCTCGTGCCTGTAGCAATACAATGCGAGTCCAAACACCCCGACAACCAAAGGCACAACCCATCTTCCCCACGCCCACCTTTCTGGAGGCTTGCTGGTTAATATTGGCTTGACAGCTTCGTCTCTAGCATCTGTAAACCAAGGTACTGATGGGCCTGACCCCCAGCTATGACGACAGCAAGCCTATCTCTCTTAGAAGACATATCTACACCAGGGGTGCAACTAGGTTCCGCTCCCCCAGACTTTGTCTCCACTAAGCTAGTCGTGTCCTGTTCAAGGAGTTTATCAATAATGGTATCAGGATCCACGAATATACGAATACGCCTTCGAGCTTCAAAATACTGCACTGCTATCCAGATGAAGAAACCGAAATTGGTTACTGAGGCAGCAGCTGCTATCAAGGCCAATATCACTTTAATCGACGGCATATGCAGTAGGTTGATCAGTCTTCAGCAGCAGTTTTGCGTGCTTGATCTTTGCTCGTAGTTGGCGTACTGTGGCACGTTCCTCATTTTGTTGGAATTACATCATTTTCACGTAAGGCGTCTTCAAACGAGTCACGGTCCTTGGTGTGAAAGATTACCATCCAGCGAGTTTGCTCACGTAAGTCCTTCAGCACAAAGTTGTACTTTTTGGGTGAGAACCCAGACACTTTGCCAGTTCGGATAACATGTCTTTCTTCTTGGTTAGGGCCTTTGTTGTCGAACAGTCATCAAGGATTGGATTGGCTCGCTGAAATAGAGGATGAGACTCCCCTAGAGCCCACTCTCCCTCCTGTTACAGAAGGGGACATTGGGATGGATAAGTCTATTCTTATAACTATATTTCCTCCTATATAGCTATACTCTTGTTATACTTATATTTCTTGGTTATTCGTATTTCTGCACGCTCCTTCGTATATAGGAATATTGTAGCTGCTTGTAGTTGCTTGAGTGGGGACACTAGCCAGAGAAAACACACGAGTCCAGGAGTTGAGTTGTTGTTGATTTATTCGAGTTTGGCTTATTAGCTTTCTCTGGAATCTCGGGTCAAAATCTTGTTCAGATACTTCGTCTCTTCGCTAGGTATATCTCCCTGAATTTCGGCAAGGTCAGCTATTTTATTAGGGTTCCGGCATTGGATTACGCTCGGAACCACACCCACAGCTGGCCTCCCACTCCCATTGGTTCAGGTTTACCCGGTCCCCCTTCACAAAGGTCAACCCCAACAGCTCACATGGGGCGTGGGCTCGAAGGGTCATTGGCCAATGGGAAAAGATACCAGCCAGGTCTACTTATCAGGGTCACACCCCGTCTTAAGGGCAGAGGTTGACCCGGGCTAGTGAAACATGTCGTGTTGACAATGGAAAAGAGGGGGAGCGTTTCAAAAGTAAAAAGATCTAGATTAATATCATAACACTATACCACAAGGAGGCCGACTCGTTATAGGCGCTGTCAATGATTATTACGATGCATTAGCTGAAACAGGTCACATACCAACCCTCGGCCTCAATTATACAAAGTTTGAACTTGTTGGAGGAAAGTTGCGTTTGGACTACCCTGACATAAGTATTACAAATTCTCGTACCAAAAAACCGCTTTCACTTGGAACAATAACTAGATCTAGAGGGGGGCATAAGGCTGTCCGTGATGGTTTGGGGTTCACTGAGTGGTCCTTACAAGCGGTGTCACAAAAGGAAGCAAAAGCCCTCCAATGCGTTGACCAAGCAGCTGCTAAAGCCGCAAAGAATTTGGAAATGAGGGGCCCTGAAGCCGTGACAGAGCAAGGTGGTGTGGAAGAAACAAGCTTCATAGAGGATGTTCATAACACCATCCAAGACCTAGGTACACAAACAGACAACGAACTACCACTCAGAGAGATTATAGTGCTTGACAAGGCTATGCAGACCCAGAGGGGTGAGCTGGTCAACAACCTAGTTAAGATAACTGAGATAGAAAAGGATATAGCCCGACGGGAAGCTAAAATGGCAAGCTTGGAGGAGGCAGGGAGAGAAGGAGATCCAGCATGGAAATTGCAATCAAATGCGCTTGCAGACCTGCAGGACCTGCGGCGTGTCCGTGTTAAGGCTGCCTCTGTAAACCGTGAACGTTTGCGAACCCAAATTAACCGCATCAGGGAAACGATCAACAGACTTCTTAACGAGGACACAACGCTAGCTGAGCGTGTACGCACTCTGTTCCGAGAGCAGGGTATAACAATCACTTCCATACTCACTGCGATTGGATTGGCAATCTCGACATTGGTAGTTGCTTTGACGGGCGGAGGGAGCACTAGTCCAACCCCGGCACCAACGCTGACACCAGCTGATAAGCCTGGTGTAAAGGAATGGATTAAAAAACAGTTGAACTCCTTGGCAAACGTCTTGAATGGCCTAGCCAGTAAGGCAGCAGCTGCCCTTCCAGGAATCATTGGCTCCATCGTATCATGGCTGCTTAAGTCAGCTGCAAAGGTGGCTGGTTGGATGGCAGAACATGTGCGGGCCGCAGCTGTGGCGGTGGGGGGAGTTGGAGAGGGGAGTTCCATATCTGTATCTGGCGGAGGGTCAAAGCTTCCTCTATCTGGAACCACCGGAACCAAGTTGACATCAGCATTGCTGCCGATCTGCTGCTCCTCAGTTGCGATAGTAATCAGATTGTTGTACCCAACAACGTTTCCAATGACGAGGCTCATATCCGTCGCAGCCATGTACAGGCCCGTTCCAAACACATAATCAACCTTTGAGGAGGCATTCTGGAGGACGTTCTGATACCGTCGGATGGATGAAAGAATGTTCACTGGGGAGTTGATGGCATCCTCAACGTCAGCTTGAAATTGCTTTTGGGCATCAAAGGACGTTCCAACACCTAGTATCTTTGAGCGGGTCTGGGCCTGAGCCTCAAGAATGGCTCAGACATAAGTCCTAATGCTGTCGTTAATTCGTTCAACGCCGGACTATGTAAAACCCTCAGACGTGTCCAGTATGAAGGTACTCCAGGCCTGGTCTGCTTCAGGTCCCTGTGCTAGATGTAAAACAGCACCCATTTTCCTCTGAAAGGATTGTAGGTTACTTGCGTGGGTAAAGACCTGGCTTTGTATCCTTTTCCACCTCAAAGGCCATCCGTGTAGGGTCATAACGAACGTTTCGACCAGCAACCTTGACGACACTCCCGTAACCATACGCATCATGTGCATATAAGATACCAAGTCCACTATTAGCTACGGTTGCCTTCTGGCGCCAGTCTGTGTTTGGTTGAACACCAAAGTTAGTGCAGAGTCTCTTATATGCCCTCTTGTCATATGTATTGTTATAGGGGTCATAGGCATGATCCTGAGGTAGAGGTGCTTGCAGTTCTGCTAATAGGCGACGCACTGTGTAATAAAGGTGAAAGGTGTAGAGAGCTTTCACGAGTGGAATCCCAGCCTCGAGGTGATCGTGGGATGACACGCCGCGCTGTTGCATACCACACTGCAAAGTGTAACTGGTTCTGCCAAAACTGCATTGGATTTGTCAACCAGTCTTATAGTTACTTAATAGATCTTTGCTGTGAATGTACCGCCATTGTGAACGACTTGAATTGTTTGTCGGGTTAGTTTATCTCCCACACCATATGGGGCTGGATACACCCCACCTGTTTTATATGTAGCTTTTCTATTGAAACTAAAGGCTTGTTTATTCATAGTGCTATGTATCACACTCTGTCTAATGTTCAAAGCGGCGACGCTGTGTCCCTGCAAAATGCTATTGACAATAGTGCAGGTGATCTATACGTAGGTCTTAGGTCAATCACGTATACTGTGGGTTGGTATAACATTGAATCAGATGTGCCCCTTATATGGCTGCCAGATGGTTCTGGGCTAGAGGGGTTAAAACGTTCCAGTCTCCCGCCTGGCCTCTGGAGCTTCAAGCGTATACAGGAGAAATTTGAACTTATAAGTCAGGATACTCCTAGTTTGGAGGTTAATGATTCAACTGGGATTGTTACCCCCTCAGTTCCTCCTTCTGGGTCTTTACGATGTGACGGTGTGTTATAAATATTAGGTCTTGATGCCGGTCTGGTTAGAGGATGGATTCCTTCAGGTTTTCACAAAGGCGTCCGGCCCGTGAACTTTAGCATCTTTAACCCACTTTGTGTCCACCTCGATCAAGTCAGTACCACGCACAACATGCTTGATGGTGCGCCCACTACGCTTCTTGAATGTGTGGGTTGTGGGGGCTGCTCTTTGGTGATATCATAACCACAAACATTGCTAATCCTGTGTCAAAACGTGTTACTGTCGGAGCTGTGAATTAGTTGATGGTTCAGATAAGAGATAATAAGGGACGTATATTGAACAATCACGACCTTCCTATTGATGTTGTTCTTCAATTTACAAGATGTCAATAAAAGCGAGTATCTATGGAACTCAACTGAAACCAGGGCGGCGCCGACCTCTCCGAATATGCCACAAAGACCTATGTATCTATTGGTGACTCACAAAAAAAGGATAAAAGTGGCGGTACTATGGCTGGAGACCTTGAAATGGGAGATAATAAAATCGTTCAGTTGGGAGACCCAATATCGCCTGAAGATGCTGCTAATAAAAAGTATGTTGATGAGAGACACAGACAGCATCGTAGGGACCTGAGAGAACACATAAACTCCCAGACAAAACCCCTCATTACTATATGGGCAGAAGCAAGTGGCCCCCTTCGCAGAGGATATGAGTGGTCGTTTGGCCATGGGGCTAGGGGTCGAGACTCACAAGACTCAACCTGTGGATATACCATGACATGTGGTGGTAGGATCATTCGTATGGGGTTGTCTTCGTTTTCCGCTGATACTGGTCCTATAGCAGTCGTTCCTGTTATTAATGGAAAGAATCAAGTGGTAGGAATAAGTAAGCCTGCTGACCAACGGGCTGTTGTTTATATCTTTAGACCAGCCTTTACAGCTAGAACAAGGCAACGTTATTCATTTTTATACAAACACACAAAACAGAGGGGCGACTTGGTCTGTAGCTTCACTCCTAATTGAACTTGACTTGTAGACGTATAAAGCAGCAGTATGAGACAACAACCAACGACTGCACCGTTAAATCCAGAGCTGCCTCCATGTGGTCTAGGGCAATCCTATCGGCTGAATGAGATCAGTCTTAAGAAGCAATGCCTTGAGAAAGAAATTGCAAAATATGGTGCTATGTACAAAAAATATAGGTGTGCAGTAAACTCAGTAGACGCTGTAGACACTGCTTTAGTTGCTGTGGGTATGTGTCTTGACGCAAGTGTTGCGGGTCTGATGTCTACGGTGGTTGCTGCCGGATGGCTTTTGTGTGCTACCTATCCGGCGGCGGTGTGGCCGGGAGGGTGGAAGTGGATGCTGTCTGTCTGGGGCATCCTGAAGAGATAGTGCTGCTCGAGATAAAGTGCCCCTACACTCGGAGTCCTGGGAGGTTGATTCCGAATATGTATAAGCCTCAGGTTCTGTCGGTGGCGACCCTGGGGTGTTTGTCTATTGCGTTTTCAGGTTGCGTTCCTTTGAGGACCTGGGGAGGGCTGAGGTGTTTAACCAGGTGTATCACAAGGATCGGAAGAAGTATAAAGAGACGGTGGCTTGGGGGTGGGCATGGTGGAGGGGCTTGAAGACGGCGACTATGGCGCTAACGGGAGGTTTAGTGGTTGCCTGGACTTGGAACAGGAGCATCACGGTCCTTGGTTGGGGAGACCGAGTGGGACCACGGAGAGGCCAACAGGGGCGTTTTACTGTTGGAAGCTCTTTACGATGAGGTTGATAACCGCTCGTCCTGATCCCGACTTTATCGAGAAGAACGACGCTAAGTTTGCCCAGTTTATACAGGACCTCGACTGCGTGAAAAATGGAACTTACACGGATATACTTGGGTCTGGAATGTTTACGCTTCAGGACCTCTATAGATAAAGACCTTGGAGGTTGGTAGTATACATGGTAGCGGCTCCCTCTCCCCCTACCCCATGTGGTCATGGGTCCCTACCCCCTGTGGCTCATTGCTGCCCCTTCCCCTGTGACTCATGGCCTGCTGAGAGGGTCACAGCTTTAGTAATATAGGTAATAGCGGTTCCCCTGCGATTTCGTTGTGACTCATGGCTGCCCCTAACCCTGCGATTCACAGCCTGCTGATAAGGTAGCAGCTTTAAATCCTTGGCCAGCTATTGGCAGCTCTTGAGACCTTAGGACCCGAAAGGAATAGTCGAAGTGGGTAAATGATGCTCTGAAGTGGGGGGATTCCTTATTGCTGGTGGGTTGGGTCTCTATTTGGAGGGGTGGACTGGAACCGCTATTACCTATACTAGGCCACTTATCTTATTAAAAGGTTATCATGGTAAAACAACCATTGGTTGTACGTGTAGTTGCTTTTAACTTTGCTCACATAACAATCTATTCTAACAGGAATGGAAATTGACACTGGTCCGATGGACTACGACCATTAGAAATCCTGTCGGACTAGTGAAAATGCCAGGTACACTGGTCCGACGGACCAGTAGATATTTTATGGCGATGTTCAATGTTACAATGGGCACTGCAGGCGGCAAAGTCGTAACAAGTGCTCTGATAGCCAAGTAACAACCTTGTGATGTCTCACACTCTACCCATCAAAATTAGATTCCCCGTATTCTGCTTTGATCATTCCCTTGGCTGAGAACTGACTAAACCACCAATATGTTTATGCTAATATAAACTATTAAATATGGTTGTTAATTTTTTGATAAAACAAGAACCGGCTTAGGTTTGCTGCTTGCTTCCTTTTGTTAAAAGGAGATCTGCGTTACCTATGATGGCGAATGCTGAAGAATTTTGTTACGTGCATCACAACCAATTGACCTAATAAAATAAGATGCAGATTACTTTTACTAAGAAACACAGAGCTACCAATCAGCTGGTAACTTGCAAAAAGGAGTAATTTAAGGAATAATAATTACAGTTCTACGGCAGAATAACTTAATTGATTAACTTTGGCTGCTTCCGTAACTTCCATTTATTTCGATCACTGAGATGGAATGATTGAAATACGGCAGCAGATATGCTTATACATTGAGGTCAGTTCATGGTTTAGACAAGCGGAAGCTTGACGGTAGACGCCAGACCAAGCCATCATCAAAGCTGACATGAAGACGAGGTAGCGGAGCGGAGCGACGATGTTCACTTGCTTAACAGTGACGCAGTTAATCCGCTTCGCAAGGCTTGAATGTGTTTTTCATTGCGAAAAGCTGTTGGTTTTATTCTTTATGGATCAGACAACAACTGATCTGTCTCTTACTCCCAGCTAAGTGCCGTCCGACTGGGTGTAATAAACTTGTATTACCAATGTATAATCTTTTGGAGGCAATTACGTGTGATTGGCTGGTTGATAATAAAACCAAATATAGCGCTAATAAAGCACGAATGGCGTGATCGCACGTTAATTAATTATTCATGAAGCTGGGTGCTGTCACCAGGCTGCCGCTTGCTGCAAACAACCTCAAATCGGCTGCAGCATACAAAATCTCGGGTGGCGAAATATTGCATCAGCCGATTGGGCGCGCTGATATTTGTAATTTTAATTATTGTATCACCAAAACATGCATGGTTTGGCTGATATTCAATTATATGGCAAGATAGAAAAGACTGGTTGTTCAGTATTGTTCAGGAACACAGGCAGTTGCAGAAACAGTATATATTCCTTTTTGAATGGGAATTTTAAAACATCTGGTACAGCTGGTGAAACAATTCCAGGCTAGAAATTCACATAATATAGACATATATTCACTTGCATACAATTCTAGCTGATTTATTCAAAATTTGGAACAGTAGATTATCTGGAGAACTGGTCCTTAATTTCCACCCATCTAACATATCTTAACTGGCAGTGGCAATGGTCTTAAATAATGTCAGTTTTCTTGTAATTTGGGATTTTAATAAATATTATCTAGTTATTTTAAAATAGCATTAGCATTGCTTTCTCTCTCTCTGAATATATAACTTCCTAATCTATTACCCATCTGTTGATGGTATTATAATCAAAGTGCATGAAGGGAACATAATTTGGGTGCAAGGAGAATATTTATTGTCTCATGCAATAGTGAGAGAAATCTCAGAAATGACATTTGCAACAGACATCTTTGGAATAAAAACTTGATCGACACAATTATTTGATAATCTAGTTGACCAAACAAAGATCAAAACAAATAATCCAAGCCACACCATACCCTATCATTCCAATTACTATCTTTCAGTTTCTATTGTGTCAAACTTGACCATCTCATACCATGTGCTCCATGCCCCAACTACTGTGGCATGTCAAACAGTTCTTGAATAGGATGAATAGTTAGGGGTGACCAAAAGAGACACTTGATTAGTACTTGTGATGATAACCACGACTGAATGGAGGGGGCGGGGGCCTAGGTCGTTTAGAATGCGACCCGTAACCATACATGTCCTTGTAATATTGCTGCTTGGCCATTTCATAAGCCCATCGGTCTCTTTCTGACATATAGCCATCCCTATGTCCTGCATGGTTAGCACTATGACTGTCAGACATATGAGACTTATGCCCTTCCTCATGCCAGTCTCTTGATGCCCCCCCACCCCGACCATAGGCACCATATTCCTCTCCCGAAGACCCCCGCCTCTTAGTGTCCCTCGAATCATTCTCGCCACCTTCACCGTCTCTGGCTGTTACACCTGATGTGATGGTGTCAGTCCCAACCCCCTCCTTTTCCTCTGAAGGACCATGGAGGGTAACACTGGAGGAGGTGTCTACCTTATTCAGATGGTCAGAACCGGATATGTCCTCATCTCCAGAATGCACTGCTGTATCACTGGCAGGTCTCTTAGCGCTGGGGGCAGATGCAGCTGACGAAATGGCAGATTTGCGTTTCAATTGCTGTATGAACTCTTCCTGCACTTCGGCCAGAGCATCATGTTTGGGCTTGACAGGAAGAGACTGTGGATTGAGCCTGCCATCTGCAGGGTGTATTGGAGGCTGGGGAGGGGGTGGGAACATAAACGGATGAGGTCCATTCCCACCACTGCCTATAACAGATATACTAGCCACGCCAGCAGGAGGGTTCATGGAACTGCTGGATGCTGCATTAAACGCACTGCTGTTTGGAGGAGGTGGCATCTGCCCAGACTGCATTGGCTGTGGTAGCTGTGGGGGCGGTTGCATTCGCTGTAGGAACTGGTCCATGTGGGGTGGTCGTGGAGGAGGTCGGAGCATTGGGCTGGAGGGTGCCCCGCCTCCAGACTGAGGATGAAGTCCAGAATTCATTCTTGGGAATGGCGGAGGTGGCGGGGGTGGTCCAAGTGGATTAAAGCCAGGGGCGTCCGACAAGGGAGGTTTGGAAAAGCCACTATTGTTGCCCCAAGATGGTGCAGGGGACCCCATAGGTGGAGCTTGCCCTGACTGAGGCCCTCCACTAGGTAATTCTGGCAGTGATATACCTGGCTGCATTGGGTGTTGAGTTGGAGTAAAATTAGGGTGTGGAAACAGCTGGGGGAGCTGAGGTGGTGGTCCGGGAGGGGGCAAGTTAACAGTGGCTGGTTCGCTGGTAGATGTTAGAGACACAGAGAATGGGGGGATGGTATGGGGGTCTGGTCCTGAGTTGAGGGGTGGAGTGAGGGGACGAGGTAAAACTAGAGAGTCCATACCAGCAGGTGGTTGAGGAGCTGTTGGAGGGGGGATGGGAGGCATGAGTTCACTTGGGGCTGTAGCTGTTGTGTCGTGAGAGTTCGCAGGTGGTAAAACAGGCGTTGGCTCGTTATGCTGCATTTCTGGTCGATATTCCTTCTTGCTAGGTGGGGGCGATTGTCGCCTAGGAGCCTCCCAATTACGCCATGAGTTAGCCTTACCCTTGTCAATTAAGGCAGAGTCCTCGTGACCTCTCTCCTCCTGATCAGTGACCTTGGCCTCCTTTCCACCGGTGCTACCAGCTGTAGATAGCATGGCTTTCACATTTTTGAAAAAACTAGCAGAGGCTCCACCCTGTGATGCAGATTTATTGGACTGATTGATAAGCTGTGTGAGGAAGTCCATGGGGTTTTGCTTGCTTCCACCGGACAGGTCTCCCTGGTTCTCATCCTCCCCTGCCTCCTCGTCCGACTCAGGTGGCTCATCCATCACAGGTGTAGCTTCTCCTACCTGTGGACCTTCATCACTGATTTTGAATAAGCTGTCTTGTGACCTGGAGTTACGTTCAGGTGTCCATGTTAGCTGGGGAGTGCTATTCTCGCTATCTGTTGAGTCTAGCTGACTGGCCATGAGTGATCCGAGGAAGGATGACGAAGCAGCCTTCATCAGACCAGGTATGCCCACATCCAGGGTATCTGCACACACACACACACACACACAATCAAGGTAGTTGTCACCTTAACTTATTCACCTCCTTAGCTGGAGATAACATTACATAATGGGTTAGGTTTAATGCCGGAATAATTATAATGAATTGACATAATGTAATGCAGTCTCCATATATGGAATCATGTATTGAACCCAAGCTCAGTTGTAGAATTGCATCAGATCAACTTAGCACATTCACATATCTTACTTACATACCTGGAGAATCATCAGGGCTCTGAGATTTAACAGGAGACTGGGCAGCAGGAGAAGCGACCTTGCCATCCAATAGGAAGCTTTTGTTGCCTGTAATCGAGAGGTATAGAAGGTCACAGCAAATATGTAGGTATTGTAAAAAACATGTTAGTACAACAGAGACAAATGCAGATGATGACGACGGCAGTTAGTCCAATGGACACACCACTTGGCACAAGTCACAAACAATCCCTGAGTAGCAGGACTACAGGCCAGCTACAGATATATAGAGTAGCCTGGCAAATATCAGCCAATTACCACTTGTGGTTTTATGGGAGTTGTCAGAAAAATGTGGACATGGAAGACTAGATGTAGGTCTATATCCTTCAACCAGCCAACTTAAGAGTGGACATGTAACAGTGTTCATAGGCATGATCTGACATCAACGGATGTCAATCAAATGAACATGATCTGACATCAACGGATGTCAATCAAATGAACATATAGCAATGCCTTACATTACCCTGCCGTGAAAATCTGAGCAGGCACAAAAAAAAACAAAAACTGTAGGGCATTCATTTGAGGAAACCTATATCAAACCGATATGATGAACAAATATGATCATAATTCCATGGATTATTATAACAGAGACCTAGGTACAACCATGTTAACATTACCAGATCATCATAAACTATTCATGTAGGATAAAAACCTGACATGACTGATCAATAATCTTATCTTAACTAAGTTTTAGACGGCTGGAAACAATAAATGAAAAGCACAACAAAATTAAATGTTGACATAAACCACACATGCTAACTTGTCTATTACCCATGGTCCCAACTCACAATGCCACACCTTAAATTGTATCGAACACACTACTTAACTGAGTAAAATGAAGTAATTAAATTGAAATAATCTTTAATAAGCAACAACCACAGCTCATATTCATATGATATAGGGCACGGATGATGATGGCAAGAACAAATAACACCAAGCAGGGGTTTGTCTAAGGTTGCATAGATCTTACTTTTCATGGTAATCTCAGTGACACTGGCTATAGGTTGCAGATAGGACCTTGTTAAGTTGGTTTTGGCCACCACTTGCTGTGACCCAACTGCAAACATACACTTTAGCATATAACCACCCTATTTACCCACTGAACCCAAAGTATATGTACAGGGGTAGAGACCAACTTTCTGCATCCTCTTTGCAGGGAAAAAAAACTTGTTCCAGGGCAATCTTAACTATGCTTGTCATAATACATGCTGGCCTTCATATGCTACTGTTTGTATCTATTGAAATCAGCAACTGAAGTCACAGTTCCTATTTTACCCAAATTTCTTGTATCAATAGCTATCATACATACAATCATGGAAAGGGGCAAGGTATTAGTGTTACTGCGTTTAAGAATTATTATCAAGCACAGAAATTATTGTATATTAGCATTTAAGGCAAAACCGTACTCGACAGAGTCTCAGGTACAAGTAGTGAAACAACCTTTGCACGCTAAACAGACATGCTTGGTTGCAAATCGAATGATGCTGTAAATGTAATGAACTGTTTGGGTTGAATAACTTATTCGGGAATTCCACTTTGCCCACAAACAGAACCACTTGTCCCAGGCAAGCAGACAACCATTAGTGACTATCACTGATGTATATAACCATCCTGATAAAACCACCAATACCAAATCTAATGGGATAATCTATAAGAAAGCACCTAACAAAAACTAACTCAATCATCAGGTTTGTTTATGCATTTAAACGAACACTGTCAGAAACCAGCTGAATACCGACACCATTTACAGCAGCTCCGAAGGTTGGTTGCATTTTGTCCAAAGACATTTCATCCATACCCACTTACAAATTTTGTTGAATTATTAGGTAGTTATTAATAATTCTATGGCCATTCTAATCATTCTCACTGTAGGCTAAAATATTACGACCAATGATCATCATCAGCCTGATACCATCAATGATGTAACACAGACTGATGCTGTGCATTTTGATTAATTTACTACAACAAGTCTACATCATCTGGCTGTTGATTTTGGATGATACTAACGAGTCTAGTTATTTAGGGAAGCCTAATTGTCTGAATGAGGCACGATTGCAGGTGCTGTTTATGATCATACCACCCAGCCACTGGTGCAAGTTATCAACAAATACTGTACATTGCTTTGATGTAATAAAGAATGACCAGCCAAGGAAAGCAGTTACATACAAACTCGTAAATCTAGCAAG
Organism: Urechis unicinctus; assembly: GCA_034190875.2. NCBI lineage: Eukaryota > Metazoa > Annelida > Polychaeta > Xenopneusta > Urechidae > Urechis > Urechis unicinctus. Next base: position 3,993,882 of record CM067354.1, read on the forward strand.
TTTGCAATCTAACCCCCCCCCCCCCCCCCCGGACCAAAACATAACTATCACTTTTACTGTATGAAATGCATCCTTAACAACTTGGGCGACCAAACATATCCTGCTTATCATTTCAACCCTCAATATGTCAACATCCCCATTTGCCCACTATGACAAACATTATACCTATTTAATATTAATGTTCTATTAGCTAAAGGAGTGGGAATCAAACTAGCAGCTTATTGACCTGACTTCTGGGTTGATGTTCCATCGGCCTCTTCATCAGACATCTCCATGTCAATCATCTCAATGTTGTCCATGCCTGTTGGTTCTGGACTGTCCGCAGGTGATGGTACATCCGTGGAATGTGGAGGTGATGGCACTGGACTGGATGGATCCGGTAACGTCTTCTTGTGTTCCTCAAGTCTCTTACGCAAGTTGCTCACACGAGACCCAAAATTCTTGTATGCCTGGTTTGGATGAGGGGCAATTGATGGTTAATGAAAATGTCTCAAGGAGAGACTTTCCAAAATTAGTTATTATTGAGGAAATTTATATCAAATGTGTCCAGAAACAATATTGTTTGAAGCATAGCAAAATGTGATCACAATAACTTACATTGGCAACAATTTTAGCCTCTCCATGTTGTGCATCATAGAAGAGTTCACTTTGCTCCAGGAGTTCTATGAGGGATATTCTGTCCTTTATTTCTTGATCCATCTTGCCAACAAACACTGATAATTTCCCGCAGGAATCTTCAAACTTGCTCATGAATTCCTCGCCATGGCGTCGATCTACAACATCAAAATCTTGTACATCAGTGAAGAAAATTCACCAGTGAAATGTGTCACATAATATTTTTCTAATGAAGGTGTCATTGAAATTAACTGAAAACAGTAAATTATGAAGGTGAATTAATGATGGTGACATTGAAACAGAGGGTTAGCCAGAAATTTCAAAGTGGGTGTCGAAATTTCCAACACTGGCTGCGAGATCCCAAACCGACTAAAATCACGCCCCATCTCGAAACTGTTCACATCGAAACTCACTCAACTGCGTGAAAAGATTGGGTCACATGATTCCCTCGACCAATGATATTTCGCTTCATAATGTTTTTCAATATGACACTTGAAAACAAAAATAAAATGTATTCAATGTAGAACAAAGAGTTCAGCAATTGCTGCTTTAAGCTGGCAGATCAGGTGTTTTAATGTACATACAGGAATTTATGTAACAGAGAATGATCCAGTAAGCTGTCGGTAATTACCTTTAAGCTGTTTGATAGCTTCAATACTGGAGGCATCTAGTCGTAGGTTGGTCAGCTGACGTCTTCGCAGCTCGACTTCATCTTCATATCGCTTCACTTTGACTATCAGCTCCACCAGTGCATTAGGCTATGGCAAAAATGGAACTGATAATCATTCTCAGGTCTAGGGTATCTCACTTAGTGATATTATATACTCAGTGATACTGTAATTGGCAACAACAAATCAGTCTGTGAGCTTACCTTGAAATCTGTTAGCAGCTTGGAACTCATGGTAGCCCTGACCTTGGTGTTATCTATTCACAGCAAACATCAGATGCTAATTACTCCATTTGTAACTCTTAATGAACTTGAATTGACTGTAAGTAATTGTGTTTCCATAGGTAATGAAATGGGTGCAACCCACAATCAAATGTATGAAATTGGTAATAAGTAATCACTTACTCTTCCTGACAAGTGACATACTTACTCAGTATAGACTTTAGTTCCTCAGAAAACTCCTTGGAGTAAACTCCTCTTTCAGCCCAAATAGTGAACAATCTTTCCACATTAGGGCGAATGCTGTTGTCTCTGAAAGATCATCAAATAAGCTTCAAAAGGGTATAGCCAGAACAGCTCAACAGCCAGGTCAAAATACATATTACATATACCTTCATTTGAATAAGTTAATAATAAGTTTCAATCCCTGCAGTCAAGCATTCATCAACAAACAAAATTTACCTGACTAGTAATGTTGCATCCTTAAGAACTTCTTTGAATTGATCCTTGTAACACAAGGCATGTTTTCGTTTGCAATTCTGGACTATGTCATTGCAAAGGTAGAAGAGCGTCAGACGGTGAGGCATTTTAGCTGCAACCAAGTAACCAGCCATGGCAACCTATCTATTTCAATCAATTTGAACATAGATTTAAGAGGATAACACCAGATATGAGTGGTAGTGATGGACAAGATCATGGCATTGACCAATAACTAGGGGTGTCAGCTGAACGTTACAACAAGCGGCTGCGCTTGTGCCGCAATGTTAATTGTACATCAGGGGTAGACACTAACTTCCAGTATTCACTTGTCCCGTAGGTCAAGTGAATGGCAATTTGTACTTGTCCCATGTGAAACCTACTTGTCCCATAAGACATGGAAGTTCACATGGTATGGTTGTTTTTATTGATATAAGTAATAAAATCTTATGTAAAAAATGTATTGCATTAAAATTATTTATACCCCAATCAGTAAATGTTATGTACAGCTTAATGAAAACAAGTTTTCGAAAATATTAAATGGTACAAATCAACCCCTTGTAAATGCAAGATATTCGTGGCTTCATTCCTTTTATGGTCATAGCAGTTGAATTTATCAGCTGAGGTCATATTGGCCCTTTAATATATATTTTGTGTCTGTTGCGCCATCAGACTCTCAGATTGACTCATTGGTTGTACAACGTCTTGGCTCGCGCGCTCCGTCATCGTAGCGCGGTGCGTAACGCGCAAACGTCACAACGCGCACATGTAGTGTTAAATCAATAGGGCGTTAAAAACGTGTCATGAAACTCCTGCAACAAGTTCGACCTTACATCACTGTCATGACGCTAGCTAGTTATTGAGACAATGCATATTACGACACGTAACAAGCACAGGGATTGCCGGCCGCTATCTTCTATGTATACATAAAGATAGTGGCCGGCAGCTCAATGTAAATCCCTGTGGTAACAAGTGCCTCTGTTTTCGATTCATCGGGTACTGTTAGAATAAAGCAACTTGCGGTTAAACCGTACATGACTGAGTGAGTCTTAATTACTAGCATTGAAAGAACTTCACACACACGAAACTGGCGAATGGATCAGTGCTGTACGGTTACTGATTATTCTGTCTTACACGCTCGGCTGCACATCGAAAGACGCTGAAGCCTCCGTCTCAGTGTTTGCTCCAGATAACACTCGCGATCGACGAAGTAATTAACATGTCCGGTCGGACAAGTACTTGGGACTTTTCACTTGTCCCACAAGCAGAACCACCTGTCCCGGGCAAGCGGACAACCGTTAATGTCTAGCCCTGTACATTTACTCCCATTCATATAACAACCAGTGACATCCCCATATAGGTGACTCAATCCCTTCCATGGACCCGGTACAACAATGACATCGAGTAGGCAATGTGATATATGTCATTCAATTGATCAAAAATAGTTACAAAAAACAATCGTAGAAGCACTGCCTTGAACTGTTGAAGACGAGAACTGGCCAAGGGCAAGGGGCCGGATTCAAAAGAGGGGTGCAACTTGACATATTACGGTAATCAGATGTTGCCAATGCAAAAAACACTTACATTTTTTCAAAACCTTGAACCAAATGTCCACAATTTTTTCATGGTTCGCTTTGTGATGTAGGACCCACAAAGATAGGCTCTGAATGTTTTCCTGAGTCGCACTGACGCCACGAAATTTCTTTTCGACATTTGTTTCATCCAACGTCGCCATCTTTGCCTCGTGAAAACTGACAAACAAATTGATGATCAGTCCCTTTAAAGCAGTTATGCTTAGTGTTTATATCCGTTTCCGATTCAGTTACTTGTGAAATAGGTCGTGCAACACTGAAATATCAATGTCACGATTTAATAATCAATACACCGTCAATAAACATATAAAGTTGAACAGCTTCCAATGTTTGGCCGCCATGATGATTTTTCGGCTTTTGTCGGAATAGTTCGGGAGGATCCTTACGAATAAGTGTTTTTTTTAAGTTTAGTCCTCTAGATATCAGCCAATTCAATTTCTGCTGATTAAATTATTTACTCCCACTTGAGTATCCACACATTACTATGTACATTACTTTCCAAAATTAAAAAAACAAATAAAGGAAAGGACGTGGGATTTTTTTAATGTGTATGAAATGTAATGTTGCATGTTATCTCGCTGAACGTTATGATATTTAAGTGTCTTGATCAGTTGATGGACGATGGCAGGTTCTATACGAGATATTCCAAAAGTTGTACGAAAAATTCTGTTTATTCTTTCCATTTTTCAAAATTTGATGTCGAATGAGCTTGTGTAATCGTAGCATAAAGCAAGGGAACGTAACCTCCCTGAATATCCTTTCGATTATTCTCCGGGATGGTGTGGACGCGTTGTTGTGGGGTGTGTTTTTCTCTCGGATAGTGAGTCTTCATTCGGTCAAAAATCTGCACCATATCAATTCTTCAATATAACAATTATTCGATGTAAAGAATAACTGACCCAGATACATTCATATAAAAATACAGACCGATTTATTCACCAAATTGCAAATAAAACTTTCCCATATTAGTGATACCTCCCTTATAACCATCACACACTGAGAACAAACCACACACCCTATGGGGTTGGTCGGGTGTTGTGGGATCATCCATGTCTGTTTTTATGCTATGGTGTCGTCTAATCTCTCGAAACGAGGCAAGGAACCTTGCCTGATGTAATCCATCTGGGGCTCATGATGACCAGAATCATCTGTATCTGTAACTGTAGTGCTTCTGCCACATACTACTCCATATAAACTTTTAAATCCACCAGGACAGGGGCCAGATGCATTGGCATTTCCTATTTTGGTACCAAGATCCACCGATTTAAGTGAAACATTACATGCATGTTCAGCCTTAAATACAGACTGGCGTCCTTGGGCTAGGGCTAGTGACAGTACCTTCATTATGAACACTATAATCTTTAATAACGAGGTATCCACCCTTCTGATGAGATGCTGTTATATTCCACAGCCACCAACTGCACCTGTACAATATTAGCATGTAAACCTCACCTGTGGTGTGGCAGTTCCCATGTTATAGGGAACATTCCTGTACCTCGTACTGTATATAGACCCTTCAGAAACCCTCTCCACTACGAGAAACAGTCTATTTATCATTTATTTATAAACTTATCAACTGTATACTTAATAGTAGAAGCCTTTGGTTTTCCTCAACAAATTGCTTCTACTGTCTAGATATAGCACTATTTTATGAGCTCTGCTGTTCAGGTGAACCTATCATATACCTTTGCTCTAGCATCCTTCTGCCTTGCAACAAGCAGTGCAATGCGGAATAAAACCCCAATTATAAAATTTGTTGCAGGAGCTACATGCTCATATCAATGGCTCCATATCACCAGCTACAATTGATAAGCTGATAGTGATGAAGAAACAGCGGTCTCCGTCCTGGTGCCCTCCTAGTGACTGTGACACTACCTTGAGTAAAGGTCGGAAGCGGACAATGGAAGAGTTAGTAGATCAATGTCTTTCACAGTAAATGCTCTGTAAACAACTTGGCATATATCAAAACAAATTTGAAAGAGGCATAAGTAAACTATGCTAATGGTCTACTGGCTTGGTCTCCTGACCATGGGAGTTGCATGCTATTGAACTTGGTGGAGGATCATGCACACTTGTTTTCAGTTGATGTGTGGTTGGTCTATTTAAAGCAATTTATAAATGAAGATAAGTAATGAAAAATTAGTGGAAGGGAACTGAATTTTGAAATTGGTCTATTTAAAATGGGCTGATTGATTTGAATTGGGAAATTTAGTCATTTCCTCTACAGCTCAGTGCCATTTTATGCTCTAAGTGCTGAATTGTTGCAGATGTTTTCAAGTTTTTGCCCTTCTACATCAACTAGTGGACTGTGAGGAGGCAGCATATATGGTGAACTTCTACCTACGCCAATGTAGTCATTATAATAAGTAATTCTATCAACATCATATGCACTTGGTTGACCTTTAAGTGTTATTACTGCATTAATATTCACTTTGAATCAACTCTGCCACTGACTATAACTTTATGTTGCATTCTTTCACTACAGTCTCCCACCTACTATATTTTAAGCCTCGTTGTGATTACTTGTTGGATTGCAGTTGTTATTAACTCATATTAATCTCACTAAACCTTTAAGATCTATGAATCCAAACAATTGTTATTTCTTTCATGAATGTGACGACTATGAAACCTTTTTTCCAGGTAACAATTGATGTCATCAGGGAATTTGCTCTGTTAGATAACGTCAATACATTGAGCTACGGACAACACCGCGTGATGTGTGTGAGACAGGCATGACCAAGTCTTCCTACGTGGCCAGTGTCCTGCAGGCTATCCAGGACAGTCATGCAGACAAGTCTCTCGACATTATTGTGCGTTTGTTACTCGCTATTGATCGTAAAGTCAGTGTTGATGAAGCTATGGAAACAGTAATCCTGGCTGACCATCTTCGAACTGAAAGTCAAGGCTTAGTGATTGGAATTGATCTCAGTGGTAACCCTTTTGTAAGTTTATCTCCGTGATGTTTTATTGATTATGTCATAGAAATTTAGCAATTTATTGAAGGCATTTTTGGTGCAGTCTTGTACTTGGATTAACCCTTGATATATTTAGTTGCGAGTGTATCTTTCATGCAGGCGTGGTTTACGACAGAGATTATTTAAACCTAATGACTTAAGCTAATTTCCTGGTCCATTGTACCTTTGACTTCTTCCCTGTTCAGTTGGATGGAACAAAGTTTATTCCATGTTTGATTCAAGCCAAGGAAAAACATCTTAAATTAGCACTTCACATAGCTGAGGTAAGAGAAACAAATATATCCATGTATTTGTTTGAAGCCTGGCTCCAGCTGCTGTTCCTGTTACCGGTACATGTGTCTAATGCAGGTGGCTGGAACCAATGAAGAGAACTCAGCTTTGTTAGCACTGCGACCAGATCGTATTGGCCATGGCTGCTTCCTCCACCCTGATATGGGTGGCACTGAGAGACTTGTCAAAGATGTAGAAGAAATGTCCATTCCTTTAGGTACATCTGCATGTTCACAGTGTCTCAATTGCTTACTTTTTTGTTTATTTCTCACTTCCATTATAGGTTTGTTGATTCTCATAAACACTGCAGTGAGTATCCACCAATAGCTTTTCATGATTTTTTATTATATACATCCTAGAACTCTGTTTGACGTCAAACCTCAAGTCGGGCACCGTGAAAACCATAGAAGACCATCACTTTGCGTTCTGGCGAGAGAAAAAACATCCATTGATCATATGTGTACGTTTTACTCATTTGAAAATATTGATTTTGGGTATTTCCATGTTGTGCTTTCGTAGTCTGATTCCTCATTTTCCACTTTTGTAATTGATCATTGACACTGTACGAGAGACGTGTATTCAAATTGTGGTTTAGCTTAAAGCCTGTTGACTGCTCGGCTGATGTACGACATACAAACAGAGCAGAACTATTTGTTGTTTTCTCTTTAGAATTGGTTCATTCGATACGTTATGATGACAAATACTATTAGGAATACCGACCGCTATGATTCTGATGTTGCTTCCCGTTGCAGACAGACGACAAGGGTATTTTCAGCACGTCCTTGACAGAAGAGTTTTCGATCGCTTCTCAAACGTTTGGTATTTCAATTCCCCAACTATGGCAGTTGTCATATAACTCGATTGACCATATATTTGAAGGCGACAGTATTAAAGCACAGCTTCGTGCTGCTTGGAAAACTTTGCTTCCTTTACAAATGGGTGGTATTTTGTGATTTTGTTAATATATGTATTTTTAGACATTTCATGGCGTTCTCATGATTTACATTCCTTTGTTATTCACGTTATGCAAATATAATAACATAGATGATTGATTTAATACCTTGTTACCCTCTTTTTGTGAGCCATGCTAAGGGAATTTCGAGGCGTTGTATGCATCCAATTAGGGATAAATTCAATTGTTTAAAGTGATTTATTTTATATCTGTCTTCTCCAAACGATATAGTTCCGGCTGGTTCCTCTAGATGCGTTGATGTATGTATGTTGTGTAGATGATGGTAAGCTAGCTGTACTTGCGATGTTTCTGTCTTGACTAAAGGTTCGTCCACACGAGGTAATTGTCAAATGGACGACACTTCCCGAGGGACCATTGCGCCCCTCGTTCGCCCTTCACCAATTTGTATAACGCTGCGTGGCGCGTATTTATGCATATTACATAAGTACATCTTTTGGTTCTGAGTGCCGCTTCTAATGGCCTGGAACATCGCTTGATGTACGCCACATGTCGTTCTATCTCTCGTATGATGACAGCCGACCACGCAGGTCAATCTATGACGACTCGTGATATCATTGGTAAACCCAGTGGGGAATCGATTGACGATATTTTTTCACAACAGAATTTCAATCACTTTGGTGAAATGCACTTTTAATCAAGGGAATAAGGTAAATTAATCCACGACTTGACATGGTCTGATTGGGCTGAGATTTAGAAGAATAACTCGTTTTGGAGTAAAAATTGCGAGCTGCCATGGACACTATATTCTTATCAAAAGGTTGAACGAAAACTACGCAAATATACTTCTGAAATGCGTCCATAAATGACCCATTTTACACTACAAAAACAGAGCTTGGTGGCTTCTGAAGCTCCTGAGGTTCTTTCTTTTGAGATGTCCCATGCAATTTGCTTTATTTCTAACATTTCTTCATTTCATTGCTCTGCGCACGGAAGCTTGGCATCGGGGACCGCGCGCCTGTGATATAAACCACATTAGGAGGGTGTCTTCAGACATTCGGTATGCCCCCTTGAGAATGATGCTGTTGAGTGTGTCTATGATATGCATTTCTGACCTAGCTTGATACGACGTTGAAATGATCGGTATTCATTCAGTTGTTTTATCCAAACGACACTGAGATACAAACCCGAGCATCCACTGTAACATTATTGAAACGACGCTGTGACTCATTGTAACATTATTGCAAACGACACTGTGACTCATTGTTATATTATTGAAACGACGCTGTGACTCATTGTTACATTATTGAAACGACGCTGTGAATCATTGTTACATTATTGAAACGACGCTGTGAATCATTGTTACATTATTGAAACGACGCTGTGACTCATTGTTGCATTATTGAAACGACGCTGTGACACAAACTCTAACATCCATTGTAACATTATTGAAATGACTTCCATTTGATGTTTTCGTAGTCTGATCCCTATTGTTCCACTTTTCTAATTAATCATTAACACAGGGCGAGGGTGTGTATTCATTTACTGTGTTTGTAACCTCATAACCCTTCATCAGTTGCGACAGCACAGGTATCAACATTAAGTGTATTTACTGCAACATGTGGGCGGGCATCCTTCATGAATAAACCATGATTAATTGCAAAGGATAACGGTTTCAGACGGCACTGGGGTGGAGTGTCCATGGAAAATAACCAGCGCGCATATAGAACATGAATGACAGTGATTGTACAACCATTTACAAGAACAATATTGCATTCACTGTGTTACTGCCACCCATGGCAATACATCAGCGACCGCGCTCTGTAGTTTTAACATGCAGCTTTTTATCACTCGGCAGAGTTCGGAAGACAGACTTGAAGCCTGTGCACAGTGTATACGAATATTATCTTAATTATTTTTCGTAACATTCGCCATTAATTAAACATTTGCACTGGTTTCTTATACTTTCCTGCTACAATTAAAACAAATTGTAGTGGTATTGTTATCACAGCCCTAGAAAGAAGCATATAGTCAGGCAGAATTGCAACCCCCCCCCCCTACCCAGACACACACCACCCACCCTCAGGAGCAGTGCAAATAGATATATTTCCCGCCAACACATCAGCTATATGAAAGACAATATGACAAATGTAATACCGACAATCGGAATATTTTACTATCATCTTAAGCCAATCACGGCGAAGCTTACAGGGATCTTATAAGGCATACAGGGGTCTCCTTATCGACTGACATTGCGAAAGTATAATCATTATTCATTGTAACGCTCCCTGATGGCGTCCTTCCTGTCTCAGGATATTGACCCATTTCTTCTATATTCACTCCGTCAGATAATGCTCTGACGGTACCAGGTTGAACCTCACAAATAACGCCACGTATATTTATCTAAGACCCGACTATCGCCCGACATACGCTCCACATTTCCTGTTGGCTGTATGTTATTGACAGAGCAAATTTTTATTAGATCCTTTCTGAATGACGTTCCTAACTCGAGCTTGACATTTCTAAATATCTTCTGTTATTCTTTGAATATTCAAGTCTGATGAAGCGCAGGATTATTTTGATCATCGAAGGAATGGCAGGTGAGTTTTCACCCGATCTGATTTTATTCGTGCCATGTTTTGAAATTACGTTTCACTTATTTCTTCGATAAGTTGATAACTTTAGCTGTTTGCAAAGGCATATGTCTGACTTTGACTTTCGTGGGTGAGAATTTCGAGGATGGCAAGATTGTTAAACAGCTTATTTCAATTATCAGGCTAATATAAAATGACGGGAGCTGCTTGATTATATTCCTCATAGTTACAGTACCACTGCTCAGTACCAACTGGCTGTGAGGTCATACTCTAGCCGGAACTAGGTAGGTAGTCTAGAATATTTGAGGAGAGATTCGTTGATGAGCCTGAGGCAGTACAATAGTTTTAGAACGTGAAGACACTGACCATTTTCTAAACATTACCGCTTTGGCCTAATTAAAGATGCATTTTTCGGCGAATTGGTGCGACTTTTATCTTGTGCAATATTTGCCACAATGACTCGGTGATTATCCTTACACGAAACTGGGATGAAGGCGCACCAAGGGGTTATAACCAATAGCTATGTAACCCCTTTGGCGCACTGAAAACAGCCTCAGAACCTTGTTTAGAAAATATATTCAAATGAATAACGAACTGAACCAGTAACTACGCATGCACAAAACTACCATTTTCTGGAATTATTGCTCAAACTCCGCCCGTTTTCTATCACGGATGTATTGTAAGGTCTACCGTGTGCCATATTTGGGCTAAAATTCACGTCCCGTCAAAATAAGAAACTTTATCAAAGGCCATAGACATAACTGGGGTCACCGATTAGACTAGAGTTTTTGGATATCGTTACTAAACCTAGATTTTCGATGATTTTTTTTAATACGCGGCCCTCGTGATTAAACTGTCGGGAAACGAATTCTCATTGATTACCAGCATGGACCTTCTATCACCAAGGTAAGGCGACCCTAATGCATGCAAGCATTTACCCACATACACTATAGGTAAACTGCCATATAAGTAATGATGTCTTGACCTCACCGTTTTGATTCGGAGAAACAGCGAAATGTATCGCCGTCTAGAAATCGTTTACTCGCCCATAGCTATCATGTTGTACAATCGTGTGACGAATAATCGCTTATGTCAATAATCGTCGATGTTAATAATCGTCAATGATAGTCAGTTTTCATGATTCGGAGTTAGGCGACGACGCCATGCCGGGGCTACTTGATAACGACTGACATGGGGACATGCATGTTGGATATAATTTGGAATCAAAGACTATAAACGACAACATGCAGGGTAACTTGTATACAAGCTAACAAAATAGATGCGAATATTGTTATGAAAATAACAAATTGTGATAAAGATTATGCATTAATGTGTCAGTGATGACCAGTTTTGTTGCATTTAAATTTGAGACCGTCTTCGCATTTTTACACAGGATACACTTCTGTATGATGTGAATGCTGATGAAATGGATACGCGAGACCAATGTACATTGATGAATAGACTGGCTTGCACGTGGGCGGGGGCTTGTCTTCGCGTTGAATTTGGGAAAACATCTGTTCCAAGTAACAAAAGCAAAAACAGTGAAACAGCCCTGTTTGATTTGATCGCAGGCGATGAAATTCGGATAACCACTCAGCGTAGGTTTGCAACACATGAATAAACGTCTTCACCTCATTGGTGAGTGTGTGGTGTATTCACGATCAAAGCACAAGTGTTGATCGTGTGTTGTGGTGTAGTTGAGAACGCTGACGATGCTTCTGCTCCTGATTAGGGCCGTGATCATGGTGCCAGCGAAGTGATCATGGTGCCAGCGAAGTGATCATAGTGTCGGCGAAGTGATCATAGTGTCGGCGAAGTGATCATGGTGCCGGCGAAGTGAGCGATGCTACAGACGAGAAATGATGCGCCTGCTGCGCCTGCTGCCGACTACGAGGATGGAGATGATTATGGACATAGAGATTATGATGTTTGAAAGGATGATGATGATGATTATGGTGATGATGATGATGATAATAATATGATGATGATGATGATGATGATGATGATGATGATAATGATGATGATAATAATGGTGATGATGATGATGCCCACAAATGACAATTTCTCTTATGATAATTCCAATCTAAACCCACGAAACATTGTCCCAAAGAACAACGGTCCTCTGTCCTTCAAGCGGGAGAGTGTAAATGCAATAAGTAAGACTAAGGGGGCCATCAGTCACCTACTGTATTTGGTAACTATTGTCACCCACAATATCCGTAATCTACTGTCACCAATAGTATCCGGAAACTACTGTCACGCACAATATCTGGGCTCTACTGCCACGCACAATATCTGGGCTCTACTGTCACGCACATTATCTTGGATCTATTGTCATCCACCCAATGCGGGTTTTGTTGTCACCCACAATTTCCGGGATCTATATTTCCATTCATGGTTTCTGCAACCTTCTTTCGTCCACAATATCCAGTACCTACTGTCTCTCACGGTATCCAGGAAATACGCCAACCCGGGAACTTCTGTCACTCGCATTATCCAGGATCCACTCTTACCCACAGCATCCGCGATCTATTGTCACTCACAGTATCAGCAACATCCAGAGAGCAACGCAGGGCACCACCCAGTCAGCAACGCACGACACGCAGGGCACCATGCAGACAGCAACGCACGACACGCAGGGCACCATACAGACAGCAACGCACGGCATGCAGGGCACCACCCAGAGAGCAACGCACGACACGCAGGGCACCATACAGACAGCAACGCACGGCATGCAGGGCACCACCCAGAGAGCAACGCACGACACGCAGGGCACCATCCAAACAGCAACGCACGACAGACAGGGCACCACCCAGACAGCAACGCACGACACGCAGGGCACCACCCAGACAGCAACGCACGACACGCAGGGCACCACCCAGAGTGCAACGCACAACACGCAGGGCACCACCCAGACAGCAACGCACGAAACGCAGGGCACCATCCAGACAGCAACGCACGACACGCAGGGCACCATCCAGAGAGCAACGCACGAAACGCAGGGCACCACCCAGAGAGCAACGCACGACATGCACGGCACCATCCAGACAGCAACGCGGGGCACCATCCAGCCAGTAACATTGGGCAACATCCGGTCAGTAACGCGGGGCAACATCCGGTCAGTAACGGACTGTACCATCCGGCCAGGTCGTATCTGTCGCAATTACGAGGTGAAAGAAAGGCGTAATGCAATAAAACATTTTTAATGAGTCTGAGAAACATGCTCAAGTTGCTCTTTAATTGGTGTTTATTTTAACATTAAGTAACCGAGGAGTACACTTGACAAGTCCGGCCCGAGAGGGAATGTTAAGTAATTCCACATTAAGAGGGGCGCTGAGTAAGTCTGGCAGGAGAGGTGATACCAGGCTCGTCTGACAGGAGACACAGAGTTTGTCTCACATGAGCGGGGACGCTGAGTATGTCTCACATGAGCGGGGACGCTGAGTATGTCTGACAGGAGAGGCAGCCAGTCACCGTGACGTAGTGGCAAACTGCGTCGCCGTTCGACCCACAGTTTGCGGGTTCGATACCATGGTGTAAAAACATGACTGGTTCACCGTGACTCAGATGATCACGTTAAATCGCGGTCCCATCTCCCAAAGGGTGACGCACCCGACTCGGTAGCTCAATAGTACCGGGCTTGACCTAAGTCCTAGCAGCGTGGGTTTCGCATTCCGGTATGGGCAAAGGGTTTGTGCCAAGTGGGCGCTGGCACTTAAGGGGAGCTGTCTAAGCTTCACAGTCATCCTCATCCACCACCGTCGCGATATCACCTCGTTTTGATGACGTTAAACCCCAATATCATCATTATAACTGAGAGGAGAGGGGGTCCTGAGTAAGTCTGTCAGGAGAGGGGACGCTGAGTAAATCTGACAGGAGAGAGGACGCTGAGCAGGTCTGGTAGGAGAGCGGACGCTGAGTAAGTCTGACAGGAGAGGGGACGCTGATTAAGTCTGACAGGAGAGGGGACGCTGAGTAAGTCTGACAGGAGAGAAGACGCTGAGTATATCTGACTGGAGAGGGGACGCTGAGTAAATCTGACAGGAGAAGGGACGCTGAGTATGTCTGACAGGAGAGAGGACGCTGGTTAGGTCCGGCAGGAGAGGGGACGCTGAGTAAGTCTGACAGGAGAGGGGACGCTGAGTAAGTCTGACAGGAGAGAGGACGCTGAGTAAATTTGACAGGAGAGGGGACGCTGAGTATATCTGACAGTAGAGGGGACGCTGAGTAAGACAGGAGAGGGGACGCTGAGTAAGTCTGACAGTAAGGAGAGAGGGGACGCTGAGTAATTCTGACAGTAGAGGGGACGCTGAGTAAATCTGACAGTAGAGGGACGCTGAGTAACGCTGAGGGGACGCTAAGTCTGACAGGAGAGGGGACGCTGAGTAAGTCTGACGCAGGAGACAGGGACGCTGAGTAAGTCTGACAGGAGAGGGGACGCTGAGTAAGTCTGACGCTGAGGAGAGAGAGGACGCTGAGTAAAACTGACAGGAGAGGGGACGCTGAGTAAGTCTGACAGGAGAGGGGACGCTGAGTAAGTCTGACAGGAGAGGGGACGCTGAGTAAGTGTGACAGGAGAGGGGACGCTGCGCTGAGTAAGTGTGACAGGAGAGGGGACGCTGAGTAAATCTGACAGGAGAGGGGACGCTGAGTAAGTCTGACAGGAGAGGGGGTGCTGAGTAAGTCTGACAGGAGAGGGGACGTTGAGTAAGTCTGACAGGAGAGGGGGTGCTGAATAAGTCACCTGATTGAGTGGAATATCTCATTTCTTAAATGACAGTGGATCTATTCACCTTCTTATATTACTCGGATTAGTGCCTTGCCAGCAAAATACCATCAGGTGGAGCATGGGGTCACGTAGTGCAGTAAGGCGCTATTGTTTACCATCATGAGCGTTTGCCGTATCACAACCTTGCATACGTCTAAGTAAACAGCGCTGTCACACCTTGTCTCTGGGTACATAACGCAAAATCGGATTGGCTTGATTTTGCAGCTAAAGAATAAATGAGGTCGACTTGTATTTTATCATTAATGCCATCAGTAAAACAAAGGCACACACCGTAATTCATGTCCAAAGGAATGTTCTCTCCAAATAAATCAACAGTTACTTTATTCACAATTTTATACCAAAATAGAATTTGTTTTTACAAATGATAACTTACAGAATCACTAATACCTATCATGCTAAACAGTCATCTGTCCATTGGCAGACGACAATTTTGACAGTGACCAACGACACGTCACCAAGTTTGAAAAAACGTAACAATTGCACCAACAACACATGTCAACATAGACAGATATTTGTTAATAAGGCTCATACCGTTAATATAATGGCTGTGGTCTGTTAATACCATAAAACGTGAGAAGGGGGTGGGAGGTAGGGTATGGGTGCTCATTAAACACACCGACGTAGACTGCCACATTGGTTGAACATCATGGGAATAAAGACACCATCGGTGAACTGAAATGGCCACGCCCCTTCCCACGCCCCTCCCCCTCTCTCCAACTCTATCCCTTCTGAAAAGATACCAACCCAAATGTTACAGATTGGTTGTGGAACTAGAACTATGTGACCGTACATGTAGATCCGTATGATATGTATATGTGTGACAGCGCTCAAGTTTCTATTAACATCACCCTAAAATTATGCTATGATGAAATGATAATCTAATACATGAAATCTTTTTAATTGACATCCTGTACAATACATGCATAATACCGAATTACTTGAAGACGATTATTTTCACATTTCAACTTCATTTCCACTTTCATTAGCAAGTGACACAGTGACATACAACAACGAAGTTATCCTTGAACGATTGTTTCAGATGTTGATTGTCGAACAACAGTACGAGGACGAAAGCTTATCCAAGCAACACAATGCTGGTCATTCAAACATACGTAGCGTAGCGACTGAAGGAAAACACCATATAAATAGATTGGTCGCAAAGTCCATGTATAGAACTCTCCCAGAACTATACACCCAGACCTCAACGGAAGTCTGATCACGCGTTCATCATGTCCATACGAGTGAGTGTCCTCCGAACATGTACTGCCTCAACACAGGCAGCCCATAGGGACCGGAAATTAACTCTAGAACGAGGCGGACAAGCGTTACCTTGACGACAACATGTCTACTGTCCATAAGAACGTGACGCTGAGGATGACGCGGGAGGCGACCAGGGGACGCACATTGCTGGCTGGTGTCCACCACGTCGCTGTGCTAGTGGATGCGAGCTGAGGTCGGGGTGACGAGCGACTCTCGCGGCTTCTGCATTGCCCATGTCGACACTGGTGGTTGAAGCAGAGATTATGTGTGTATCGTCTTACTTTCATGCAGTCATATTCCTCGGTTCCGTCACAGATACACGTCCTAAGCTTGCGTGCTTTTGGCAAGTCATACAAGATACTGAGGCTGTTATTACATCGGCGAGTACAACGCTGACCACGCAGCATCTTGACACAGTTAATCTGGTAGTACTCGAGTGCCGTGAGACATGGCGTGTCGGCTTCGCAGATGAGCTCGGCCAGCGAGCAGCTGATGTCTGTGTTGTCGTCAGAGACGCTGCGCATAGCGCGCATTACGGCACTTGTGCACACGTTCAGTCGCGATTTCTGCAAGTTACAAAACTCGTTTCCTTCACAATCGCAAGTCATGAAATTCTTGCCTTCTCTGTCTTGAGTACTAAGCAGGGATATGATGGATTTCTGGCATGCCAAGCTGCAGTCGTTCGTATAGCCGTGAATGAGATCGCCGCAAATCATGAAGTAGTTATGCAGGGCCATACTACACCCCGTGCGGTGCGTACACTTGTTCTGCGCAACGTCACATGGTTCCGGCGAACTAGCAGACACGTGAAAGAGTGACCAAGTCATGATAACAAATACTGACATCTGACCCGGTCCACAGCGAGATACTGCCGAGTCGAGCCACCCACGGGACCTCATGTTCACCACTTTATCTTCGGTGTTCATAAACGATCAAAGTATCTTGCGCCTACAAGCAGATTTTATGTTTTTTAACTCCTGAGAAAATTATCCGAAGCGACGCCAATGAACACTGGTGAAGGGAGAATGATGTAGTGAGATGGAGTCCAGACGCGGGTCTATCCAGGCGAGGATGATTCACACACACAGCTAGCACCCCATTAGCAAGCTGACCGATGAGCGTGGGCGGCCAAGGTGTGGTCTCTTTTCCCTGACATATGACATTTACAGGGTGCTCCCAAAGGCGACGAGGGAGATGTCTCCCTAGCGGGAACACTTGACGGTAGCATCACGTCTCATGGATACGTAATGAACTGTACGTCACTCCATCGCTCTCCAAGAACTACGATGAGCGGACCGGAGACGCTTGTTCCATGTTACCTTCACTGAGATCTGAAAACAAAGTGACGTCAGTGTATGAACATGGCGATTAGCTGATTATTCACAAGCGCTCCTGTCACATTATTACCGCTATTAGCAGCAGTTCCTTGCTTAGCCTTCCCGCTTTCTTCTGTGGGTGCCACTGAAATCCGAGGCTTGATACCACCACCCAAAATGCTCACTTGAAGGCATCTGATTGGTGGGTTAAATTGTGAAGCATTATGATTGGCCAGACAAGGTTCATTATTTATTCAGACCCGCCCAAGTTACGTCTTAATAAACGTCGGACAGGGTTGGCTATTATTTTTGAAAACTCCCAGTTTCATTGCTATATATCGAAACATATAGAAGTTTGTTTTAAGTATATCAGTTATTTTGTTTCGGGGTCAGACCAGACAGCACTTGTGCCGCGTATTGTTTGCAACGGCCAAGTTTATGACGACGTGTTCACCAATAAATAAACCTGTAATAGCGGCATAATTGCATACCACCTTTGACGGCTTTCAATGCACGTGATGGAATGGAAACACATGACTTACAATAGACATTCTTGGCTTGGTATGACTTTTGCTTGTATAAAAGCAAAGTGCCTAGATACATCTTCATTCATGACTTGTCTTATCGTGTGAGATCTTCGCAATGATATTCTCAGAGGACTTTGGGTCGACGACAAGTAAAGCGATTACGGCTATATGGAATTTCAGTTGAGCGCGTTTATATTTTTATTCCCGTGGCAATATAAAAGTAGTTTACAGATATACAATTTACAGGAGAGTATTTGTGAGTTGGTGGCAATATCGTGGTCACGAGGGCAGTCGCGCCCTCGAGTCGTGTTCTGGCCCAAGGCTCTTTGCAGCGCTCATAACAGGTGGCCAATAAGAGAGACACCACGTGACATAAGAAAAAGAAAACATTAGGAGGAAGTTAATAAGTCAAAACCTTTGGTTTTTACTAATTTGTCTCAGAGTCTACAATCTAAACAGGGGAGATTTGTGTAAGAAAGGCTGAGCTTGGCGAACTCATGCATGTCTGCGGGCGCGTTGCCGAGATGTATAGACAGCAGCCACCACTCTTCATGCGGAGAGAAAAAAGTCAGCTTGGCAAGTGAGAGGCACTTCCTGCACTCCAGACCTGATGTCAATAAGTTATTCTGCTGAGGTCGCAAACACGCTTGACGCCCTCGTCTCTACCGGGCATGTCTCTTATATTTCTCAAGTTTTTGTTTCACAAGAGCGTCAGGAATAAAAATCTTATGTAGTCACGGAGATGGTGGCATGTTTCTCAGAAGAGATCTTACCACAGAAACCATTGAGAGAGAGAGGCATCTTCACCCTGTATTCCTTCTCTCCGCACCGTCAACCGCGGCATCTCAGCAGCTGCACCAAGATGGTTTAGCGTTATGAAATGACATTTACCGACGACATGGTCAGATAACATCGCCATACAGGTCATAATTCAGTCCATCTATTAAATTTTTATATTGAAAAATAACAGCGCTTCAATGAAAATATTATACACAAAAAAATATAATATGGGCCTCTCTGGTTGTTGTGGGTTGATGTAGTGACCTGACATGAAGTAGCCCGGCGCCTTATTACTCATTCAACGAGCGCTGTGTCACTGCAATCCCATCATCTCTGGAGCTTATCACAGCCAGGGGACAGGCTACAACACGCTAACATACATAGCTCGGTTCGCCGGGGTTGAAACGCGTAGTTATCAACGTATGTCCCGATGTGCAGATAACGCCCGTTAATGCAAGCTCATTAACGGCAGGTAATGCGTATGAATTACATCAGGTAAAATGTAATCCCGTTTTATCGGTATCTATTTTTGGCCTTATTTTTCCTGTGTAACCTGGCGCGGTCGAGGATAGCCAGAGATCACGTGGTCATCGTGGTCACCTCGCCTCGACACCCCCCCACCCACCCCCACCCATTCCGCTATCACACAAGACTCAATTAATTGATTATTTTTGACGCAAAACTTTATTTTGTCTATCTGAACCATATTGATTTGTTCTACCGATCTTGCGTGGGCGGTACAGATCATGCACTTCACACTCAACATTTCTATGAATCAATTCCATAAGCACAGCGAGTTGGCTCATGAGATGAGGAATGGCTCTCCATTTCGAACTCATACCTTACTGTTTTTATTCCACGGAGGCGACAAGAACGAGTATTCCGAGCATCTTTTGTTTAAATAGTAACGCATGTGACGACTGAGTCTGATAAACGCATGGAGAGAATCGCTCGGCAAACCCGGAGAATGGAATCGCACAAGACGATATGCCTCTATGTCAATAGGAAACAAATGGTGACTCTTTTTCCGACCAGAGAAGTTTTGTCGATTTTAAGTCATTCCTGTGCCAAAGGAAGTGGAAATCGTAAAGATCGGAAATTTCTATGGTAAGGCGATTAAAGGGAGAGTTGGCAGGCATGGTGAGGTGTAGGAGCTGGGTCAGCAGCGGTGAGCTATGACGATGAGCTAATTGGATTGGCGGTGGCAGGTGGAAGGAGACTCGTCCACCCATTCCGACGCGACAGTAACGCCTTCTGACAAACCCACGACACACATAGGACATCTGGTGATGGGGGATATATAATATAACTCACTTCACCGAAACATTATAACACTAGAAATGTCAATTCAGAACTAACAGATGTCAAACTGAATTGCCTTGGCACACGGAATTGCATCATGACATGGCACTTGACTTTTCCCCGTAAACTCCTATTTTCTAGTTATGTTTTACGGAAGAGGCAAGTACTGAACCGCCCGAGCTGCATATATAACAACGAACACGATGAATGAAGCTGATGCGAGCATGGAATAAGCTGTAGGGGAGCCTCCCGTACCCAACTTTTTGACTAGGGTACATGAAAACCCTCATAGATACATTATAAACCAAACTTGTCTTTGTAGAATAATAAGTTTCTATTGTGGTTTATTATTGAAGCAGCTGTTTAGATGAGCCGAGGGATGAAGCATCACTCACGGCGTCACCTGCAGCAGCCGAGGCAGTGGAGATGATGGATAGAGCCCGGTAACACTTCACTTCATCCACACCTTGATTTGATCAAGAAGGAGTTAGGTCACGTGACCCGGTTATAGCTCGTACTTTGCGATGAGGTTTGGGGCGAGCTGTCTTTTTAGCTCGTTGAGAGTGTTTCAACATGAATGAAACATACGCGGAGGTGGGTTCACGGAATCTAAACAAGCCGGTAAACAAACGCAGTGGCAGACAGGGACGCTCTCTTTAGCCACAAACTCAACTACGCAAACTGACATTTTGATTTGCAACCAACAAACTTAAGCCGGAAGGTGAGAACTGGCGTAATACCAGCCAGAGGATGCCGTTTGTCGGCTGTTTGTCTGTCGCCGCTACAATAGCACACTACGCCAAGTGTGTCGACGAGAACCCCTCCTTGTGACGTTGATAACAGACTTAACGAACAGCTCAATAACGCAGTGTGCTGTACTATTGGCGACCACTTGCCAGCCTGACTTTCAATACCCCCCCCCCCCCATTATAGACTTACAACATGCTGGTCAACCACGCATGTTATGTGCCGCATATGCGTGTAATACGCGCAGCCACCAAGCGGTCTACCAACAACGCAGCAGCTATTCGTAATGTACATGTTACGTTTTACCAACTAAACAACACTCAACCTCGTTAGTTTACAATGATAACATTAAATCCAGCGTGAAACATTTAATATGATAAGAACTGACGTATCTTAAATAATACTAGGGCACATTTCACGCTGCATTAGCCAATCGCACTTCACATTGACGTTGGCAATAAATCACTCTTGCTTACCGCGCCTTCTACGTCGCTGACTTACTGACCTTATCTGGATGAATATGGAATATTGAATGGTATCCAGTGAGTAGGTATACAGTAAACAAGCCGGCGTTTCTTCTGACTTTTTACTCAAGAAAACTCGATTCTCTTCGGAGAATAAACTGCCAAGGAGTTTTAAAGTTTCGGGTCAATCTTTCACAGTAGGCTCGGTTGATGTCACTGCGCATTGTCGTCTGCTTTTCAATGGCAGTGCGCTTGGCTGCGTCTTGATATCTTCATTGTGACAAGTCAACTGAGCACAAAACTTGAAAGACTTCTCCCAGCTCTTTGAAAGTGACCTCAAGCTGCCAATGGTTGACTGCATTTGTGATCTGAAGGTGAATCCACTATGCTCGGGGAGGGACAACACCCAGTAGTTGACTGTTCACCGGCGCCAAATAAGTCACACCACCCATGTTTTCGCTTGTAACAGCGGGATGTTAAAATGTATACATCTCAATGAATGTATGACGTAAATTGTTCGACGTAATCTTTCTAATTTTATGACAACCGCTCCAATAAAATATCCCGATGTGAAGGCGGTTTGCCGCGTTTGTTCTTGGTGGAGTCTCAGCTGCTATTGTCCACAGCATTAGGCGTATAAGTTAGATACGCGGCCGAGGCGCGTTTGATCAGGTCCCGACGTTTCTCTATTCAAGATGTGCTCCACGTGGCAATGATGAAGGGGCCACGTCGGGTCGATACATCTTGAAATACTCATTAGAGGCTCGTAACGTCAGTGCTGGAGTGTGGAACAGGGTGGCGGGGAAGGAAGTAGAATGGCATGGTACGGAGAGGATCCCTACCCTGGCTCTCATCACAGGGGAGCCATAAGGCGATAGGACGGGGCCAGTTCAACGTGAACCGCATGATTGCTTTTGACGACCCAGGAGATACATAACCTTCGTACCAGGATATGTCCCTATATATTCGCCCCCTGGACAGCATTTATAAATCAACCGTATCCTGTGGACTTACTCCAAAATTAACTTTGGTAAACTTATCTTACTTGTAGGCACCCTGAGGATATTTCTCCGTTATAATAACAGGCGCATAGAATGGCGGGTGAATGGTGCCGAGGCGATGCTGATGTTGATGGTCGTGAGGGGCTGACGGGGCGATATATCAGCCTGTCAAGAAAACGACAAGAAGTTATTTTCTACCGTCAAAAGTAATGGAGATATTTAGACTTCCGCTGGGACTGTGATTTGCAATGTAATGAAACTGTAGCAATAAACAAGTCGTATGAACCTGAATGCAGACAAGCACCGCTCCCCTGGTCAGACTATTAGCTTCCTCTCTACAACATTCTCGCACTCTCTCGTCCTGTTCCTTTTAACCGCACTTGAAATGAAATCAATTCTTATTGCCTATCGCTCACATTCCTTATCAAGTTTGTTTCAACTCCCATCGAAAAATTATCCCATTCTCGTATCTACTTGTTATTCTCGTATCTACCTTTCTCTCTCTCTCAATATACCTACCTCCCTCGTCCTATCATTCTCTTATCTTCCTTTCTCCTTCCCTACTCTACCTCCCTCCCTCGTCCTATCATTCTCATATCTACCTTTCTCTCTCTCTCAATATACCTACCTCCCTCGTCCTATCATTCTCTTATCTACCTTTCTCCTTCCCTACTCTACTTCCCTCTCTCGTCCTCTCCACCCCCTATCATTCTCATATCTACCTTTCTCCTTCCCTACTCTACTTCCCTCCCTCGCCCTCTCCATCGCTAATCGCACTCGTATGTACATTTTTCGGCACAGATTTCTCTGAACTACTTTGATCTATTTTCCTTATCTCTCCCATCCCATTACCTCCCCCGCCCTCCCTCTTCCTCCCCCGCCCTCCCTCTACCTCCCCCGCCCTCCCTCTACCTCCTGCTTTCTGCTAACATCCCCTTCCTCACTATCATCTGTTACCATCCTTTATATACCCCACCTCTCTGCCTCTTGTCACCATCGTACACCAACCATTCATGCCCCCACAGTAGCCCTGCCTTTGACTTCCATCCTGTGCATGCCGTCATTGGGCAGGTCTCAAATCATTCCACGGTACCCGTCGTCCCTCAACACGGTACCCGTCGTCCCTCATCACGGTACCCGACGTCCCTCAACACCTCCTCATCGACTCCACTCGCATCTCTACACGCCTGGTCGCCATACCACCGTCAGTAACGCCACCTATCGGCGGTATCAACTCCTACTTCCAACTCCAAACTGAGCCAGAGATTCACAACAGAGAATGTGACGAGAGCCGATTGAGGGTGGAGTTCACTTGCTGAGAAACGCCTGTGTTATTTTTCAAATGCGGGTTTTCCATCTCTCCATTCTAGCTGTTGGTAAAAACATTATTTACTAATGCGGTTTTGTGGGTTGCAGCAACTGATGCAGAAGACGCGGGTGATGGACTATGGATACAGAACAAAAAGAGTGGTTATTGGTTTCACTGACAGGAAAGACATTACTCTGAGATAACGCTTGTCAAGATGTAGAGGGGTTAGCGCGGTGAAGAGACATCGTCATCATCAGCGGGTGTCGGTTCAAAGGTCACTCCCATAGTTCCAATATTAGAAACCAGTTTTAGTGAAACGATGGCGCAACGCAATATGTCACAGTTAAAAAGCACGATTCATTAATTTCGTACCTGCAAACCGCGTGAGAGCCATGCGGGGGTGGGGATGAGGGGTGGAGGGGAGGATGCCGGGGGCGGAGAGGAGGATGCCGGGGGCGGAGGGGAGGATGCCGGTGATGGGGATGAGAGGTGGAGGGGAGGATGCCGGGGATGGAGGGGAGGATGCCGGGGGCAAAGGGGAGGATGCCGGGGGCGGAGGGGAAGATGCCGGGGGTGGGGATGAGGGGTGGAGGGGAGGATGCCAGGGTTGGGGATGAGGGGCAGAGGGGATGATGCCGGGGGCGGATGGCAGCAAACGAAGCCACGTGACGAGGGCGCTCCTCAGATAAAATATGAGCTGGGATTCTTTCGCACTTTGACGTAGTGGGGGTCCTTGGTGAGTAAATCCATGTGGCATATTTGGCATTTTGTTGATGATGTGTACATATCAACCCACTGCTGTTGGTATGGATGTATGTGTGTGTGTGTGTTGTGTGTGTGTGTGTGTGTGTGTGTGTGTGTGTGTGTGTGTGTGTGTGTGTGTGTGGGTGAGTGTGTGTGTGTTGTGTGTATGTGTGTGTTGTGTGGGTGTGTGTATGTGTGTGTGTGTGTTGTGTGTGTGTGCATATTGTGTGTTGTGTGTGTTGTGTGTTGTGTTTGTGTGTTTTGTGTGTGTGTTGTGTCGGCGTGTGTGTGTTGTGTCGGTGTGTGTGTGTGTGTGTGTTTTTGTGTGTGTGTTGTGTATGTGTTGTGTGGGTGTGTGTGTTGTGTGGGTGAGTGTGTGTGTGTTGTGTGTGTGTTGTGTGTGTTGGGTGTGTGTTGTATTGTATGTTTGGGTTGTGTGTGTTGTGTCGGTGTGTGTGTTGTGTGTGTGTGTTGTGTGGGTGTTGTGTTGTGTGGGTGGGTGTGTTTGTGTGGTGTGTGTTTGTTGTGTGTGTTGTGTGGGTGGGTGTGTGTTTGGTTTGTGTTGTGTGTGTTGTGATGTGTGTGTTGTGTGGGTGTTGTGTTATATGGATGTGTGTGTTGTGTGGGTGTTGTGTGGGTGTGTGTTGTGTGGGGGGGGGGGGAGGGGTAGAGATGGAGAGGCGGCAGTAATCACATCTGAACGGTTCAGATCAATGTTATTATAGACTGTACATAATCTGGCCAAGTTTTTCATTGAAATATCTGATTCACCATATGGCACTCATTGAACCTACTTAGCCCAGTGCTGCAGCACATTGAGCCGGGACCAGTTCAATAGCGACCTCTTCAATATGTTTCCCTCATTTAGTGAAACCGCTATGTAATATGTGCAGCCGTGTGGAGATATCCCACATGGCAGGGAGCACTTAGCTTTGATGCTGAGCAACTTGGATGCATTTCCGCCGCCCCCCTACCAAGACACGGTAGATGAGGGGGGTGGGGAATGATTCAATTAACACGCACCTGTGCGAGCCAGTCAATCTGCGCCGACAGGTGAGGTCTAGTTACTGCTCGATACCGCTTACTGATTCACGGTTAGATCGCGCCGACTGGGCAGAGAAAAACGAGTCAGTTCATGGCGCGGTTTACCAACTAAACTTCGATTAAGTATTAATTATGTTATATTAGATTGAAGAAGCGAAACCGGCTGCACCTGAGGCGACGCTCCGGGCAGTTTAGTTTTGCTTTCACCGGGCCAGACCTCGAAACGCTGCGTATTGTCGCGACAATAAGATCACTGATTCAATGGTAAGATCACGTGCGCTCACTGTAATGGTTTGTCTGTGCCCACGGGGATCACCTCGCATCGGCGTAGCTCCAATAGGCACGGTAGGCCCGGGCCTACACATCGTTTCCAAACATGAATCGCACCATATTGGATCTATAGTTCAGTCCCCCGAACCCCCATTACTTCGTAATAGGCCCAGCTACGCCCCTGCCTCGTGCCCACGGGGATCACCTCGTGTACACGGTGATCCCATCTTGTCCACGGGGATCCCATCGTGCCCACGGTGATCACCCAATGATGCGTTCATTCTATGAATGAGTGAGGTCAAGACCTGTTATGAGTCTCCTGGTACCACCTACTAAATGTGAAAACATATCACGCGATTTTGTTTTGCTACTTATTAAAACATAGATTGGAGGATTTGGGAATGATACTCACTCAGAAGAATATTCACGAGTTTGCTACCGAAAATTAACGGCTTCCTGTGCTTTGTAGAAAGGCACAATGGCACTTGCGATCCGGACGCCAGCTAATGACCGTGGATTTCAACAGCAGCCTTTTATGAAGCCAAAAGGACAGTAAGCGAAGAGATGCATGCATACAGGGACACAAAGTAACACAAAAAACAGAAACGGGAACTAAGCAAAGCAAAACACAGACACGGGAACAGAGTAACGCACAGCACAGAAGCGAGAACAGAGTAACTCAGAAAACAAAAACAGGAACAGAGTAACACAGAACACAGAAACGGGAACAGAGTAATACAGAAACGGGAACAGAGTAACACAGAAACGGGAACAGAGTAATACAGAAACGTGAATAGGGTAACTCAGAAAACAGAAACGGGAAAAGAGTAACTCAGAACACAGAAACAGAGTACATATAGAACACAGAAACAGAGTGCATATAATATATATATATATATATATATATATATATATATATATATATATATATATATATATATATATATATATATATATATATATATATATATATATATTTATATAGTGTACTTTGGTCATAAGGCATCTTATCCCTTAGCCTGCCCCTTTCTGATTTAATATAGTCAGTCCATTAGATGTGATCTGGAGCCCGGTTTGTCAATTGACTGTTACTTAAATGGATTCGTAGGAAGGAGAGATGAAGCGACGCAAGATCGATGAAAACATCCATACATAGCCCGTAGAGCAACACGGAGTGGGATCAATCCGGGATTCGGTGCGCAGCAATTCAATCATTGGGTTTGTGCTTCGTCGCAAGTTTTGTCGATCACTTTGACAGCAATGGATGACTGGGTTTGGGGCTCGAGCTCTGGTCATCGTTCTGATCCAGCAGAGCAAACCTCCCGGCTACCATCCCTTTTGTGTCCAATGGGAAAGACACCAAAGAGGTATTATTCTGTATCAACGTATAACTATACATTTAGTTTTCTTGTTGCTAAAATGACCCGATTGCATGCAAAAGGGGAGCGAATGGATATCCTCGCATTAACAGCCAGGTGACAACCCAGTGACCACCCAGTTACCAACCCGAAAACAACCCAGTGACCACCCAGTTACCAACCCGAAAACAACCCAGTGACCACCCAGTTACCAACCCGAAAACAACCCAGTGACCACCCGGTCCATACTCGTAACAAACCAGAGACCACCCTGTCACCACCTGGCGTCTAACTGGAAACCATCCGACAACCAACCGTCTGAAACGATTTCTTACACCGAACCCAGTTAAACCCGTGTTGTTGTTGCGAACTTTCATAACAGCAACAGCAACAACAACAACACGCGTCGTAATAAACAATAGCGCGATATGTACACATGAGAGCGCAGTACAAACAAAACTATACCTTTGACGGTTTCGATTTTCGATTGAGGATCCAGCCGCAGACTTAAATAAATATATCACAACAAGCGTGATATAAAATCCACTTTTGGGATGGAAATGGCCTGACGTCATGGTCCAGAGCAGCTCGGCTGAACACCTGCCGCTCTTACGAAGCTCTTACCAGTGACAGCACTGTGAGCTATCACCTGTAGTCCTGACCACCTGAAATGCAGGTTCCAGCCTTGGTTAGTTCATTTCTTGCCTGGCGACCTATGACGGCAGCGCTGGGAGCTCTGTGATGGGTAATCTGGCGCCGTCCAGTGACGCGTGGTAAGCATCCCCACACCGCGCTATACTGGCGCAGTAAGTTGGCCCGTTTACATGGGAGGTTGTGTTTATGAAGCGGATCCAAAGAGAGCCCACACGCACGGCGTCAGCGCCCGGACCACCTCTTTACACACCCGTTTTATGATGTTATATGAGTCTTGTCATTTGCCCAGGTCCCACGCGGACATTGCTCTTTATAGCTCGCGTTGTATTGGTGCGCTGCTGTCGCTTCCCACTCCCACGTTATAACCCGCACTGGAACTAACGACGTCGCGTTGAGCAAGGAGAGTCGTATTGGCATACCCGGTTATCATGACCTACTCCCGTCATCTTCTCGTCCACTGAGGGAGTCGTTATGGAGGAGTTCTCCTGCCTCCAACAACGCCCTAACACCACACCCCAAGTGACGCTCCCGCCAACTCCACGGGCATGCTGGAGAGAGATGCGCTGACCACAGCAGCCCGGCAGCTGGCAATCGACAACACGTACCCAACAACCAGCAGGTGCTTCATGAATATCGGAGGTCACATTGGAATGCTAGCTGGGCGTTAAAGGTAGTCCTTGACAGACGGTTGAATGATTAAGAGGGCAGATTCACAGCTGGTTGCCTCACGTATGATATTACCACACCTCTTAGCCCTGCGTAGTCATTGCCAGTATCCTTCACACATTCAACTCATTCATACCACAGTCAACTCAATCATTCATCGAATGGCTAAATCAAATAAAAACGATGCCGTACTTCACAGACGATGACAAGCGTTTAAAATTCCAGAGCAAAAAGAACAGCTAAATATTCGCTTATCGGATGAGTGGAAGTCTTGTGTTAAACGAGCCACAGTAGTAGTTTGCCTCTCCTCATCTAAACATATGAAGCTGTCGAGGCACCTATTGTATGAATCAACAGTGAACGGTGCCAGGTGACAGTCGAGCTCCCCACCACCGTGCGTTTTCTTACCTGGTTGACAAGCTTTGTGAAAGGTAGTCGATTCGTTGCGATGAGAGACCTGATGAGTATTACGCCAACCGAATCAGGCAATAGAAGTATTGCTATTGATGGGATGCGTTGAGTGAAAATTTATAAAGCTAATTGTTCTCCATTGAAAAGCATTTCTACGTTCCAAGATATGGCCTAGCAAGATAAGATCGACTGGAGAAGGTCTTCTGATAACGAGACAACTCACATGGTTAACCACTAATAAGGCGGGTCAGTGGTGGATCATTATAACACGACCCCTACAAGGCAGGTGGCAGGCAGCGCGATTCTTAGTAATTGGCTTAGCGGTTAGAATAGCGATTCGTGATGGTCAGTAACTTGACCACACGGCCAATTGATATGACCCATGTAATATAGTGTAATATATTCATATAGTCGTTTAGTGTATGTGGTTGACTAATAACAACACCATGTCGGGCGCCATTAGTTGCCATGCATCATCTCAAGTTATTAATGTATAGATATAGGTCTGATCAATGGTGACATCAGGTAACAGGAAGGGAACCAAACGTGGCAGTCATTGGTCACAACGATGCGCTCCATCTCGGTTGTTGCCAGAGAAGCCGTCTGCATTTAAAAGATAAACATGTCGACGTGTGCTCATCGATGATGCCACCACGACTGCAATCGTCATGGTAGTCCATGTCACCTGAATGCAACCACTCGTGATTATAAGTGCACATTGTTCATCACCATCAAAACATGCGATGAAACCAAATAACACGCCAGGTTTAATACGTTCCAGGTATGGGATATGAATTGTAAGTTTGTGCCTTGCTTTGGGATCGAGCTTCGTAGGATATCTACTTAGACTAGAGCTACTTCCGCCACTGCTGCTGCTGATGCTACATGCAGCCGTATTTCAGCAACAATGTCGTGAATCACTCCTCATCGTCCCCCCCACCCACAACCGTCCTTGTTATCACGTCACTTGCTTTCATTGCACCTCGAACGAAATCAATCGTTACATTATATTCCTTCCAAACTGATATATGATTATTCCAGAAGAAAACAAACGCAAATTTACTGATGCTTCAGAAAGCAAGATCGGGTTTATGTCATATAGTAACATTATGTATGATCCATGAGTTCTTACGAATCAATGGATATATACCACGTTATTAAATGAATACACTGCAGCAATAATATGCAGTGACCCAGAAGTTATTCACGGACGCATACAATGACGCTAATGTCAATTCACGTGTCCTTGACCTTGACTCTAGTGTGTCTTATCCTGTCAAGTCGGCAGTGGGAACATTTGTCTCTAGAGAATGATGAATGTGTCTGTTTCTGTGGTCAAGCGTTATCGCAGGTTTGTATGTTGCTCTCATGGCTACCACCAGACCACTGGGATATACTCGTACTAGGAACGCTCCAATTGTCCGGTGGGGGCACTCGTCTTGAGTCCAGTCAGGCGACGGCTAGTGGAAGTTGAAAATGGTTAACCGATCAAAGATGAACCGAACTTTTCACTCAGATATTGTATGTGTTAAACAGGATTACTGAAACACTTTTCGATTCGATTGGTTCCACGTTATATCAGTATTATTAATCCATGTTTCTTTTCATTCAGCGTTTCAGCACAAGTTCAATCAAGGAATCCACATATGGACGTTGCCATGACAGTTTTCATAACGTCTCTGGGGCTAGCAAAGTGTGTTGCGGTTCTTTCTATTCTGACTTATAGTTATGAGGTGTTCATTATCAATTACGCATGTTGATAACTCGTTACTGTTCTTTTATAACCAACCCCCCACCTCGCCGAGTTCCCGTAGCGCTGTCTTGACTTCGTCGTGGCAGTGTGTGTATGAGAGCCGGGTGGAATCATCCTGCACTATCACTTGTACGCCATGGTTGGAAGAGAGTTGCGTCCGCAATATGGTCAAGTTTGATTGTAATAATCTTGACCCCAAGTGATTTGCGCCATCAATTATATCTGGTAATTAAATGTATCATAGTCGTCCATCGCAATTTACAAGGAATAATAATCGTGTATGACAAGGTGTTGGTGTTGACAAACAATGTAAGTTAAACAACACCGTTAAATGTTATTCCATGGCGTACGCAACATCAATTGGCTGCTGGCCGTCACGAATCATTATTCTTACCGCTACACCAATTACCATGTTTACAAAACATTCCCACCCCCACCCCCTCCCGCAATCGAGACGTTACATCACAGGGGAAAAAACATATAGTGAGGGTGTGAACGAATTGGTGTTCTCTTGAAAGAAAGCACACCCGCTGCTGCTCGACACCACTTCTGTTAAAAGAAATCACACCCGCTCCTGCTAGACGCTACTTCTATTGAAAGAAAGCACACCCGCTGCTGCTAGACGCAACTTCTCTTGAAAGAAAGCACACCCGCTGCTGTACGACACCACTTCTATTGAAAGAAAGCACACCCGCTGCTGCTAGACGCCACTTCTCTTGAAAGAAAGCACACCCGCTGCTGTACGACACCACTTCTATTGAAAGAAATCACACCCGCTGCTGCTAGACGCCACTTCTATTAAAAGAAAGCACACCCGCTGCTGCTCGACGCCACTTCTATTGAAAGAAAGCACACCCACTGCTGCACGACGCCACTTCTATTGAAAGAAAGCACACCGCTGCTGCTAGACACCACTTCTAGTGAAAGCAAGCACACCCGCTGCTGCTCGACACCACTTCTAGTGAATGCAAGCACACCCGCTGCTGCTCGACACCACTTCTATTGCTTGCTTGATTAGTACTCGCTGGGAATCTCATTCTTCACTACTTGGGGCTGTAAGGGTTTGCACTGAGCTGTGAGCATTGTCATTGGTGGGTTCTATGAATTCTTTATTTATGATGCACCACAAACACAATAATTAAACCTACAAATTACGCGTTGTGTGTAGATATTACAGCATGGAATTAGGCTTTTCCCAGGGAAGTTCCTGTTAGATACGACAAAAAGACATAATGTCCTGCCGAAAATGGACATGAGTCAAAACGTCCTGCATACCACGTCCACGAAACAAAACGTCCTGTATAACACGCCCACAGGACAGAACGTACTGTTCGACATGTCCACATGTCAAATGCAATGTTGGACACGTCCACGAGGAAAAACGTCCTGTTAGATACGTCTATGAGACAAATATGCTGTTAGACGCGGTCATGGGACCATCCGCTCTGCAACATACATCTAAAATAACATGAAACCTGTAGTTCTCGTAGAAAAGACCAGGCTTCGAGACGACCCGTGTCACTTCAGATCTGTTTCGAGATGTGTCCCTCATAAATTAGGTAGTCTATTACTACAAACACATAGCACTTATAGCCTATTATGACTAACTGTGCTGCTGTACCCTTATTCACTAGAAAGACATGTGAGTCAAACGATCAGCTGTTTCTTAAGTAAACACCTTATCGGAGCCTTGTAAATAAACAGCAATATAAGACGCTTCATGACACTTTGAGTAAACGTCTCGCCACATTGGAAATGGTCGACATTAATTGTCGGCATGATTAATCAGGCAACACAGAATCACAACTAGCAAGGTTTCGGTCTTGTCCTTGTTTGACCCGTTGAACGCGTATACATTTAATTAAGATATATTGTAACACAATTAGGGAACAAATGGTCATGCACAATTTCTCTGCTTCTTATATAATGTTGTACTTTAGTAGGTGCATTTGCATTGAAAAAGCACCCAAGACAAGGCAAATCTTAATGCTACACGGAGCTGTCTTTTGCAATTATTTTGTTGATCACGGTGGATATCATCGATATCCTTGAGGCAGAAGCGAAGGAATAGTTATACTGCCTCTCAGTTGATATATGGAAGGATAACTGAAAAAGATGTAAGAATCCAATCAAAGGGTCGTTACACTTGAGACGCGAATTAATCATCCCGTTGTATATTTTGTTGAGATAAAATAATCGTATGGATTGTAAGATGAAGCCACGAGTCTTCCTTTGCCGCCTGTAGCTATTCTTGGGAAGCAATTGTGTGCGCTGCCTGAATCAGCAAGTTGCTCTCACACCAGCTATTGTACAGGCAGCATTAGCCGCAAACTTTCCATGCAATAATAACATTCGTAATCCTACATTCACTTGATGAATTTAAACTTATATGGTCAAGTATACCGTTTTTGTGCTACTACAACCTCGTTACCATTGACAATACAGTTGCGGAACTGTTGTGCCATTCGATAGAAACACAAATGGAATGTTTATGGGCGGGCCCTCTCGCGGCAGTAGCCGTTGTGACTCTCTGTGTTAGATCAAATATTGAACAGTAGCGTGTACTACAATAACAGCTTTAGCGCCGAGCGCCTTTAACTGACTTTTACTGACCAGTTAATGGTCTTCATTCTGATTCTCTTGTCTTTTGGGGGATATATTAGTTTTGATAATAAGCTAGTACGACTGACACCGGAACAACTTATATTCAAACAAAAGACATGTGTGCTGCTTGGGATCTCATTCGGTAAACACAACATGTATGTGCTGCCATCTGACGTCTAGATTGTAGTTCCGACGAATGCAAATGTTGTTCATAGCACCAGGTGTAATTCGGGAGTTAAAAATTAAGTTAAAAATATATTTCAGCCCGTACGAGACGCAAATTGAAATTGAAAACCGGAACTATTTCCCCGCTCAGCTTTAGACTTCTGTGGTGAAATGAAGAAGCAATATATCCGGCGATCTGAGGCTACATCAAGCTAATTAGTTTCTACTGCAACCTCGGTTGTGACCTTGAGTAGAAAGTGCTGCAAATGGTGATTGTTGCAGGTGTTGTAGAAAGATACTGAATTTTGTTGCGTTGAATTCATCCTTGATGAGCACATCAAATGCCAAGAGGCATAGTATCGTGCATTAATGCTCAGTCTTCAAAATTACTGTATATATATATATATATCCAAGGGCTTGTGTAAATGAATTTTATTGATGCAAAAAATAATGTCGCTAGGTCTTTCAAAACATCCGATGATCTTGCTACATAATCAATTAGAGATAATGGTGTTCTCTCTGACAACAATATCCAGCGTAAGGATACAAGGATCTTAAAGGGTTCACGATGCGCTAGTATTGGCAAGGTCATATAATCTGAAGACATGGACTACTTCACGCTCCGTAATGCGATTCCTATTTTGTCATACATTAACAACTATGGCGTCAGTGAAATCACGTTCCCATCTGATTCTTTCCATTAGTTTCTGATTAGTATTCGTGGCGAAACACCTGTGCCTAGTGCCCAACGTAACATTATACCCATTCGTATTAGCCTTACAAATGCTTGGTACACGAGGTATAACGTTTATATATCGCAATAGAATTTGATAAGCAAGCACTCATACTATGCATCAGACATCTGTGCGGACTTTTGATTTTGACGATTGCTTCAGCCTCTCAACGAAATTGATGAAAACGAGACTTAAATCAGAGCAAATCAAATCCTACGCAATCTTTGCATTTATTACATCTGGTTACATTAATCAAAGCTAAATCAACAAACCATATGTAATGAAAGGCCGAAAAAGGATGCTCCGTACTCTCTCGCATTCAATGGGTGATGAAGAGCGAATGTGTCGAGCTTTTATTCAGTGTAGTTTCTCAGAAAAGTGTGGGTTCATACTCAATAGCTTCAAGAATGGACGATGGAAATGCAAATCCTGAAGAAAGTGATGCTTGGAACGAGCAGTATCATGCGTTTTATAAATGAATGGATTTCCCAACTCGTAGGATATTTCACTCCATGGTATATGCATGTTGCATGTGATTGGTCACTCAAGACGATCGGTATGACGCTGGCACCATCGTGCCCAGTTCCAAAGCCACAAGCCTCGCATGTGTAAGATATCTCTGCCCGTGTATTCGGGAATGACAACAAGAGAAATGTGATATCGTGTCCCAGTTTATGTGGATGTTTGCAAAGGTATAAGGTAGAATACAGAGATTCACATCATCCTAGCCTATTTCATTATGTTAATGGGCATCGTGTTACGTCAAATAAATAGTTTGCCTATAGTAAACGTCAACGGACTGCAATTCCAACTTCGACGATACCGACGAAAGAAAGTAAGATTAAGACTGACGAGAGAGGGAATACTGAGTACGTCTGACAGGAGAGGGGGCGCTGAGGAAGTCTGACAGGAGAGGGGGCGCTGAGTAAGTCTGACAGGAGAGGGGACGCTGAGTTAGTTTGACAGGAGAGGGGACGCTGAGTACGTCTGACAGAAGAAGGGACGCTGAGTAAGTCTGGCAGTAGAGGGGACGCTGAGTAAGTCTGACAGGAGAGGGGACGCTGAGTATATCTGACAGGAGAGGGGGCGCTGAGTAAGTCTGACAGGAGAGAGGACGCTGAGTAAGTCTGACAGGAGAGGGGACGCCGAGTAAGTCTGACAGGAGAGGGGACGATGAGTTAATCTGACAGGAGAGGGGACGCTGAGTAAATCTGACAGGAGAGGGGACGCTGAGTAAGTCTGACAGGAGAGGGGACGCTGAGTAGGTCTGACAGGTGAGGGGCCGCTGAGGAAGTCTGACAGGAGAGGGGCCGCTGAGTATGTGTGACACGAGAGGGGACGCAGAGTAAGTCTGACGCTGTACCGTTCGGAGTTACATTTATGCATTTGCGCGTGTCCATAACTGTATGTTCTATCCCTTGTGTTAATGTTCTGAGCTTAGGTTGCGTTTGGGAAGCAAACTAAAAATGACCTCACCACGACAATACTGCACTATTCAATTATTTGTGACTGTCAGTGACTCGCACATAACGTGTGCTTGCGCCAAACTATTTCATTATCATTCTTTAGTCTGCCCTTTGGTATGAGCTATCGCGTCAAATATTTCAATTAACCAAATACATGCTTCACTGTTTGTGTTTAATGACAGCCTGTGTGGAGCTACAACACAGCATCAGTAATACTGCTGGCGATGATAGCAGATTCAGTCAATATACTGCTGGCGATGATAGCAGATTCAGTCGTCAATATCGTCCTTGCTGCTTCTAACGACCCAAAAAGTTGGATCGGAGGAAGGGACAGTGTCTGCTAACATTTCGACGAACTGATTTTGGACATACTTGTTCATTCTCATCTGCACGAGATTGTGTTGTTTATTGAATATATGCGAAATGGCGTCAACGGCACGTCGATCAATCTGCACATGGAAGATCTAGTATATGTAAATCCACTGAACAATGCTTAGAAAAGGTATTAATGCTGCCTTTATGTGTATTACAGTGAAGGCCTCGTGAGGGAGATGACACGTGGCATCTGGCCGTGCAGCTGTGTGGACGATTAGTCGCTATAGGCTTGACAGGAAATGCTCGATATCAATCACATTAACAAGTGCGTGATGTGTTTAACACCGGAAGCCGGTGCGCAATAAAGGCATTTGTCTTAAAGAACGGACCGCAATTGTGGAAAGTTGCATGAGGCATGATGGGTAAAATTATATGGTGATATTACAAAATGGCCATCCATAAACTGAACAAGCGTGCCCACTCTGGCTCAGTTTTCTTAGAAAAGGTATTAATGCTACTAACACCTTGGTGGATGTGGTGGAGTGGGCGGGAAATGTACACTAAATAGATTATTTTATCAATGAGGCAAGTCGTACATATCGCATTTAATACTGTTCCCAATTTGACACATGCACACAGCCGCGAATGTCCATGCGGCCTGCCGCAACCTCTTACATTACTTTCAGTGCATATTGTGGAATATCTAGTATAATGAGATGTAAAGGATTACGTAAAGAGGCTATGGTTTTCGTACTCTTCTGTGGTTGCACCCAATAAATATAATGCTTCACGCAAATGGAAAAGTAACTAGTGTTTATTCGTCGTGACGCAATGTAGCCATTGAGTAATGAATATCATAAGCTACTTTATTGTAGGAGGGAAGGCACGAAAACCATAAGCTTGGTTGACTTGTGCCCAAGTACTGTTAGGCTACTGCATAGACATTGGCATTAATGTGGCTCAGCATGTTGTGTAAATACCCTTGTGAATTCATTCCTGGAAACGTAATATCATAGAGTGGAGATCAGCCGTGAAAAACATAGGCGAACATGCGTCAGACACTTCCAAAGTAGGCAATGAAAGTGTAAATACCCTCTCCATGTTCAAAGTCTAAAATAACATAGGCGGGTGTTTCCCGTAATGTTAATACCCCTCGATAATCCCTCAGGTTGGGGCAAAATCAAAAGCAGATTACGCTTGCTCGGTTTCAATTAAACCTTTTTGGAGATGATCTAATCTGTTGGTGGTCATGCCACGGAGAAAGTAGCTGGCAGGAATGGAAATGGAATGGTTAAGTATGGCTGTCAGGTGAGCTGATGAGTTGAAATAATGCGCTTACAATTTCAAATGTTACAAATTAACATAATTCATGAATTGTGAGGTTGGGTGACCAAGTTGTGCAATTGAAGGTACATTACGACCACCATAGCATACGGAAATACGGAGGGTTAACAACTCACAGCATTATTGTTGAACCGGAACTAAATTAGATTATTTCAGACAGTCAAAGATCGCATCATATTGCATTGTTAGTTAAGTCAGACGGTTGGTATGTGACACCTGGTGTATTGATGATAATGTCAGGTGCCTGGCACGTGACGTCTGGTGTATTGTTGGTAAAGTCAGATGGTTGACATATGGCGCTTGGTGTATTGTTGGTAAGGTCAGGTGGTTGGTATATTGCACTTGGTGTATTGTTGGTAAGGTCAGGTGGTTGGTATATGGCGGTTGGTGTATTGTTGGTAACGTCAGGTGGTTGGTATATGGCGCTTGGTGTATTGTTGGGTAAGGTCAGGTGGTTGGTATATGGCGGTTGATGTATTGTTGGTAAGGTCAGGTGGTTGGTATATGGCGCTTGGTGTATTGTGGGTAAGGTCAGGTGGTTGGTATATGGCGCTTTGTGTATTGTGGGTAAGGTCAGGTGGTTGGTATATGGCGCCCGGTTGGCAGATACATTGATGTTCCTGTGCTATGGGTATTTCCTGCTATGTGCGTGAGGCATCTAATTCTGACGAATGTTGTTCTGAAAATATTTCGTGAAAACACATCGCAATACAGAATTATCTAGAGGTATATAACCGATGTCATTTGCCAAGTTAATGGAAATCGCTAAGTGGGTTGTTAAATATAGCACAGATGTAAAGCCTATTGTGGTGAATCGTATGTTCCACCAGAGCAATCATTTCCCTTTGATAATCCATGATTGTTTTTTGAGTTGACATTGCTTCTGACAGTTGTGGATTATTATTGTGCAGGGTAGATAATTGGATCGGGACACCGGGGTTTGTGGAACGACCCTGCGCTGAAATGAACAGATGCTTAATGTGCTACGCTGAGTACACTTTGGAAGAAAACTTCAAACGAGAACAGGAATTGCATCTATCACTTATGTACAGTGATAAAAACGTGAGGTATGTTTACCCAAGGATAAGTGAAAATTAATCCTACTTCTGAAAAACACAGAGGCCAAATGTATATCAAGACATCTGATGATTTATTCAGAGCATCAAGCATTCCTTCTGACAATAATATCATGCAGGTAGATACATGCATCCTTAACGAAGCCCCACCATTGACAAGGCCACACTACCTGACATAACGGAATGTTACACCTTCAGTAATATGATTCTTGTGCTGGCATATATTTTACAACTTCGGCGTCAGTGAAAACATCTTCCCTTCTATATTTTTTTCTGATTAATTGATCTGACATCAGATAATTGACATGCGCCTGATGTCGAACTTCCAAGTGATCTAAACATTAACCCACTCACACTTATATTACAGAAGCTTTTCGGGAACGTTAGGCAAGCATGAGAAGCGACTTATGAGATGATGATACTATATTTGTGGGATATAATCATCTCTGCATCAAAGTATGTTACAAAGGGAACCTAATCTGAGACATTTAAATATATACGGATCTATCATCTTCAATTGGCATTGAATCAAAAATGTCTTCTTGCTGTAGAATAGTTTATATCGTGTGTATCAAAAGGAGAAAAAATGTATAATCACTCATACCGCGTTACCTCACAGTACTGTAGCATTTCCCTGGTGATGAAGATGCATGATTTCTCACCACCAAACACAGTCAAGCAATAATGTATGGTGCCTGTTTTCATTCTGGTTCATTATATTTTGTTAATTACGAAATAATAATGTCTTGTTATAGTTATTGTTCTGTTGTATTAAATTGTCCATGAGATACCCACATGACTCCAGTTAAGGTAATTCGGATATATGCTAAAGGTGTTAAGTTGAGAAAGTAAGGAAAAGGTGTTTCAGTTAAGGTTATCTTTGTTCGGTAAACCATCTTCAACATTCACTAACCCTAGTCTTGTCCCGCTTGAACACTTTTCGACACAGGCAGTAAACTAGTCCCATTTACAACAAAGCAGCGCTGTTCTGAGATGATCGACAGAGCTTACCATT
>CM067354.1:4038314-4100814 GCA_034190875.2 Urechis unicinctus
AATCTGTGAGGATCGATAGAGGTTACCTATCAGCACATAGGATCAGGTCTCGGCTGAACACTAGGCTGTAGCATGTGTGGCGTAACATGAAATAGAAATTAATTATTTTGTGTTATAGACAGAGAACTTAACACAAATGTTGTTTAATTCCGCTGCCTTGCCTCGATGACGGTGTGTGTGCTGCTCTACAACACCCGAGCCCCTACCGCCATGGAGCTTCTACTCGCTAAGGTCCTGTTAGATCAATTCAGTGGAATATAAAAAAGCGTCCCGTCACATGCGTCCTTGTGACAGAACGCATAGTTAGACACGTTTACAACACAGAAACGTCCGCGGGACATACCGCGTTACTCAACGTCCATTGGCAACGCCCCACTCAACACATCCAGATGACAAAACCTTTATATAGTGGGAAGCCATTTACTGCACGCTTACGGTCTACGGCCGCAATTCTTATATACGTCTAGTCGATACTGTGGCGGGCTATTATCATTTTCTGCGCTGCTTCGCCCTGGTTCACTAGCAAACTATGATGTCGGTGACGAATCAACGGAATCGCTTGTAAATTTCCTCTAGCGGTCCCGCAAATAGAGCAATATACAATATGACGCTTCCTGGCGCTCTGAGTAAATTTCCTTCACTGATTCTATGATTGACATTAATTGACTTAATTGGTGGGTTAGCCGGGCAAGGCGAGATCATAACTGACAAGGTTAATTGGCGAAGGCTGCATTTAGATGTTCATTTTTCACTTATTCTTACAACTTGCTGTGCCAAAAATACCGTTTTCACTTGCTATAGTTAAGCCGTAGCACAACTGTTGCGTCGTTAAGTAGAGAATTGGGCAGTGCTAGCCTGGGCCGTACGGGGCAAGCAGTTATGGTCATAACGCGTTATAACATGATGAAGTTCTCAACGCTTGCTATTCGCGATCTGTAGTATTCTAGTATGATTCTGAGTTCAATAATAATAGATCCTTGCTGAGAAATACAGCTTACCATGGGTTTCTCGTTCCATTATCAAGTGATGCCTATATCGAAGTCAATCTTGAAGAGGCATTTTTCACCCAATGCATATCGCTCTGGTTATTAAGAAAGCTAAGGTAAATATCCTATGCATGAGTATACAGAGTTTAAGGTGTCCAGGATCTTCTAGTATTGACAAGGCCCTACTAGCTGCAAACCTTTAACCCTTCAGTGTCAGCAGGGGCCTTTAAACGTTTTGTGATGTGATCCTTGTGGTTGGCATATTTTTACATCTTCAGCGTCAGTAAAATCGTGTTTCTCATCTAGGGTAGGTTGTATTAGCATAACTGACAAAATATTCTCCTAAATTGGTCCCAGATCTGAACGCTATTCTTGAAATATATGAATGATTTACAGACTAGGGTCTCATACCATACCGGGCCCACACATTGCGGTTAGTCGATGTTAGAGGAACATGAACGACATGATCTACCTGAAAGCAGATCAATGAACGACTTGATCTACCTGAAAGCAGATAAATGAACGACTTGATCTACCTGAAAGCAGATCAATGAACGACTTGATCTACCTGAAAGCAGATAAATGAACGACTTGATCTACCTGAAAGCAGATCAATGAACGACTTGATCTACCTGAAAGCAGATCAATGAACGACTTGATCTACCTGAGGGCAGATCTACCTGAGAGCAGACCAATGAATCGTTGATTTGGTTGGGTCTCCAAGATGAACCCATAATTCTACTGTTACCTGTTACTGCTGTTATGGCGGGTGTTGTGATTCAGAGACGCATATAGTTTTGCAACTTGCCAAGCGACAACAAAGTTTGAAGCAATCCTCCTATTCCGTTTATAAGCGTACATTCACCAGGTGAATCTATTATACATTTGATACCGATGCCCTACTGCAGCAAAAGTATCATGTAGAGTAATAATGTCTTGTGACGTCACACGGAGAGTTATTCTGTCGACCTATTGTTGACCCGCATGTCAACAATTCAAATTATGATCGGCTACATCGATATAATCGCATAGAAAAACACAGTTTTAGTGGACGTATATGTCAGATTAGAAAGGAAACATCAGCCAAATTGCAATATATATTGACGTCACGAAAACTGCCGTTACAGCGACCATATGTAGAAACATTGAATGTTAAACATTATTAGTGTCGAAAAAGGTTTCGAACCTATTGTACCCGAAAAGTGTTTAGTTTCAGTTGAAGTAATTCTGTGAGCGAAATGTTAAATTCATATATGATCAGTAAACCATCTTTAGAAGTCCTGGTCTAGTCCCGCTTGAACGCTCTGTGGCAAATTGACTGGAGACCTGACAAGTGCCCCCTCCGGACCATTCCAGTGTTTCTGGCGCCAAAGCATCTCAGTTGAAACGCGAAGGCAATATATAAACCTGCGATAGCGCTTGACCTTAGAACCACACAACCCCCTCATTCCCCAGGGGGAGATATAATAGTGCAGACTTGACAGGATAAGACACACCATAGTCAAGTTCAAGGGCGTGTGATTTTATAAAATTAGCTAAAAGCTCCCTAGGCACTCGATTAAATATCGCTGTCGGGCGACAGTCTCCACGAAGCCAAATAACGCGTTGTCTTTGCAACAGCTTTAGGGATCCATCCGGATGTACCCTATATTGACGTCATCGTCACTCCCCTGAGGTCATTTGATGTATACATTCTCCAAGACTTGCATTAGTTAACTTCATCATTACAGGTAATAATGATTCAAATCTTACACAGTTTTTTTTGCAAAGGTGCCTGTCATAT
Organism: Urechis unicinctus; assembly: GCA_034190875.2. Lineage (NCBI taxonomy): Eukaryota > Metazoa > Annelida > Polychaeta > Xenopneusta > Urechidae > Urechis > Urechis unicinctus. The sequence continues at coordinate 4,041,084 of CM067354.1, forward strand.
TGTTGTTAACGTCGGGTGGTTGGCATGTGATGCTTGGTGTATTGTTGTTAACGTCAGTTGGTTGATATGTGATGCCTGGGGTATTGTTGTTAACGTCAGTTGGTTGATATGTGATGCCTGGGGTATTGTTGTTAGCATCGGATGGTTGCTATGTGATGCCTGGTGTATTGTTGTTAACGCCGGGTGGTTGGTATGTGATGCCTGCTGTGTTGTAGTTAAAATCGGTTGGTTCTTATGTGATCCTGGTGTATTGTTGTTAACGTCAGGTGGTTTGTATGTGACGCCTGGTGTATTGTTGTGACGTCAGGTGTTTGGTATATACACATGATGTCAAATAAGCACATTGACAAATAAAAATAATATTGACTTTTGACTTGACGAATCCACCGCATCACATATGTTGTAAGATAAAACTGATATGATTGGTTGTTGCAACTTGGCACAGTGACAATTTAGCCCTCCCTCTACTCATATGGAACAAATACATCGCTTTAAATCCGACTGATGACGTAGTTGTAATTGAGGCAGTGTCCATTAAAACCCCATGTCCCTTGTCTAAGACGTCAGTCCTAGCATTCAATGCACCCCGCACACTCCCACTGCCGTGTCTATAGTTAACGGCCACTGAGGCGGCCATATGCTGGCACAGCTCAGCTGTAATTGTTAGATCCTTCGCCAGTATGCATAGTAAGTATGCATCGTAAGTATCCCTGGAAACAATCACGTTCACTTGGTTTGACGTTCGATATAGTCTTGTAGCTTCATTACCGGAGATTTTGTTACTGCCCCTAAACGAGATTTCGAGGTACTACGCTCTCACTCATTGGATGATGGTGTTCTTTATGACAACGTATATTGTCACCGTATTAGACGTTGGAAGTGGAACCTTGAACGACAACTCGTCTGACAGGTACGTAGATAATTTTACACTATAGGTATGTGCTGCTGAAAGAAGTTAATAAAAGGTGAGAGGTTTCTCTTATACTTATAAAATAATGATATACCTATAAAATAAGATGTACTGAAAAGTTAAGATATACTTATAAGATAAGATATACTTATAAGATATGATGTACTTATAAGATTAGATGTATTATAAGATAAGATATACTTATAACATAAGATATACTTATAAGATAAGATTAGATTTACCTATGAAATACTAATTCACGCAAATGGATAAGCTATTTGACCTTGTATCTACCAGCATCTGATCTAAAGGCTGTATTACTTTGGCAATGTACAGACGATGACTATTTTTCTGTACGCTAAATTGACTGTATGGATTATATTTTTTTCTATATTGCCAAGATTATTTACATTTTGAATGCACTAATTGACCTTCTTCCTGCCAGGTGCTTGATGTTATTGGGAAAAAAAAACAGTAGTGTTGCTGATGAGTATTGAATGTCATTAGCAGGTGAGTGTGTGCTGCATCAATACCACCGCGCTTGGTTGCCTTACAATAACAAGCAGAGACAACGCCCGCGTATTCTACAATGCTTCTTCGTAATGGTTAATGATTTTGTGTTATAATGAAGCGTGCACATTTCGACCATGCAAAGTATCTCTATGTGTGCAGGCTAAAATAACGTGGGCGGGTGCTTCCTGTGTCGTAAATACAAAATGATGACTCGAGGCGCGGATGAATCAGAAACAGTCAACACGTATTTTGTTTCGATAATCCTGAAAGAGTTTTCGCTATTAATGAAGACGATGTACGCTGGTTCATATTCAAAAGTAGCCGATCATATGCTGTGTAGAAGCAAACATACTAGCCGCTGAGCAGGATTTTGTCTTGGAAACAGGCGCTATACAAATGCTTCCTATGTGTATGTATGTATGTATGTATGTATGTATGTATGTATGTATGTATGTATGTATGTATGTATGTATGTCTGTATGTCTGGTCTGTATGTATGTATGTATGTCTGTATGTATGTATGTCTTGTATGTATGTATGTATGTATGTATGTATGTATGTATGTATGTATGTATGTATGTATGTATGATGTATGTATGTATGTATGTATGTATGTATGTATGTATGTATATGTAATGTATGTATGTATGTATGTATGTATGTATGTATGTATGTATGTATGTGTATGTATGTATGTTATGTATGTATGTATGTATGTATGTATGTATGTATGTATGTATGTGTATGTATGTATGTATGTATGTATGTATGTGTGTATGTATGTATGTATGTATGTATGTATGTATGTATGTCTGTATGTATGTATGTATGTATGTATGTATGTATGTATGTATGTATGTATGTATGTAGTGTGCTGTATGTATGTATGTATGTATGTATGTATGTATGTTGTGTATGTATGTATGTATGTATGTATGTATGTATGTATGTATGTATGTATGTATGTATGTATGTATGTATGATGTATGTATGTATGTATGTATGTATGTATGTATGTGTATGTATGTATGTATGTCTGTATGTATGTATGTGTTGTATGTATGTATGCTTGCATGTATATGTATGTATGTGTATGTATGTATGTATGTATGTATGTATGTATGTATGTATGTATGTATGTATGTATGTATGTATGTATGTATGTATTTATGTCTGCATGTATGCATGTATGCCTGTATGTATGTATGTATGTATGTATGTATGTATGTATGTATGTATGTATGTATGTTATGTATGTATGTATGTATGTATGTTTTGTTTGTTTAACTCATTTAGGGCACGTGATAAAGGTCGAAATTTTATTTTTAGATTGTTCGCCCCAATGGTGCTCAGAACCCAGAGGTTTTTACCTTGGTCGCAAAGTCAAGGTTATTGATAAATTAAAAAATTAATATTTAAATATCTCCATGGATTATGGTCCGATCGTCACAAAATTTACATCGTTGTGTAGCTTGATTTAATTGTTTCTTTATGTATGTTAGCCTCAGTTCAAAAAAAGTTTTTACCAATATTTCGCTCTTGCAAAATCGTCAATACATGTCCAATGGAAAACAAATTCGGTCACATGTCCTCCGATGACGTCATATCTAGTTACAAAAGCATCATAGTTTTAAAACAATGACACAAGTTCAATGCTTAATATTGCCGTGGATAATAATTCGATTTTGACAGTTTTGCATATTCTGAAATTATAATGTAAGTGTTAACTTTTTTGTGAAATATATGTTATTGTCAATAATGCTTTTAAAAAATTCTAGCAGATCGAAAATTTCTTGTTGCCAAAATCGCTAAACATTTTAATTTCGCAATTAATAAACCAATTATCGTCCGATTGTGAAAAAATAAACGGCTGAATGAATTTTCAAAATTATGATTGACATGCTCTATCATGATACTCTTCGCTTTAGTTGGGAAAAAATGGTCTCATGGACAATAGCTTGTTTGTCTATTGCAACATTAACTTGTCTGTTTATATAAACCATCTTGAACTTTTTCACCAGTCCTGGTTTAGTCCGACTTGAACACGCTGTGGCAAATTGACAGGAGACCTGACAACTGCTCCCACCGGACTAATCGAACGTGTCTGGTGCGAATTAATCAAAGTGGAAGCGCAAGGGCAACATTAAACCTGCGATAACACACACATCCATCACTGACCAGAGAGAGATTTTTCCTCTGCCTACTCGACAGAACACTGTTGTACCTAATGTACTCGTTTATAGCTATTTATTCTATATAACATGAAATCAAGCTATATCAATTAGAAATTTACGCCAGAATTGATTGTTTTTTTCCGTCGTTACTGGTCAAACAATAAGGCACACAATTGAAAAACATTATGGCCAACCTGAATAGGAAACGAGCAAACGATGTGGCTTGATTCACAACTTTCCGCTGTGAAATACGGCTACCCAAGTCTATCGTCTGTGTAATACATACAGTATCAGCAGCATCAGCAGCAGCAGCAGCATCAGCAGCATCAGCAGCAGCAGCAGCATCAGCAGCATAAGCAGCAGCAGCAGCAGCAGCATCATCAGCAGCAGCAGCAGCAGTATCAGCAGTATCAGCAGTATCAGCAGCAGGGAGGAATTATGTGACTTGACATGATATGTTACAGATCCATTCACAAAGAGGCAGCGCTAATCTGTGAGGATCGATAGAGGTTACCTATCAGCACATAGGATCAGGTCTCGGCTGAACACTAGGCTGTAGCATGTGTGGCGTAACATGAAATAGAAATTAATTATTTTGTGTTATAGACAGAGAACTTAACACAAATGTTGTTTAATTCCGCTGCCTTGCCTCGATGACGGTGTGTGTGCTGCTCTACAACACCCGAGCCCCTACCGCCATGGAGCTTCTACTCGCTAAGGTCCTGTTAGATCAATTCAGTGGAATATAAAAAAGCGTCCCGTCACATGCGTCCTTGTGACAGAACGCATAGTTAGACACGTTTACAACACAGAAACGTCCGCGGGACATACCGCGTTACTCAACGTCCATTGGCAACGCCCCACTCAACACATCCAGATGACAAAACCTTTAAATAGTGGGAAGCCATTTACTGCACGCTTACGGTCTACGGCCGCAATTCTTATATACGTCTAGTCGATACTGTGGCGGGCTATTATCATTTTCTGCGCTGCTTCGCCCTGGTTCACTAGCAAACTATGATGTCGGTGACGAATCAACGGAATCGCTTGTAAATTCCCTCTAGCGGTCCCGCAAATAGAGCAATATACAATATGACGCTTCCTGGCGCGCTGAGTAAATTTCCTTCACTGATTCTATGATTGACATTAATTGACTTAATTGGTGGGTTAGCCGGGCAAGGCGAGATCATAACTGACAAGGTTAATTGGCGAAGGCTACATTAAGATGTTCATTTTTCACTTATTCTTACAACTTGCTGTGCCAAAAATACCGTTTTCACTTGCTATAGTTAAGCCGTAGCACAACTGTTGCGTCGTTAAGTAGAGAATTGGGCAGTGCTAGCCTGGGCCGTACGGGGGAAGCAGTTATGGTCATAATGCGTTATAACATGATGAAGTTCTTAACGCTTGCTATTCGCGATCTGTAGTATTCTAGTATGATTCTGAGTTCAACAATAATAGATCCTTGCTGAGTAATACAGCTTACCATGGGTTTCTCGTTCCATTATCAAGTGATGCCTATATCGAAGTCAATCTTGAAGAGGCATTTTTCACCCAATGCATATCGCTCTGGTTATTAAGAAAGCTAAGGAAAATATCCTATGCATGAGTATACAGAGTTTAAGGTGTCCAGGATCTTCTAGTATTGACAAGGCCCTACTAGCTGCAAACCTTTAAACCCTTCAGTGTCAGCAGGGGGCCCTTTAAACGTTTTGTGATGTGATCCTTGTGGTTGGCATATTTTTACATCTTCAGCGTCAGTAAAATCGTGTTTCTCATCTAGGGTAGGTTGTATTAGCATAACTGACAAAATATTCTCCTAAATTGGTCCCAGATCTGAACGCTATTCTTGAAATATATGAATGATTTACAGACTAGGGTCTCATACCATACCGGGCCCACACATTGCGGTTAATCGATGTTAGAGGAACACATGAACGACATGATCTACCTGAAAGCAGATCAATGAACGACTTGATCTACCTGAGGGCAGATCTACCTGAGAGCAGACCAATGAATCGTTGATTTGGTTGGGTCTCCAAGATGAACCCATAATTCTTAATCTACTGTTACCTGTTACTGCTGTTATGGCGGGTGTTGTGATTCAGAGACGCATATAGTTTTGCAACTTGCCAAGCGACAACAAAGTTTGAAGCAATCCTCCTATTCCGTTTATAAGCGTACATTCACCAGGTGAATCTATTATACATTTGATACCGATGCCCTACTGCAGCAAAAGTATCATGTAGAGTAATAATGTCTTGTGACGTCACACGGAGAGTTATTCTGTCGACCTATTTGTTGACCCGCATGTCAACAATTCAAATTATGATCGGCTACATCGATATAATCGCATAGAAAACACAGTTTTAGTGGACGTATATGTCAGATTAGAAAGGAAACATCAGCCAAATTGCAATATATATTGACGTCACGAAAACTGCCGTTACAGCGACCATATGTAGAAACATTGAATGTTAAACATTATTAGTGTCGAAAAAGGTTTCGAACCTATTGTACCCGAAAAGTGTTTAGTTTCAGTTGAAGTAATTCTGTGAGCGAAATGTTAAATTCATATATGATCAGTAAACCATCTTTAGAAGTCCTGGTCTAGTCCCGCTTGAACGCTCTTTGGCAAATTGACTGGAGACCTGACAAGTGCCCCCTCCGGACCATTCCAGTGTTTCTGGCGCCAAAGCATCTCAGTTGAAACGCGAAGGCAATATATAAACCTGCGATAGCGCTTGACCTTAGAACCACACAACCCCTCATTCCCCAGGGGGAGATATAATAGTGCAGACTTGACAGGATAAGACACACCATAGTCAAGTTCAAGGGCGTGTGATTTTATAAAATTAGCTAAAAGCTCCCTAGGCACTCGATTAAATATCGCTGTCGGGCGACAGTCTCCACGAAGCCAAATAACGCGTTGTCTTTGCAACAGCTTTAGGGATCCATCCGGATGTACCCTATATTGACGTCATCGTCACTCCCCTGAGGTCATTTGATGTATACATTCTCCAAGACTTGCATTAGTTAACTTCATCATTACAGGTAATAATGATTCAAATCTTACACAGTTTTTTTTGCAAAGGTGCCTGTCATATTGTTGTTAACGTCGGGTGGTTGGCATGTGATGCTTGGTGTATTGTTGTTAACGTCAGTTGGTTGATATGTGATGCCTGGGGTATTGTTGTTAACGTCAGTTGGTTGCTATGTGATGCCTGGTGTATTGTTGTTAACGCCGGGTGGTTGGTATGTGATGCCTGCTGTGTTGTAGTTAAAATCGGTTGGTTCTTATGTGATCCTGGTGTATTGTTGTTAACGTCAGGTGGTTTGTATGTGACGCCTGGTGTATTGTTGTGACGTCAGGTGTTTGGTATATACACATGATGTCAAATAAGCACATTGACAAATAAAAATAATATTGACTTTTGACTTGACGAATCCACCGCATCACATATGTTGTAAGATAAAACTGATATGATTGGTTGTTGCAACTTGGCACAGTGACAATTTAGCCCTCCCTCTACTCATATGGAACAAATACATCGCTTTAAATCCGACTGATGACGTAGTTGTAATTGAGGCAGTGTCCATTAAAACCCCATGTCCCTTGTCTAAGACGTTAGTCCTAGCATTCAATGCACCCCGCACACACTCCCACTGCCGTGTCTATAGTTAACGGCCACTGAGGCGGCCATATGCTGGCACAGCTCAGCTGTAATTGTTAGATCCTTCGCCAGTATGCATAGTAAGTATGCATCGTAAGTATCCCTGGAAACAATCACGTTCACTTGGTTTGACGTTCGATATAGTCTTGTAGCTTCATTACCGGAGATTTTGTTACTGCCCCTAAACGAGATTTCGAGGTACTACGCTCTCACTCATTGGATGATGGTGTTCTTTATGACAACGTATATTGTCACCGTATTAGACGTTGGAAGTGGAACCTTGAACGACAACTCGTCTGACAGGTACGTAGATAATTTTTACACTATAGGTATGTGCTGCTGAAAGAAGTTAATAAAAGGTGAGAGAGTTTTCTCTTATACTTATAAAATAATGATATACCTATAAAATAAGATGTACTGAAAAGTTAAGATATACTTATAAGATAAGATATACTTATAAGATATGATGTACTTATAAGATTAGATGTATTATAAGATAAGATATACTTATAACATAAGATATACTTATAAGATAAGATTAGATTTACCTATGAAATACTAATTCAAGCAAATGGATAAGCTATTTGACCTTGTATCTACCAGCATCTGATCTAAAGGCTGTATTACTTTGGCAATGTACAGACGATGACTATTTTTCTGTACGCTAAATTGACTGTATGGATTATATTTTTTTCTATATTGCCAAGATTATTTACATTTTGAATGCACTAATTGACCTTCTTCCTGCCAGGTGCTTGATGTTATTGGGAAAAACAGTAGTGTTGCTGATGAGTATTGAATGTCATTAGCAGGTGAGTGTGTGCTGCATCAATACCACCGCGCTTGGTTGCCTTACAATAACAAGCAGAGACAACGCCCGCGTATTCTACAATGCTTCTTCGTAATGGTTAATGATTTTGTGTTATAATGAAGCGTGCACATTTCGACCATGCAAAGTATCTCTATGTGTGCAGGCTAAAATAACGTGGGCGGGTGCTTCCTGTGTCGTAAATACAAAATGATGACTCGAGGCGCGGATGAATCAGAAACAGTCAACACGTATTTTGTTTCGATAATCCTGAAAGAGTTTTCGCTATTAATGAAGACGATGTACGCTGGTTCATATTCAAAAGTAGCCGATCATATGCTGTGTAGAAGCAAACATACTAGCCGCTGAGCAGGATTTTGTCTTGGAAACAGGCGCTATACAAATGCTTCCTATGTATGTATGTATGTTTGTATGTATGTATGTATGTATGTATGTATGTATGTATGTATGTATGTATGTATGTATGTATGTATGTATGTATGTATGTATGTATGTATGTATGTATGTATGTATGTGTATGTATGTATGTATGTATGTATGTATGTATGTATGTATGTATGTATGTATGTATGTATGTATGTATGTATGTATGTATGTATGTATGTATGTATGGTATGTGTGTCTGTGTGTGTGTGTGTGTGTGTGTGTGTGTGTGTGTGTGTGTGTATGTATGTATGTATGTATGTATGTATGTATGTATGTATGTATGTCTGTATGTATCTATCTGTATGTCTGTATGTATGTATGTATGTATGTATGTATGTATGTATGTATGTGTATGTATGTATGTATGTATGTCTGTATGTCTGTATGTATGTATGTATGTCTGTATGTATGTATGTATGTATGTATGTATTGTATGCATGTCTGTATGTATGTATGTATGTATGTATGTATGTGTATGTATGTATGTATGTATGTTATGTATGTATGTATGTATGTATGTATGTATGTATGTATGTATGTATGTATGTATGTATGTATGTATGTATGTATGTATGTATGTATGTATGTATGTATGTATGTATGTATGTATGTATGTATGTATGCATCCATGCATGCATGTATGTATGTATGTATGTATGTATGTATGTATGTATGTATGTATGTATGTATGTATGTATGTATGTATGTATGTATGTATGTATGTATGTATGTATGTATGTATGTATGTATGTATGTATGTATGTATGTATCCATGCATGCATGTATGTATGTATGTATGTATGTATGTATGTATGTATGTATGTATGTATGTATGTATGTATGTATGTATGTATGTATGTATGTATGTATGTATGTATGTATGTATGTATGTATGTATGTATGTATGTATGTATGAATGTATGTATGTATGTATGTATGTATGTATGTATGTATGTATGTATGTATGTATGTATGTATGTATGTTTGTTTGTTTGTTAACTCAATTTAGGGCACGTGATAAAGGTCGAAATTTTATTTTTAAGATTGTTCGCCCCAATGGTGCTCAGAACCCAGAGGTTTTTACCTTGGTCGCAAAGTCAAGGTCATTGATAAATTAAAAAATTAATATTTAAAATATCTCCATGGATTATGGTCCGATCGTCACAAAATTTACATCGTTGTGTAGCTTGATTTAATTGTTTCTTTATGTATGTTAGCCTCAGTTCAAAAAAAGTTTTACCAATATTTCGCTCTTGCAAAATCGTCAATACATGTCCAATGGAAAACAAATTCGGTCACATGTCCTCCGATGACGTCATATCTAGTTACAAAAGCATCATAGTTTTAAAACAATGACACAAGTTCAATGCTTAATATTGCCGTGGATAATAATTCGATTTTGACAGTTTGCATATTCTGAAATTATAATGTAAGTGTTAACTTTTTTGTGAAATATATGTTATTGTCAATAATGCTTTTAAAAAATTCTAGCAGATCGAAAATTTCTTGTTGCCAAAATCGCTAAACATTTTAATTTCGCAATTAATAAACCAATTATCGTCCGATTGTGAAAAAATAAACGGCTGAATGAATTTTCAAAATTATGATTGACATGCTCTATCATGATACTCTTCGCTTTAGTTGGGAAAAAAATGGTCTCATGGACAATAGCTTGTTTGTCTATTGCAACATTAACTTGTCTGTTTATATAAACCATCTTGAACTTTTTCACCAGTCCTGGTTTAGTCCGACTTGAACACGCTGTGGCAAATTGACAGGAGACCTGACAACTGCTCCCACCGGACTAATCGAACGTGTCTGGTGCGAATTAATCAAAGTGGAAGCGCAAAGGCAACATTAAACCTGCGATAACACACACATCCATCACTGACCAGAGAGAGATTTTCCCTCTGCCTACTCGACAGAACACTGTTGTACCTAATGTACTCGTTTATAGCTATTTATTCTATATAACATGAAATCAAGCTATATCAATTAGAAATTTACGCCAGAATTGATTGGTTTTTTCCGTTGTTACTGGTCAAACAATAAGGCACACAATTGAAAAACATTATGGCCAACCTGAATAGGAAATATTTTTACATCTTCAGCGTCAGTAAAATCGTGTTTCTCATCTAGGCTAGGTTGTATTAGCATAACTGACAAATATTCTCCTAAATTGGTCCAAGATCTGAACGCTATTCTTGAAATATATGAATGATTTACAGACTAGGGTCTCATACCATACCGGGCCCACACATTGCGGTTAATCGATGTTAGAGGAACATGAACGACATGATCTACCTGAAAGCAGATCAATGAACGACTTGATCTACCTGAGGGCAGATCTACCTGAGAGCAGACCAATGAATCGTTGATTTGGTTGGGTCTCCAAGATGAACCCATAATTCTACTGTTACCTGTTACTGCTGTTATGGCGGGTGTTGTGATTCAGAGACGCATATAGTTTTGCAACTTGCCAAGCGACAACAAAGTTTGAAAGCAATCCTCCTATTCCGTTTATAAGCGTACATTCACCAGGTGAATCTATTATACATTTGATACCGATGCCCTACTGCAGCAAAAGTATCATGTAGAGTAATAATGTCTTGTGACGTCACACGGAGAGTTATTCTGTCGACCTATTGTTGACCCGCATGTCAACAATTCAAATTATGATCGGCTACATCGATATAATCGCATAGAAAACACAGTTTTAGTGGACGTATATGTCAGATTAGAAAGGAAACATCAGCCAAATTGCAATATATATTGACGTCACGAAAACTGCCGTTACAGCGACCATATGTAGAAACATTGAATGTTAAACATTATTAGTGTCGAAAAAGGTTTCGAACCTATTGTACCCGAAAAGTGTTTAGTTTCAGTTGAAGTAATTCTGTGAGCGAAATGTTAAATTCATATATGATCAGTAAACCATCTTTAGAAGTCCTGGTCTAGTCCCGCTTGAACGCTCTGTGGCAAATTGACTGGAGACCTGACAAGTGCCCCCTCCGGACCATTCCAGTGTTTCTGGCGCCAAAGCATCTCAGTTGAAACGCGAAGGCAATATATAAACCTGCGATAGCGCTTGACCTTAGAACCACACAACCCCCTCATTCCCCAGGGGGAGATATAATAGTGCAGACTTGACAGGATAAGACACACCATAGTCAAGTTCAAGGGCGTGTGATTTTATAAAATTAGCTAAAAGCTCCCTAGGCACTCGATTAAATATCGCTGTCGGGCGACAGTCTCCACGAAGCCAAATAACGCGTTGTCTTTGCAACAGCTTTAGGGATCCATCCGGATGTACCCTATATTGACGTCATCGTCACTCCCCTGAGGTCATTTGATGTATACATTCTCCAAGACTTGCATTAGTTAACTTCATCATTACAGGTGATAATGATTCAAATCTTACACAGTTTTTTTAGCAAAGGTGCCTGTCATATTGTTGTTAACGTCGGGTGGTTGGCATGTGATGCTTGGTGTATTGTTGTTAACGTCAGTTGGTTGATATGTGATGCCTGGGGTATTGTTGTTAACGTCAGTTGGTTGATATGTGATGCCTGGGGTATTGTTGTTAGCATCGGATGGTTGCTATGTGATGCCTGGTGTATTGTTTGTTAACGCCGGGTGGTTGGTATGTGATGCCTGCTGTGTTGTAGTTAAAATCGGTTGGTTCTTATGTGATCCTGGTGTATTGTTGTTAACGTCAGGTGGTTTGTATGTGACGCCTGGTGTATTGTTGTGACGTCAGGTGTTTGGTATATACACATGATGTCAAATAAGCACATTGACAAATAAAAATAATATTGACTTTTGACTTGACGAATCCACCGCATCACATATGTTGTAAGATAAAACTGATATGATTGGTTGTTGCAACTTGGCACAGTGACAATTTAGCCCTCCCTCTACTCATATGGAACAAATACATCGCTTTAAATCCGACTGATGACGTAGTTGTAATTGAGGCAGTGTCCATTAAAACCCCATGTCCCTTGTCTAAGACGTCAGTCCTAGCATTCAATGCACCCCGCACACTCCCACTGCCGTGTCTATAGTTAACGGCCACTGAGGCGGCCATATGCTGGCACAGCTCAGCTGTAATTGTTAGATCCTTCGCCAGTATGCATAGTAAGTATGCATCGTAAGTATCCCTGGAAACAATCACGTTCACTTGGTTTGACGTTCGATATAGTCTTGTAGCTTCATTACCGGAGATTTTGTTACTGCCCCTAAACGAGATTTCGAGGTACTACGCTCTCACTCATTGGATGATGGTGTTCTTTATGACAACGTATATTGTCACCGTATTAGACGTTGGAAGTGGAACCTTGAACGACAACTCGTCTGACAGGTACGTAGATAATTTTACACTATAGGTATGTGCTGCTGAAAGAAGTTAATAAAAGGTGAGAGGTTCTCTTATACTTATAAAATAATGATATACCTATAAAATAAGATGTACTAAAAAGTTAAGATATACTTATAAGATAAGATATACTTATAAGATATGATGTACTTATAAGATTAGATGTATTATAAGATAAGATATACTTATAACATAAGATATACTTATAAGATAAGATTAGATTTACCTATGAAATACTAATTCACGCAAATGGATAAGCTATTTGACCTTGTATCTACCAGCATCTGATCTAAAGGCTGTATTACTTTGGCAATGTACAGACGATGACTATTTTTCTGTACGCTAAATTGACTGTATGGATTATATTTTTTTCTATATTGCCAAGATTATTTACATTTTGAATGCACTAATTGACCTTCTTCCTGCCAGGTGCTTGATGTTATTGGGAAAAACAGTAGTGTTGCTGATGAGTATTGAATGTCATTAGCAGGTGAGTGTGTGCTGCATCAATACCACCGCGCTTGGTTGCCTTACAATAACAAGCAGAGACAACGCCCGCGTATTCTACAATGCTTCTTCGTAATGGTTAATGATTTTGTGTTATAATGAAGCGTGCACATTTCGACCATGCAAAGTATCTCTATGTGTGCAGGCTAAAATAACGTGGGCGGGTGCTTCCTGTGTCGTAAATACAAAATGATGACTCGAGGCGCGGATGAATCAGAAACAGTCAACACGTATTTTGTTTCGATAATCCTGAAAGAGTTTTCGCTATTAATGAAGACGATGTACGCTGGTTCATATTCAAAAGTAGCCGATCATATGCTGTGTAGAAGCAAACATACTAGCCGCTGAGCAGGATTTTGTCTTGGAAACAGGCGCTATACAAATGCTTCCTATGTATGTATGTATGTTTGTATGTATGTATGTATGTATGTATGTATGTATGTATGTATGTATGTATGTATGTATGTATGTATGTATGTATGTATGTATGTATGTATGTATGTATGTATGTATGTATGTATGTATGTATGTATGTATGTATGTATGTATGTATGTATGTATGTGTGTATGTATGTATGTATGTATGTATGTATGTATGTATGTATCTGTATGTATGTATGTATGTATGTATGTCTGTATGTGTGTGTATGTATGTATGTATGTATGTATGTATGTATGTATGTATGTATGTCTGTATGTATGTATGCATGCATGCATGCATGTATGTATGTATGTATGTATGTATGTATGTATGTATGTATGTATGTATGTATGTATGTATGTATGTATGTATGTATGTATGCGTGCGTGCGCGCGTGCGTGCGTGCGTGCGTGCGTGCGTGCGTGCGTGCGTGCGTGTGTGTGTGTGTGTGTGTGTGTGTATGTATGTATGTATGTATGTATGTATGTATGTATGTATGTATGTATGTATGTATGTATATGTATGTATGTATGTATGTATGTATGTATGTATGTATGTATGTATGTATGTATGTATGTATGTATGTATGTATGTATGTATGTATGTATGTATGTGTATGTCTGTGAATGTATGTATGTATGTATGTATGTATGTATGTATGTATGTATGTATGTATGTATGTATGTATGTATGTATGTATGTATGTATGTATGTATGTATGTATGTATGTATGTATGTATGTCTGTATGCATGCATGCATGCATGCATGTATGTATGTATGTATGTATGTATGTATGTATGTATGTATGTATGTATGTATGTATGTATGTATGTATGTATGTATGTATGTATGTATGTATGTATGTATGTATGTATGTATGTATGTATGTATGTATGTATGTGCATGTATGTATGTATGTATGTATGTATGTATGTATGTATGTATGTATGTATGTATGTATGTATGTATGTATGTATGTATGTATGTATGTATGTATGTATGTATGTATGTATGTATGTATGTATGTATGTATGTATGTATGTATGTATGTATGTATGTATGTATGTATGTATGTATGTATGTATGTATGTATGTGTATGTATGTATGTATGTATGTATGTATGTATGTATGTATGTATGAATGTATGTATGTATGTATGAATGTATGCATGTATGTATGTATGCATGTATGTATGTATGTATGTATGTTTGTTTATGTATGTATGTATATATGTATGAAGAGACACACACAGGCTCATCTCGCCTCTCAGTTGAGCTTTAGAGTTGCGCCTTCTATTTCACATCCAACATTCAGCTAATGCATGCTGTAATGGATGTGGTTATGTGACTCAGCCTTGAAAACGGAGGCCAATAATGACCTTTACGCACGATAACCTTTACACGGACATCATATATCAAACAACATATCAAGGTTGTTGCGGTATAGTTGATTATGATCACATCATTAATCCTACAGCTTCTTCACGGCTTACCTTCAAAGTTCAATTTACCTGTGTGTTGATTGTATCTTGTGCTGTCTTTCGGAGTTTCCCGGAACTATGAAATCAACATTCGGTCGGTGGCAATTAAGTATAGTAGTTTGGGGTGGTGGGATTGTCACATATGGTGAAGCTTGGGCTGGTGTAATTGTCACATGTGGTGAAGCTTGGGCTGATGTAATTGACATATGTGGTGAAGCTTGGGCTTGTGTAATTGTCACATGTGGTGAAGCTTGGGCTGATGTAATTGTCATATGTGGTGAAGCTTGGGCTGGTGTAATTGCCGCATGTGATGAAGCTTGGGCTGGTGTAATTGTTATATCTGGTGAAGCTTGGGCTGGTGTAATTGCCGCATGTGGTGAAGCTAGGGCTGGTGTATTTGCCACATATGGAGAGGCTTGGGCTGGTGTTATTGCCACATGTGGTGAAACTTGGGCTGGTGTAATTACCGCATGTGACGAAGCAAGGCTGGTGTATTTGCCGCATGTGGTGAAGCTAGAGCTGGTGTAATTACCGCATGTGATGAAGCTTGGGCTGGTGTAATTGCCACATGCGATGAAGCTAGGGTTGGTGTGATTGCCGCATGTGGTGAAGCTTGGGCTGGTGTAATTGCCGCATGCGATGAAGCTAGGGTTGGTGTAATTGCCACATGCGATATAGCTAGGGTTGGTGTAATTGCCGCATGTGATGAAGCAAGGGTTGGTGTAATTGTCACATATGGAGAGGCTTGGGCTGGTGTAATTGCCGCATGTGATGAAGCTAGGGTTGGTGTAATTGCCACATGCGATGAAGCTAGGGTTGGTGTAAGTGCCGCATGCGATGAAGCTAGGGTTGGTGTAATTGCCGCATGTGATGAAGCTAGGCCTGGTGTAATTGTCACATATGGAGAGGCTTGGGCTGATGTAATTGTCATTGGTGGTGAAGCTTGGGCTGATGCAATTGCCACATGTGGAGAAGTTTAGGCTGGTGTAATTGCCACGTTTGGTGTGGCTTGGGCGGATATAATTGCCACATGTGGTGTGACTTGAGCTAGTGTCATTGTCACATGTGGTGTGACTTGAGCTAGTGTCACTGCCACATGTTGTGTGACTTGAGCTGGTGTCATTGCCACATGTGGTGTGACTTGAGCTGGTCTCATTGCCACATGTGGTGTGACTTGAGCTGGTCTCATTGTCATATATGGTGAAGCTTTCATCAGAGCGAGTGTTTAGGCTTGGAAGGTGCTCTTTCTAATAGTGAAACCTTCTGTTTTTGAAGCCAAATCAAGCGAATAGGTTTCTCGGAGTAAGTGGAAGAGGACAGCTGTTTATTGTCAATGACCTGGATGAGTGGATGATGTAGATACATTCCATGATGAAAGTGGTGCTTAGTACGAGCTTGGATGGGAGTTGCCTATTCCCAATTAAGAAATAATTATTCTCAAAAAATGATAGAGTTTCCGACTAATAAGATATTGCACATCACGATATATCAATGTTCAGTATGATTGCCACCTTTACACTCGTTCACACGTGACCACTGTATGCTCGTATAAACACGCCCCGCTCCAACCCCAGAAGCCTCCCACGGGACTAATGTTTCTGGCTTTGCTTCCACGGATAACAACACGGTATCTGTTCAAACATTGGCCTGTTGATCTAGTCTTTTTACCTCTGATTTTTCACCACCCACCGTGGGGAAAGTAGAATGTCGAAATCGGAGTTTGACCTCATTTTATTATGTGAATCACGGTGTAATAATGGCTTAAAACGCCGCACAAAAAAATACCACAAATAGTCATTAATAGTAAGATAGGCTGTTTTCGCCAATATCATCTCTGCTGCTGCCAACAACATTGAATCCCCAGTCCATGCTCGTCTGCATACGCTTGTGGTGCTCTTAATGAATATGCAGGATGGCGTCAACGGCTGGTCGATAAACATGCTCACATTTACAGGAAACCATTACTTTGAATTTCTAGTGATGAAGGCGCCATTTGGTATCTGGTGAAGCGTATAGATCGAGACAGACTGTGTGGGCTCGTAGCAATCAGCCCGACACGGCTGTGGCATTGTCGACAATTGCACGACATCAATTATCTCTACAGGAGTGTTTACTGTTTTGCTGTAAACGCCGCAAGCCGCACGAATTCGCGGTAAGCGTGGGAGGTTGAATAAGGCCTGACAGCAAACAGGGCGATGATGGGTATACCCGTTCAAGCGATGCTGGTGTCTGTCAGCAAGCACTTTATAACAACTACTAAAAACCTGGTGGAAAAAGAATAGAGACAAATGAACACTTAATATCGACCGTATAGTTTCAATCCAGTTTGACTCCCATTTCTTTAAAAAAACATGCGTGATTTGCATGCAATGTTCTATAAAGGTGGAGTTAAAACTATCGAAGAGTAAAATAAGCCTGATTTATGAGAATATTGTAGCAATGATTAAATAGTAAACGCTGGGACAAGCGGTGAATTAGGATCTTCAGGTCGGTTTTCCAAGTTAAAGAGACACGACCGATGCAAACGCTGAAAGGAAACAGGTCAGTTGTCGGTTTCGTCGGACAGTGATAGTGTAGAAATTTTATTCAATTACCCACAGAACCTCCCTTTTCAATCATTATGATTGCTTGATATTTATGATGTATTTAAAGTTATCTTTATGCACTTTATCTGACCTTTTTCTACCATGAAGAACACTGTTAGTGTGGAGCTGCCACTTATCAGAGATATACCTAAGTATGGTCAATGTTGAAAAGTGTAACTTGATAGATATAAAGTTTGAACTTAATTTCTCATCTGTTGTTTTCATGTTATTCAAATGTCTACACAATATTTAAAAAATAGTGTAATCCGCGTAATTTTGTACATTACTGGACGGCTTTTATAATTGTGATGTTAATAACATGCTGTGATGCATGGCAAGAATTATTGCATACAGTTGATTGGTTTTTAGGTTCCAGAAACCTTCTGCACAGACCAGATGATTCATGATCGTCAATTATTCCTTCTGTATCTACTTGATGGACAGCTTATATAGAAAACAAGACAAATTGGCATATCCCTGATAAATCAAAGAAACGCGCTCGTTCGTCAAAGGTTCATAAAAATCTTCCCGAATGTTTCTTGCCCCTAGACTAAGTACCCGAGTAAAGCTGTTAAAAACGATCTGGTGGGAAGACGCATTCCAGACCATACACGTGTATGGTCGTGCACAGATGATATCGTATAATCGGACTAATTTCATGTTGTGCACAAATCAACAGTCGTCACCCGTCCGTTTCGTATGCTGTGCCGCCCCGGGGCCCGCACTTTCTCATCAATACAACGTACATTCGCATCTCTTCCGATTGTCTTCTGCTTCTCTGGCTCCAATTGGTGTAAGGCAAAAGTTGTCCCCGTTCAAACCGCAACACTACTCATAAAAATAGCATGTGAAAAAAGAATCCTTTAGTGGAAAGGCATAATTTACAAGGCAGTAATTCCTGCGATGTAAATGTCCCCGCGAATATCGAGATATGGATATATGAGAGGAATATCACAGTTATTAGGTTTCTATGAATCATTGAGAGAAGTTCACATTTTCATAAAGATAATCTACGCTGTGTGGAACAGAAGAACCAGGTCACATGTCATGAAGAAGAAATATAACAGCTGGGGCGCGACACCAACAGTCATGTATATATTCACATGTAAAACTGACCTTATTTGCGATATGTTCTGCGATCCAGCTGTGAAAACGAGGCTTCATGAGCCCATAATGCGCGAGAACACATGCTCGGTTGCTGTGAATCTGTACAAACAGGTAAGAGCCCAGGCAGGTGTAATCTTCTCTGTTATCAGCGCAACACCCTCTGTTGCTACGTTCCACCTTACCTTCAGAAATAAATTGGCATGGAATTTATCATGTGATAGCTGTCTGATCTCCAAAGCATTTGATATGGCAAACCGAGCCTCTATAGAAATCAAAGCCCAACAGTTAGGTATATCAAGTTTAGCACTTAATTGGATCAACAACTTTTTATCAAACAGAAGTTAAAGCTAATAATACCTTATCCAATCCTCACAGTACAGAAAATGGAGTACCTCAAGGAAGTGTTTTGTCTCCTGTCCCATTCCTTCTTCTGCTTCTGTATATGCTGATGATATAACCATCTGGGCTACTGGCAAATTATCATCTGAATTAACCAAATCCCTACAAACTCATCTAAATAGCATTGACAAATAGGCCTCTAAATGGAGAGTCACATTTTCTCCTCAAAATCCAAAGTTGTACATTTTGGTACAAATAAAGCTAACAACACTCCCACTTTCTTCATTGATAATAAACCCATCCCAGAACATGATTCCGTTGAATTTTTAGGTATCATTCTTTATAAAGATCTTACCTGGAGGGAACACACGCAGCACACAGTTACAAAATGTCAGAAGTTCACCAACCTTCTCAGATACATAAGCGGCACCTCCTGGGGCGCAAACAAGGAGACATCCTGCAAAATACACGCAATCCATTCTTTGCAACATATCCTTTATGGGGCTCCAGCCATGGTTACTGCATCTAAGACAACCCTCCTCAAATTAGAGAAAGCACAATCAGCCACGCTCAGAGCCATTACAAGAACACATCGATCTTCATCTATAAATTCCCTTCAGGGATCCACTGGTTTTCCACCCATTCCCCTACAAATACTCAGAGCCACCCTTAGATATGAAGCTAGAGCTGTCACATACCATCTCCCCAACAAATTCATTTTTTAAGAAACCTGATATTCTTACACTTCTAGACGACGTAAAACTATCCGTCATTTCACCATCCCTTTCTCACTACATCTTTCTACAATATCCTGTCCTATTCCTCCTTGGCATCTTTCTAACCCTATTATCAATACCGAATTATCAGGAAAAATATCTCATGACAATCCATCATTTAACAAATCTCTGGCGCTTGATTTCATTGACAAACTACCAGCCAATTCCACCCACCTTTATACAGATGGTTCCTAAAATAATATCAGTACTTCCTTTGCTCTAACTATTCCGTCCTTTCAATACACCAAATCTGCCCGAATTCAGCCCTTCTTTTCTATCTTTACAGCTGAAGCACTGGCTATTATCAATGCCTTAATATTAGCTCTTCAATTAAATTTCATCAACCTCAAAATGTTCACAGATTCTCTATCAGTCATTACAGCTTTTAAAGGTAAAATCCTTAATCCCTTCATTAAAGAAATCCAATATCTTTCCTCCTTACTTTCTTACCAAATTCAACTGCTTCAATAATATGGATTCCAGCACATTGTAGGATCCTTGGTAATGAAATTGCCGATTCGGCAGCTAAACAATCACATACTGATCCCTTTATTCAACCCATTTCTCTCGACCTAAACACTCACTATCTACTCATTAAGAATCTTATCGCCCAAACCTGGCAACAAGATTGGAACTCATCAAACTCTTCATATAAACTAATCAAACCTACAATAGATTTTCAACCCCAAATATTTCATCCAAATACTCCTTCAGACCGAATCCTAACCTCAATAGCATTGAGTAACCCCCCTCTCAATTTCTATAAAGCTAAACATAATAACAACCAAAATCCCAAATGTAACTTCTGCCATTCCCCCGAAAACATTTATCATGTTTATATGCCCGAAATATCATTCCCAGCGCATTCCTCTCATAAGCAAACTTAAACAAGCTAAATACTCCCTAAACATTAAATATCTTTTCTGCTCCAATATTATCAAAAGTACCATTACTTATATTCTCACTACCAAACGTTTTGTTATCAACAATTAACTTATCGCTACTTTCCTCCCACTTTAATTGTTGATCCATCAAATTGGTATTTTTCATCCTCTTCCAATCATCTCTGAACTTAGTTTTCTTCTGCCCCACCTTAGTTTTAACCTATTTAGGTACCCCCATGCACATCCAACATGGGATCTTTAGGGCTTCTTTTAATTCTTACTTTAATGGACTGGAGTAGCCCCCAGTGTGTGGTATCGTCTTAGTTGCACTTTCCTACACCCTTGTAAGGTGCACTTCATTCATTGTTTTTTGTTCCTATCATTTAAATTAATGAAACAATCAAGGGGCCCATTTACAGCTCTAAACTTCTCTGCTCTTACATCATACAAATAACCCTTCAATATGTTCAAATTTCTTATTTGTCCTGTGTTAACCTGAATCATTTGACCGCCTTTCGCTGTACATGGCCAAAAGAAGCCGAACAGCGTTAAATTTGGAATCAACAACAACAACAACAATTGCCTAACACGACGTAGTGTAACAACTGACACTAAGTCTGCTACAAGCCAGATTATAAATTGTCTCATGCATTCGTGTTCACGTTTTACTCCCTGCTAGTATCCGCCCCGATTGGATCAGCTTCATCGAAAGTTCCACAGCCCTGACGAACAGAAGAAGGTTTGCTGTTTATGCACATATTGAAGTTTTTGTTTGCTCATGATGGATTGTTGATCACGAACTTGAACGCCGTTTCTGAGGTGACAAGCGGAGGTTGTCGCTTAAGCGCATTTGATGTTTTTGTTTGCTCATGATGGATTGTTGAGCACGAACTTGAACGCCGTTTTTCTGAGGTGACAAGCGGTGGTTGTCGCTTAAGCGCATTTGATGTTTTTTGTTTGCTCATGATGGATTGTTGATCACGAACTTGAACGCCGTTTCTGAGGTGACAAGCGGAGGTTGTCGCTTAAGCGCATTTGATGTTTTTGTTTGCTCATGATGGATTGTTGATCACGAACTTGAACGCCGTTTCTGAGGTGACAAGCGGTGGTTGTCGCTTAAGCGCATTTGATGTTTTTGTTTGCATGATGGATTGTTGATCACGAACTTTTCTGAGGTGACAAGCGGAGGTTTGCTTAAGCGCAATTTGATGTTTTTGTTTGCTCATGGATTGTTGATCACGAACTTGAACGCCGTTTCTGAGGTGACAAGCGGAGGTTGTCGCTTAAGCGCATTTGATGTTTTTGTTTGCTCATGATGGATTGTTGATCACGAACTTGAACGCCGTTTCTGAGGTGACAAGCGGAGGTTGTCGCTTAAGCGCATTTGATGTTTTTGTTTGCTCATGATGGATTGTTGATCACGAACTTGAACGCCGTTTCTGAGGTGACAAGCGGAGGTTTGTCGCATTTGATGTTTTTGTTTTCATGATGGATTGTTTGATCACGAACACAAGCGGTGGTTTGCGCTTAAGCGCATGTGATGTTTTTTTGTTTGCTCATGATGTTTGATTGGATTGTTGATCACGAAACGTTTTGAGGTGACAAGCGGTGGTTGTCGCTTTTCATTTGATGTTTTTGTTGACAATGGCGTTGACGGTTGTCGCGTTTTGAAGCAAGCGGAGGTTGTCGCTTAAGCGCATTTGATGTTTTTGTTTGCTCATGATGGATTGTTGATCACGAACTTGAACGCCGTTTCTGAGGTGACAAGCGGAGGTTGTCACTTTAGCTTATTTCATGTTTTTGGTTGCTAATGATGGATAATTAATCATAAACAGGAACGCGAGCAATCAAAATTATGTCCATGGCAAATGATTGATGGAAGGTATGCATGAGTTAGTGTTCGTTCGGGATCGTGTTCTGTTCCATGCTCGTATCCGCCCCGACTGGATCAGCCTTATCGAAGTTTGAGTTTGCTCATAAAGGTTTGTTAATAATCAACTGGAACGCGAGCCATTAAAATTACGTCCATTGCAAATGATTGGTGTAGGGTATGCATGACTTATTGTTGGGATGTGTGGAAGGTCTGTAGCATCTGTATATTAATTATGAATGCTTCTCCAAATCACGTTGTTATTACTTTCCTGTGTCACGCTCAGATCCACGACGCGTCTGCATACATCCGGGTCTAAGTGCCGGATTTAATAGATCGCAGAGCAGGGACAATGCAGAGCTGCGGTTTTACGTAACCTTCAACGAGGGAATATCGTGAATGGATGAGGATGATTGTGATGCTCGGGCTGGTGTGATTGTCTTCTTGGCGCCATTGGAAGATGTGACATCAATGCGCTATGGTTGTATTGACGAGGTCAGAGGCATCAACATCAGGTAAAGGTTAGTACAGAGGTCATCCAAGTTTATTTTGGTCCAAACTTCAGCTCATTATTTATGCTTGGTGGTATAGAAATGGGAAGAAAGGAGACAAGTGTGAAGATACACGCATGTTTAACTTCCTGCCTTTCATAAAGCACTGAGACGTAAGCATCAATTGATTCTGATGAACGTTACATAAACGAGATGATCGATGCCGTACTGATAAAACTGTTCACATAGAAAAGATATGGCAGCGTCATGCATACTACCTCGTTAATGGAACACATTATTCGTAATGAAGCAACATTGATAGTAATCAGCCAGGAGTATGTCTTCTTGGATGACGTATTGTTCAATCTGCTGATTGATCCTACGTGATTATCAAGCAGCAGCGCAACATAGTCTTACCTGTCTGCTTCCTGATATGAGATAAATGACATTGGTGGGTTTAATCTGCTGAAAGTTGATAATGCCGCTAGCATGGGACCCAGTTATAGTTATTGTTCTCTTATGATCGAGTTACAATCAAGTTGTCGTGGTAGCAATAAATGTTCCTGTAGTTTTAGAATACAGAAGCGAATATTTAGTACATATCTATCACATCGATTGATACGAGAAACATCCATTGCTTCCTTCTTCCGTCAAATGCGGTGATATGTTTAAGGTTTGAAACAGCAGCCACAAAGTCGGGTTTGGATCACACATCTATTTTTAACTATCAATCATGCACTCAATGGATCCTGGCGGTAACGGTAGCGCTTTTCTAATCATCGTCTCTCCCAATTTGCAATAACTGACATTTATGCAGTTGATCCCTGCCTTCAGGATAACCCAAACATCGCGTTAACTGGTCGAAGGAGGTTTTGCCGCTCGTTTTCACCTCTTAGCATTTGCTTTGATCACTGAAGCGTCTGCACTAATCAGAAACAAAACACTGACAGGGCTAACAATCTCTGACACAATGTAATGAAGAAGGATCACAAAAAAACATCTTCCTTAGTGACATCTTTGATGTGCTGTGGAATAACGCTCGAGAGTTTCATCGATTATGTACTTGAGCAGGATCAGCTGGGGTTGTTAAATTTGTCGTTAGTGCTGACATGTTTGATTCTTCGTCCCGTTATTTTTATTGGTAACTTGCAGCAGACAGAACACTGCACTGTGCGGCAACATATCGGCTAACTGGCTGAATGTGATGCGTAACTAGCCAAAAGAAAGCGTGGCAGGCATAACTTTTGCAACCAACTGCAACTCACGGAATATTAGACCATTTGTAACTACTCTCTGTCAGGTGTATTTCTTTCGTCGCCCAGTATCTTTAGTGCCATTCATTTACACCATTTGCTTATGTAATATGTTCTAACTTGCCATGAGGCCAGTAAATGCTCTGCGTGTGGTAATCAAAATTCGAATGGTGCTCTATTTTATTGTACAAAGAAAATGTCCGATTGGCATGCCTTACATTACATCCAGGGTATGATAATATAAGGAGATCATTGTCCTTAAAATCGACATAGTTAAGTATGTCATTGCATTCTACAGAATAGCTTCTTTATGATAAGTTCTTTATGCCATCGCATTGATCTTTACGGGTAATGGCCTGGTAGTGTGTCAGACTGCTTCCTGTTCCACTCCAGGTGAATATGATGCAGTACTGAGGGCGCCATGATGTAGGCACATACAAGCTTCCGACCATTCAACATGCTCGATAACTCGATAACATACAACATGTCGTTTTATCACGAGAGGCAAGCAAGACGCCATGCCACTCTTTGTATATCAGTTGTCATCATGGAGGTGATCTGTTCACCCAGGACTACACTATGATGTAACACATAGGGCTAGCATGGAATGTTGAGCCAGGCTGGAATGAGGATTCTGAGTCGGCGTCGGATGGTTTAATCTGCAAATAACTGTTCCATTGCCACGATTGCAATAAAAGGCAAATAAAAAAGATGGTATAATGACCCGCTTGCCTCCAGAATGAGGTCGGCTGATATTATAATCATTAATGGTATTAAGCTTTAATCAGTTGAACATAATCTGGGGGCTGCTTCAGTTTAGCCACATTCTGTTTGACTTCAGTGTCAACAAGGAAACGAAGATGCTGCACAAATGATAAGATCTCAATACATTGGTTCAGGTAACATAACTAGAGAAAGTTACTGTTGAATATAGACAACTCTATTGCTTATAAAGTACGTCACTAATGTGATTATAGCTGGCATGTGTACAGAATATGCTGAACAATAGTATGCGATGACCTAATCCTCGGCTGCCTTAGCCATAAGTCACGTTGCAGTAACATGACTTCTACGACTGTCAGTCTATGAGTATTCTAGCTTTGGATGAATGGCTATCTTTGCAGTGACCGTTATGATTATTGGGTCTCTGCCTATTATGCAGCGCAACCAAAGAATTTATAGCTACACTGCCCGCCCGAGAAAATGTGTGAACACGCCACCTGTGACCTGCGTGTTGCTTTGTCATGGCGTCACTTTAAACCGTACGGAATTCTCTGATTAATTCAGGGGCGTGGTCGCCTCGACCAATCAGAAGACGCCAAGCACCGAGTCGTTGAATCAACAATTCCATATGCTTTTGTATATTTCATGGTAGCATCTCCTTTTGATAGTTACCACACAGCTGGTCTGAGTAAGCTCTCTTATCGTAGCCAAAAGCCATTTGGTTCAACTACCAAACAGGATATATAATAAATAGAAATATCTGCTGGTAGTATAAAATCTGCTATTAAGTATGCAGTCATACAGTATGAAACTCCCAGTCTACTTCACCTTACAGGGTACTTTACTAATTACTATACGTGCTTGGGCTCCGTGTTTGAATCTTTTGAGAGAAATTTAAGCGTTCATTCCTTGAACAGCTGATTGTAGCCTACGGAGTATTTCCCACCATGTGTTTCCATTAGATGAGTGATTTATGTTTTTTGTGACGGTATGTCGTATTACTTGATGTCACGTTTATATCAACGAGGCACCCTTGTTTACCATTATGACAAAATCTTCTGTAAATGACAGGTCTTCCATCACAATGAAACATCATAACGGTACACGGTCACAACGGCTATAGTTGTGACATCGTCATACTGTTCATGTCATAACGCTACGTTGTTAAACAAGAATTGCTCCTCCCACGTTAAACAGCATAACACGCTTCCTCATCTTGTCCAACACTTATGACTACAACTTGTTATAATGAGTCTGTATTTTGTCTGGCGATAGAAGTGACGCGCGAACAACTGAAGTGTCTGAATTATTGAGGATTAAATCGCAGCACGATTGACATCACTCACACAATTCAAATTTAAGTAACTTATCGCGGGGATCTGGTTGTAGCACCGATAATGACCGTCTTCTGAAAGAGCCAAATAACAATAATTCACGTGACCTCCTTATGTCAAGGTGGTCTGCGGCATTTAGCGAGAGAGAGAGAAAGAGAGAGAGAGAGAGACTGAGAGAGAGACAGAGAGTGAGAGTGAAAGAGAGACAGAGACAGAGACAGACAGAGAGGGAGATTGAGAGAGAGTGAGAGATAGAATGAGAGTGAGAGAGAGTTGAGAGAGAAAGACATACAGACAGAGAGACCAACCGACCGTCCGACAGACAGACAGACAGACAGACAGACAGACAGACAGACAGACAGACAGACAGACAGACAGACAGACACACTCTCTCTCAGACGCACTGGAAAACAGACCAAATCACACAGAGACAGGCGGACATTAACATGGTAGGATCATCAATTGAATTCGGCGGTTTTATTATAGAGATGTTCGCGTAAATCAGAGTTACTTCGAAGATTTTCGATAACGACCGGATTAACTACAAGTAATAACGCAAATACCTGTGTCAAAATAGGAAATATCACGCGTTCATATTTCATTTAAATAATGGAAAAAAACAACGGACTTAACTAAAGCCCTCTCGCTGTCATGCAGGAAATAACCATGACTTTTAGGCAAGCGTAGCTGGCCTCATCCCAGGCTAACGGTTCGGGGCATCAGCGCATCTGTTTCCAGCGTTATAAAAGTAGATTCAGAAGAAAACGGGTCGTAGCGTTGAGACTATCTTACTGGATATATGTTACCTGTACGTCACCAACGCTTAATAGTGATTTCACAGAAATCAGATTGAATATCCTTAAAGCGAAATCGGATATCAATTCAAGTCGGGATAGGAAAGCATGATAGGCTGCGATGGGGATTTCATTTTTCTCCTCGAGCAAACGGTTTTAACATTTTTTATACACTGACCACGAGCTGTTCTAGGAGTACCAACATCGACACAAACCCTGTGTCAACATCATGTTAGAGTCTATAGTAGGTCTTATTGTATCGACTTGATTGACAATCGAATTGAATCGAAGCGATACACATATTCCTGAACGCAGTAAGAATTGAAATGATTGACTTGTTGACTGCGGTGTTAATGCCATGGGTGTACGTCTATAATGCCACTAACGGCCCCCCTCTGAATGTAATGGACGCGGATAGTTGAATGAACTGGTCCTCCCATTGTCTCATCTCAAGTTTCTAAGATGATGCATATTCGCATGTAATATCATGGGATAATCTATTCATTATGACATGCATCGGCGTGCAGAATGGCGAAACAAACGTGCCGACGACCATTGGAATCGCGTATAGTTGACTGATATGTCATTTGCTCTTGCATGGTTACATACATTACGGAATTTATTACTGGTCTTATCTATTCGTATGATGTTACAGCTATCGTGCACCAGTTCTCAGTCTTGTTTTGAAACTAGCATTCACTCAGTAGCACCACTCTATATTACGTCTGGTCATTTAAGGGTCTACCATAAAATTAATCTTTACCTAAAACGCCACTGCTACCTTCACGTTTGTGGTACGCTTATGTACTTGGGTCCAGATCTTCGATAATCCCCGGTTTCGTAATCCTAAGTTTGGCGTGTTTTGCACGACATCTACAGGAAGCCTGGTTAGCTATAAACATGATCTTACATGAGAAATAGATCAACAAGTTGAAATGCCTTCTCCATGTTACCTCTACGAAGTCATGTTTACTATTGATACTGGCGCAAATTAAGTAAAATCAATGAAAGGAAATATGGAATATTATTCTAAATGTAATGTCGCAATGCAACATTTGTATTGTTTTCTTCTTATTTCATAGGACACCAAGCAGCTGATAGTTTCCAGAAGCTGACCATTGTGATGAATTATTCAGACTAAAGTTCCCCTAGAAGCAGATCATTGTGATTAATGATACCGTCGTGAGTACCCCTGAAGTAGATCATTGTGATTAATGATTAAATTGCTTCGACAGAGCAGAGTTATGGCAGGTACATAAAGAAAAGATCATTGATTAATATATAGTCGTCCCAACACATACTACTGCTCAGCTTATTTTGTTCCAAACCTAAAGCAATTAGCCTTAAAGATTATCCTCTCAAACTTTTAATTAGTCATCAATGTTTAATTTGGCATGGGTCAATATTATTTTTGTTTACCATCCAGCCAATGTCGACGCCCCAGTTTGGCACTCAGATCTGTCATAATGTTTAATCATAATGTTCTGTAGCTATACTGGGATTGTTTTTGTTCTACCACACCGGTCTGGATGACTTGGATGTTATTGCTATGTTGGTTTTGAAAGGTTTCAAATAAATTACAAGTAAGTCATAAAACAAGATCCTCTCTTCACATCGATCAACCTCTGCAGCAGAAGTAAATGCTCCCCTGCACGTATATTATCACTTATGTTAACATATATACACACTACCAGGCCATTACCCTTAAAGATCAATGCTATGGCATAAAGAACTTATCACAAAGAAACTATTGCGTAGAATGCAACGACATACTTAACTATGTCGATTCTAAGGACAATGTACTCCTTATATTATCATACCCTTGATGTATTGTAAGGCATGCCAATCGGACATTTTCTCATTGTACAATTGTACAATAAAACAAAGAGCTCCATTCGTATCTTGATTACCACACACAGAGCAATTACTGGCCTCATGGTAAGTTAGAACATATTACATACGCAAATGGTGTAAATGGATGGCACTTTACAATAAAAATACTGGGCGACAAAAGACATATTGAAAGAGACGATGATTAGAAAGGCGCTAACGTTACTCTTGATGATTGATAGTTAAAAATAGACGTGCGATTCAAACCCGACTACAAGGCTGCTATTCCAAACCTTAAACAAATCACCGTATTTGACAGAAGAACAAAGCGATGGATGTTTCTTGTATTAATCGATCTGATAAATATGTACTAAATATTTGCTTCTGCATTCTAAAACTACAAGAAAATTTATGGCTACCAAGAATTCAACCCACCTTTGACAACTTGATTTTACTCAGTCGTAAGAAAACAATAACCATAACTAGGTTCCGTGCTAGCGGCAATCCAACGGCGCCGCTTACCAGTCAAATCAGGGCAGAAAACAGTATATAGTCAGGGTTTGCATGGTCAACTTTGAGCCGATCAAATCCATCTGTACGTTTAACGAAATTCAAGGTCATTTATCTCATATCAGGAAGCAGTCAGGTAAGACTATGTTGCGCTGCTGCTTGATAATCACGTAGGATCAATCAGCAGATTGAACAATACATCATCCAAGAAGACATACTCCTGGCTGATTACTATCAATGTAGAGGCTGCTGCTTCATTACGAATAATGTGCACCATTAAGGAGGTAGTATGCATGACGCTGCCATATGTTTTCTGTTTGAACAGTTTTATCAGTACGGCGTCGATCATCTCGTATATGTAACGTTCATCAGAATCTCAGTGCTTTATGAAAGGCAGGAAGTTAAACATGCGTTAATCTTCACACTTGCCTCCATTCTTCCCATTACTCTGCCACCAAGCATAGCTAATGAGCTGAAGTATGGACCAAAATAAACGTAGATGTCCTCTGTACTAACATTTACCTCATGTTGATGCCTCATACCTCATAAATTCATCCATAGCACATTTATGTCACATCTTCCAATGAGGCCAACGGGTTGGCGCCAAGTAGACAATCACACCAGCCCGAGCATCACAATCATCCTCATCCATTCATGATATTCCCTCGTTGAAGGTTACGCAAAACCACAGCGCTGTATTGTCCCTGCTTGAACTTTTGCTGGCTCTGCGATCTGTTAAATCCGGAACTTAGGATGTATGCAGACAAGTCGTTGATCTGAGCGTGATCCAGAGAAGGAATAAAAACGCGACTTATAGAAGCATCCATACATCCCAACAATAACTCATACATACCTTACATCAATCATTTGTAATTGGCGTAATTTTGATTGCTCGCGTTCAGTTAATGATTAATTATCCATCATGAGCAACCAAAAACATGAAATGAGCTAAAGCGACAACCTCCGCTTGCCATCCGTGAAACGGCGTTCCAGTCCGTGATCAACAATCCATTATGAGCAAACAAACACTTCAAAATGTGCATAACCAGCCAACCTTCTTCTTTTCTTCAGTGCTGTGGTACCTTCGATGAAGCTGATCCAATCGGGGCGGATTCTAGCAGGGAGTAAATCGTGACCGCGAATGCATGAGACAATTCTTAGTGTGGCTCGTAGCACACTTAGTGTCGGTTGTTACACTACGCCGTGTTAGGCAGGCAAACTGTTATTTATAGAATGTAGCCTAAGTTTAACCACAGAAGCGCTCCGCACCATCTCTGTGCACCGCGCATTATGTGCTCATGAAGCCTCATATTGCGAATAAGGCCAGTGTTACGTGTGATTATGTTCATGGCTGTTGGTGTCACGTCCCAACTGTTATGATTTCGTCGACATGACATGTGACCTGGTTCTTCAGCTCACCAACAGCGTTGATCATCTTGATGAAATGAGAAGTTCTCTCAGTGATACATAGAAACCTAATAACTGTGATATTCCTCTCATATATCCACATCTCGATATATTCTCGGAAATATTTACATCGCAGGAAATTACCTGCGAAATTATGTCTTATGATTTAAAGATTTTTTTTCACATACTACTATTATAAATGATGCTGCTGTTTGAAAGTGGACACTTTTCAAAAACAAACAGAACTCCAGATGCGCTGTTTGAAGCTTGGACCCATGGAAGAATACAAATAAACTTCATATTAATGTAAATGTAGGCCTAGGTGCGTTGTTACAATGCAGTTGTCGACTGGTGTTTGTTTCTTGGTTTGCAGCTTACTGCCTTCATTGCCATTCGGTAATCCTACGATCCTGTTTTGATCTACTAATGTAATTTTTATTGAAATTGGTTCAAGTAATTAATTTATTTATGACGAAGATGGCTTCCGGTTAGAAAAGTAATTTATGACGAGATTAGTGGCCAGGATTAAGCGTGATGTTGTTGCTAAATGTAGATCTATTTATATCTGCACAGCGACTAACTCATCTTGTTTCCTAGGGAGTAATGTTTTTCCCTTTTTATCTGACCTTGGTGGCTGAGTGTTGTATGCGTAGCATTTCAATCCCCCTATCCCAAACGATGGGCTATGTTTTATCTGCCATGCAATTGCATTTACCTCAGAATCCCTCGTATAATGCAAACCGTCGGAATGCGTTGGAGGGGTAGGTAGATCTGGTATGGTGAATTATTCATTTCCTTATCTGGAGCAGTGAAGCCAATCCTAGCGTGTATAAGACACATAAACCGCCCACCAACACAGACGTCCATAGAAGTCTCACAGAAGTACCAGAAGTCAGAAGGAAGACAGCCAGACTCCAAGAGAGACTGACTCACGTGAACTTCAAGATAGGCTTTAAAAGAGACTCACTAACTTCTACTTTGTGTTCTGCTTGTGGAATGAAATAGAAAATAAACCAACTTTGGTTTGTAAACGGAGTCCTTCATTTACCTGTGCACCTACAAACCGTGTAAAAAGGAAATAAAAAGAACGCGCATTAGAAGGACAAATATTGATATCTTAGCCTTACCCCAAGGCACGATAGACAAACTATTACCACCAGGCCCATAAATGTATCGGGATTACAGCCAACAGGTCGGCGATAATATTATCCTGCACATCAATGAGGTTCTTCTGTTTGTATTGCCTGGTATAAACATCAGCTTGTTTTTTGTCATTCGTCTGGATATTTTATATTTGGAAACCTATTTACACAGGGTAATGACGCTGAATGTCAACTGTGATACAGCATCTTCAAGTTGGAGTGTGTCAACTCAAACACAGAACTGAACGCTTTGTACTAAGTTCGATCCAACCGGTTCTTAATACCATCAGTGACGTATATTATTAATTTATGAAATTAACTGATTATCAACACCTCTAACATATAGCTGGTCACGGAAAAAGGCTGTCAGTTAAACAGCAATATACCATGTAAAACGTAACGAAGGTGACGTAACAAAAAATATTTTTGTGTTTGTAGGTAACATTAAACTAGAACTAACACTGTGAACATTGAGGCAGAATTGCTTGGACAACGCTTGGAAACAATAATCATCGGAGACTCGTGGAAATCTGCATAGCCGCTCGTGCATTGCTGATAGCTGTTTTGTCATCATCATCATCATCATCATCATCATCATCATCATCATCATCATCATCATCATCATCATCATCATGATTAGATATTCAATACTGCCTATATTGTGCTGTGTATGCCATAGCCTGACACACCCGCGTGCATTTAGAACAAGGTCGTGTTGCTTGTCTCTAGTGGCTCACATCGATGGTGATTGATGGATTATATGTAAGATAAAGGCGGTCATCATGGGATTGTTACTGATTGTACGAGGGTCAATCACCATTGCTTTAACTTAAGCCTACATTTACACTCATGAAGTTGATAAGTATTCATTCATGGGTCCAAGCATCTAAATAAACCGCACAGTTAGCCCATTTTTATAGCGCAAGTTTGCCAACGATACATTATTATTGTCTTAGGTGCAGATTATGTGGCTAGCAAGTTAATCTCGTTAATCATATTGAATTGGAAATTTTATTGACGAATGGTTCCATCATTTAACAATCCAGAGAGGATAAAGTTCGTCAGAACGGTGTTTTGGATACATAACTGTAACAACGCACCAGAATACTAGTTCAAGCACGCACACATGTAGTTCTGTTTGTATGCAACTTCTACAATGCCAATACATTCTGCTGTATCATTGGGACAGGACATTGACAACAGAAAACAGTTCCACTTAACAGAAAAGTGCCTGATAAAACCATTCCAATGAGCCGTTTGCCACAAATGACCGCAAATTGTGTATTTCGCAGCTCGACTTGTGGTATCGAACCCATTTCCCTTATATGCGACATCATTTAGTGACCTGGAATACAAATCGACATCGACTAGAATTACTCCGTAAACGTATATTGCCGAACCTTACAGGGGCTGGTGAACACAACCTTTAATGCCAAGATAGATAAGCACAGTGAATCTGCCTGGAATACAAAGCTGGTAGGACGGCTGTCATAAGATATCAACGCTGGCTAAGATATGTGCCCCCACCCCATCGGATTGCCTGATTAAAGTTCTACCGTAAAGGGAAACTTTACCTAACACGTCAATGATAGGTTTATTCATAAAACAAGGTTAGTAAACTTGTTTCTATACAATAAGAGATCGCAAGTCCTCATATGAACCTAATTTTAACAATATATTCATTTCACCCAGGCACATTGGGGAACGCCAAAGAAAGCTGACATCAATTTACTTTGCCGATGTAATGTTTGCCACCTGTACTGACAGAAATTGCGTTGTGTTCCAACAGAGTTTATAAGATGCATCATTCTTACTATAATGGTACAATGGAGATGTATACATAATGAAATAATCCATAGCCAAATGTACTTTCAACATTCTGCAGTCTACTTGTATTAGTTTTACTCTTACTTCACAAATGGTGATAAGACACTAAACAGCCAAAAGTTCCCCGGAAACAACGTCATCTGGGTCGTAGTCCTCGATACTATGATGAGACTCCCGCTTTTTATGCGTCGGTAGAAATACCAATAAACATCTCTGACGGTAGGCGATATACCTTTTCTTCTCCTTCATTACTTGGTTCAGACGGCGTGCAAGAAATAACACGCGTAAGTGAAACAAAAAAAGAAACAATTCTACGTGAGTGCGAGGTGCTAAAACGAATTTGCCAATTAGACTACGCAAAAGTCACTCCTTGGTCGCTGATTGTTGTAATTCGTTTTCTTTTTTTTATCTTGCTAAATGTTAACGACCATGTGGAGTAGAAGTTACCACAATGACTGCAGCTTCTCTAATTTGATCCCAATCCTGAAGTCACCAGACTTCAAGATTCTACTCCCCACTACATCCACCCACTCACACAAACACAGACTCACACAGACACAAACATAAAAAGGAGCAATGAATTGTGTCTCTTGTTCAATTTTGCTACATTTTCTCCCACCATTGATGGCTATGATTTCCTGATATCCATTTAATATGCAAAATCAGAAGAATGACAATCGGCAAGAAGGTGCGTGTTGAGCGGTGATCTAGAGAAGCCTTATGTCTGCCAAGTTGCATTATTGATGATGATATGTCTATATTTGTCCCGTAAAAGATTATGGCGTAAGAGGAATAAGGGTGCCACGGTGTCGTGATTTCCTCTTAGGACTCGTTGAGTCAGGCAAAATTGTTGTAATAGTAACTGAAGAATCAAATCAAGTTTTACCCTAACTCGAGACAATAAATTTGCCTTGAAGCATCGAGGCAAATTGCCTACATCATCTTGCCTAAATGATGTCAGTCATCTGATTAGAATGTGGCCGGATATCAAAGATGTCCATCAAGGTATATTTGCACCATCTCATCCAAAACGACCTGATTTATTTGTACAATAACGATATATGGTTTTGATGTAGTTGACGTCCTGAATACTTGCTGTCATTACTAGACATAAGCACAATTATCTATTCTCACCTGTTACAGACTCACAGAACGTCTGTGACTTTCGTCGTCATCTACAGCAAATGCTATGATCGATTCGATTACGGTCGTAAATGAAGTGACATACGGTTTAAACAACCACACAACAAAAGCCATCTCACCTTTTGTACATCCCGAAGCCATATTAATGAAGGGCTTAAGGAATCATTCCTTATTCTTTCATATAAAATGATTTCAACTTTCACATGGTCCTCACTATCGTGCCTACAGGGTACCAGTCACCATGACCCGCTATATTCGTTGAGCGAATATATGAATCTAGCAGCATATGCGACATGTCTTAACTTCTTTGGCTGCTCACAATAACGTTTGGGCACCCATCTTGTTACGACTAACATACATAGGTGTCTAGACGAGAACGTTGATGACGTCATAGTAGCAAGTCGAAGGAATCGAGCTCTTATGATTGTTATGATGCGGTATAAGGGGCAAAAACGCAAGGTTTGA
Source organism: Urechis unicinctus (assembly GCA_034190875.2). Taxonomy (NCBI): domain Eukaryota; kingdom Metazoa; phylum Annelida; class Polychaeta; order Xenopneusta; family Urechidae; genus Urechis; species Urechis unicinctus. Next base: position 4,076,881 of record CM067354.1, read on the forward strand.
GCATACTTGATTATAATAGTCCTATCAAATTACAACGGCCGCGAACAAAACAGAATGGTTTGCGCGCGTTAACCATTACCATCGAATTCTGCACTCCATTGAGTGCGATCGAATTCTCATCACCACATTCGATTTCATTTTGATTATGATCAAATTCCTTTTCGACGGGATTGAATTTATTTGTAAGTAAATCTAATTTATTTTGGTAGTGCGCAACGTTTTTTTGAACTTGATTGAATAATTTGGAACTTGATCTCGATCATTACAATAAACGGATTGTCAAAACCTACTTTTTGCCCCCTTTTACCGCGCTATATTTACCATTACGTTTGAATCAAGATGGAGCTCCGTTGCTTTTAATAACCATCGTCGAGTGTCACATTTTCGGCCGTGCTCTGCGACACCTTCCCTTATAACCTTACATGCTTACCTTATATGTGATCACATAGAGCGACGCCAAGTAAAATGATCAATTATCAATAGTGTATGTCGAATGTATCATAATTATTGCGCTTCTGGTTTTAGAGTACTTCACCAGGTGAGGAAATCGCATGACTATATCAATGAAAGTACTGTACGCGGCATTGTCAACTATATAGAGTTAATGGAATTATACAAAGGCCGATTGCATTGACTTTGTTGACATTCGTGAGGAATCGATACAGTTCATTCGTGTTTATACACAAGGCATTAGTGCCAATGATAGCTGAACGTTACTAATTTAGCTATAGTACAAAGAGTGTAAACATGTTGCAGGCATCAATTATCGTGTAAGTCTTCTTACATAAACTGCATTCGACGCAAATATCTTCCAGTTACACCCACCGCGCAACGCAGACACACTATTGATGCGTCACAAGAGATGCTAATGCACATACGTGGCACAAGATCGTACTCATCAGTTAACGCCTTCGTTGGTTACGTGGTAATACTGACGATCAAAGAGCGTGCATGTGGAAGCAAAATAACGAAATATTCTGAGTAGTTTTAAGTTTTTAATTTAAGTGTCACGTAATCGCCAACAAGCACTAACATGTCTCGGCCGTTTAGATGGCGCAAAAATCCCTTAATCTTGGGGCATCGATATAGTTGGTCCATTTCCCAGTAGCAAGCATGGAAAAAGATAACTGTTAACTTGTATCGATCATTCGACGAGTTGGGGGGAAGTAATTCTGTTAGCAAGTAAATTCTCTGAGTTAGTCAGAGAGGCCTTAGCAATGCAAGTTATCAGTCGTTATGGTATCCCTGAGGTTATTGTATCAGACAATGGTGGAGAATTAAACCTATTGAAGATTGGATGAGAGAATGTGGGATTGAACATAGTAAGACATCACCTTATCATTCCCAGAGTAATGGTAAGACGGAACGATTTTATGGCATTATCCTAAAACTTTTGTTGAAATTAACTGGAGGTGATTCACGAAAGTGGACTAAGTATTTAGCTGAAGCTCTGTATGCATATAGAATCATCATAGGTCCCTATGGAATCAGGCTATATATTTGAACTTGTCCCGGATTGCCTAAAATTAGAGAAGCTGAAGTGTTACTAAATAAAGTAAGGAGTAAGAAACAAATTACTTCTAGTTCTCTAGTTCCGATATACTTCTGCCCCCTGGTACATTTGTATCAATACACGTGCTTAATCCTCACAAAGGACAAGCATAATGGAAACCTGGGTATCAAGTGTTAACAAATTATAAGGGAGGATTGAGACTTCTGGATCTCGAACCGAAACAAGAGATCCGCTTAAATCAAAGAGATGTGCATGAAATCCCGATCCAAAAGCCTTATGATGCAATAGATCCACCATAACAACGGGTGCGTTCTAAAAATGAGTCATTACCAGATACGGTAATGCCAATTCCCTTGCCGGAAAGAGAGTTTATCTCCCATGTGCCACAACTCGCAAAACTTAATCCGCATGCTAGTGAATTTTATCCACCAATACGCTGAGAATCCAAGGAGTGGCATGCATGGTTGTGCACCGTTACCAGTGTAACTACTTAGCGTAGATTGTCAAAGTATACATCCCAGCAGCCTGTGTGTGAGACGTTATGTATGCAGCTGTATATGGGACTTAAGAAGCTCACAAACCCTTATTATGCTATTCAACAGATTTAACTTACACAGTATGAACAAAAATGTCGACATTATTGAACTTGCTTTACGCTATTGCACAACTTGTAGAACTAGTATTGCTTGCAGCATGCGCCTTATTTTTATTATTAGAAAGATACTTGACAATGTTCATACAGTATTTGATTCAAGAACTCGTTATGATATGAACATAAAACGTTATGATATTAATACACTACAACCATTAATTGTAAGTTGGGTTATGAATTGCCATTACTCGGCTTGGGTTTCTCTGTGTTCTGGGATGGGATGCGCAACCGTCTCGGGGCAAGAGAAAGCCAGAGTTGAGGGAGGCTTGGTAATAGCATCAAAGGAAAGTATTTAAGAAATTTCTGGGTAGGCTGATATCTATGTAAATGTTAAATATTATTCTCAGTTACAAGTTATGCAAATTATTTAAACGTAAAAATGAACTTCTTTGCGTTCTTCGCGCCCCATTATTTAAAGAAAACGATCATTTATTGGTGAGAATCAATACTTTGGCTATTTATAGTAATGCTAAATGTGCTAGTATTGTGCAACCAAAACTTTTGTTGTGAATTATGCAACCGCGAAAAAACCCCATAAACTTTATTTTCCTGAGCAGCGTGATAACGTAAATCAAAAAGCGTGTCTACCTGATGTTAGATACGATCTAAGTAAACATGTCTCCATGGTTTGACAACAGAATGTATGTCCTGTCATTTTATAAACTCGCATGCTGCCCCCAGAAAGAAATGTTATGAAAGATATTGACATATGGTTCTAGTTTTGAAAAGTTAACAATTCCATCCTACAAGGATATTCCACTCCCCGCTTTCTTTGACGGTCGTGTTAATGATAACATCCATCATTTCCCCTGGTGGAATTGGTTCTTTGTAGCCATCGTTTTATGTATCTTCCTTTACATCGTTATTCATAAAATGCAAAAAGCATCTGAATTTTGTCAAAGGTCCAAACGTCCTGAATTATCAGTTAAAACTTACGGTCACAAAAATGAACAAGCTAACTTGAGAATAAACCATTCTGAAGTAAGTTCAGAACATATATTGCAATAATGAATAATTGATTGATTAATTGTAACATTGGACAACTTTTGTGATTGTAACTGTATAACGTTTATATTGGATACATAAATTATTGGTGAATTTATAATTCCTTTTTTATTTTGATAATGTATCTTATGTTTGAAAAGTATTTTGGAAATTTTGCTAGTTTGTAAAACTAGTGGAAGTATTTTCAAACTCCTTGCCATGGGAGGAATGTAACGATCCTGTTTTGATCTATTAATGTAATTTTTATTGAAATTGGTTCGAAGAAGTATTAATTAATTTATTTATTTATGACGAAGATGGCTGCCGGTTAGGAAAGTAATTTATGACGAGATTGGTGGCACGGATTAACCGTGATGTTGTTGCTAAATGTAGATCTAGATCTGCACAGTGACTTACTCATCTTGTTTACTAAGGAGTAATGTTTTTCCCTTTTTATCTGACCTTGGTGGCTGAGTGTTGTATGCGTAGCATTTCAATCCCCCTATCCCAACTGATGGGCTATGTTTTATCTGCCATGCAATTGCATTTACCTCAGAATCCCCTGTATAATGCATACCGTCGGAATGCGTTGGAGGGGTAGGTAAATCTGGTGTGGTGAATTATTCATTTCCTTATCTGGAGCAGTGAAGCCAATCCTAGCGTGTATAAGACACACATAAACCGCGCACCAACACAGACGTCCATAGAAGTCTCACAGAAGTCCCAGAAGTCAGAAGGAAGACAGCCAGACTCCAAGAGAGACTGACTCTCGTGAACTTCAAGATAGGCTTTAAAAGAGACTCACTAACTTCTACTTTGTGTTCTGCTTGTGGAATGCAATAGAAAATAAACCAACTTTGAGTCCTTCATTTACCTGTGTACTTACAAACCGTGTAAAAAGGAAGTAAAAAGAACGCACATTAGAAGGACAAAAATTGATATCTTAGCCTTACCCCAAGGCACGATAGACAAACTATTACCACCAGGCCCATAAATTTATCGGGATTACAGCCAACAGGTCGGTGATAATAGTATCCTGCACATCAATGAGGTTCTTCTGTTTGCATTGCCTGGTATAAACATCAGCTTGTTTATTGTCATTCGTCTGGTGTAAGGCCATAGTAGATATTTTATATTTGGAAACCTATTTACACAGGGTAATGACGCTGAATGTCAACTGTGATACAGCATCTTCAAGTTGGAGTGTGTCAACTCAAACACAGAACTGAACGCTTTGTACTAAGTTCTATCCAACCAGTTCTTAATACCATCAGTGACGTATATTATTAATTTATGAAATTAACTTACGTAAAAACGTAAAGAATAGTCGCCACAGGGACAGCTTAGGTGAAGAATTTGGTTGCCGCACCAAACATTACCAGTAGTAACTGATTATCAACACCTCTAACATACAGCTGGTCATGGAAAAAGGCTGTCAGTAAAACAGCAATATACGTTGTAAAACGTAACAAAGGTGACGTAACAAAAAATATTTGTGTATTTGTAGGTAACATTAAACTAGAACTAACACTGTGAATATTGAGGCAGAATTGCTTGGACAACGCTTGGAAACAATAATCATCGGAGACTCGTGGAAATCTGCATAGCCGTTCGTGTTTTGTCATCATCATTGCTGATAGCTCATCATCATCATCATCATCATCATCATCATCATCATCATCATCATCATCATCATCATCATCATCATCATGATTAGATATTCAATACCGCCTATATTGTGCTGTGTATGCCATAGCGCGACACACCCACTCGCATTTAGAATAAGGTCGTGTTGCTTGTCTCTAGTGGCTCACGTCGATGGTGATTGATAGATTATATGTAAGATAAAGGCGGTCTTCGTGTGATCGTTACTTATTGTACGAGGGTCATCATCATAGCTTTAACTTAGGCCTACATTCACACTCATATGAAGTTGATAAGTATTCATTCATGGGTCTAAGCATCTAAATAAACCGCACAGTTGGCCCATTTGTATGGCGTAAGGTTGCCAACGATACATTATTACTGTCTTAGGTGCAGATTATGTGGCTAGCAAGTTAATCTCGTTAATCATATTGAATTGGCAATTTATTGACGAATGGCTCCATCATTTAACAATCCAGAGAGGATAAAGTGTGTCAGAACGGTGTTTTGGATACATAACTGTAACTACGCACCAGAATGCTAGTTCAAGCACGCACACATGTAGTTTTGTTTGTATGCAACTTCTACAGTACCAATACATTCTGCTGTATCTTTGGGACAGACATTGACAACAGAAAACAGTTCCACTTAACAGAAAAGTGCCTGATAAAACCATTCCAATGAGCCGTTTGACTCGGAATTGAACCGTGTTGCCACAAATGAGCGCAAATTGTGTATTTCACAGCTCGAATTGCGGTATCAAACCCATTTCCATTAAATGCAACATCATTTAGTGACCTGGAATACAAATCGACATCGACTAGAATTACTCCGTGAACGTATATTGCCGAACCTTACGAGGGCGGGTGAACATAACCTTTAATGCCAAGATAGATAAGGACAGTGAATCTGCCTGGAATACAAAGCTGGTAGGACGGCTGTCATAAGATATCAACGTTGGCTGAGATATGCGCTCCCACCACATCGGATTGCTTGATTAAAGTTCTACCGTAAAGGGAAACTTTACCTAAAACGTCAATGATAGGTTTATTCATAAAACAGGGTTAGTAAACTTGTTTCTATACAATAAGAGATCGCAAGTCCTCCTATGAACCTAATTTTAACAATATATTCATTTCACCCAGGCACATTGGGGAACGCCAAAGAAAGCTGACATCAATTTACTTTGCCGATGTAATGTTTGCCACCTGTACTGACAGAAATGGCGTTGGGTTCCAACAGAGTTTATCAGATGCATCATTCTTACTATAATGGTACAATGGAGATGTATACATAATGAAATAATCCATAGCCAAATGTACTTTTCACATTCTGCAGTCTACTTGTGTTAGTTTCACTCTTACTTCACAAATGGTGATAGGACACTAAACAGCCAAGAGTTCCCCGGAAACAACGTCATCTGGGTCGTAGTCCTCGATACTATGATGAGACTCCCGCTTTTTATGCGTCGGTAGAAATACCAATAAACATCTCTGAGGGTAGGCGATATACGTTTTCTTCTCCCTTCATTACTTGGTTCAGACGGCGTGCAAGAAATAACACGCGTAAGTGAAACAAAAAAAGAAACAATTCTACGTGAGTGCGAGGTGCTAAAACGAATTTGCCAATTAGACTACGCATAAGTCACTCCCTGGTCGCTGATTGTTGTAATTCGTTTTCTTTTTTTTATCTTGCTAAATGTTACCGACCCTGTGGAGTAGCAGTTACCACAATGACTGCAGCTTCTCTAATTTGATCCCAATCCTGAAGTCACCAGACTTCAAGATTCTACTCCCCACTACATCCACCCAATCACACAAACACAGACTCACACAGACACAAACATAAAAAGGAGCAATGAATTGTGTCTCTTGTTCAATTTTGCTACATTTTCTCCCACCATTGATGGCTATGATTACCTGATATCCATTTAATATGCAAAATCAGAAGAATGACAATCGGCAAGAAGGTGCGTGTTGAGCGGTGATCTAGAGAAGCCTTATGTCTGCCAAGTTGCATTATTGATGATGATATGTCTATATTTGTCCCGTAAAAGATTATGGCGTAAGAGGAATAAGGGTGCCACGGTGTCGTGATTTCCTCTTAGGACTCGTTGAGTCAGGCAAAATTGTTGTAATAGTAACTGAAGAATCAAATCAAGTTTTACCCTAACTCGAGACAATAAATTTGCCTTGAAGCATCGAGGCAAATTGCCTACATCATCTTGCCTAAATGATGTCAGTCATCTGATTAGAATGTGGCCGGATATCAAAGATGTCCATCAAGGTATATTTGCACCATCTCATCCAAAACGACCTGATTTATTTGTACAATAACGATATATGGTTTTGATGTAGTTGACGTCCTGAATACTTGCTGTCATTACTAGACATAAGCACAATTATCTATTCTCACCTGTTACAGACTCACAGAACGTCTGTGACTTTCGTCGTCATCTACAGCAAATGCTATGATCGATTCGATTACGGTCGTAAATGAAGTGACATACGGTTAAACAACCACACAACAAAAGCCATCTCACCTTTTGTACATCCCGAAGCCATATTAATGAAGGGCTTAAGGAATCATTCCTTATTCTTTCATATAAAATGATTTCAACTTTCACATGGTCCTCACTATCGTGCCTACAGGGTACCAGTCACCATGACCCGCTATATTCGTTGAGCGAATATATGAATCTAGCAGCATATGCGACATGTCTTAACTTCTTTGGCTGCTCACAATAACGTTTGGGCACCCATCTTGTTACGACTAACATACATAGGTGTCTAGACGAGAACGTTGATGACGTCATAGTAGCAAGTCGAAGGAATCGAGCTCTTATGATTGTTATGATGCGGTATAAGGGGCAAAAACGCAAGGTTTGAGCATACTTGATTATAATAGTCCTATCAAATTATAACGGCCGCGAACAAAACAGAATGGTTTGCGCGCGTTAACCATTACCATCGAATTCTGCACTCCATTGAGTGCGATCGAATTCTCATCACCACATTCGATTTCATTTTGATTATGATCAAATTCCTTTTCGACGGGATTGAATTTATTTGTAAGTAAATCTAATTTATTTTGGTAGTGCGCAACGTTTTTTTGAACTTGATTGAATAATTTGGAACTTGATCTCGATCATTACAATAAACGGATTGTCAAAACCTACTTTTTGCCCCCTTTTACCGCGCTATATTTACCATTACGTTTGAATCAAGATGGAGCTCCGTTGCTTTTAATAACCATCGTCGAGTGTCACATTTTCGGCCGTGCTCTGCGACACCTTCCCTTATAACCTTACATGCTTACCTTATATGTGATCACATAGAGCGACGCCAAGTAAAATGATCAATTATCAATAGTGTATGTCGAATGTATCATAATTATTGCGCTTCTGGTTTTAGAGTACTTCACCAGGTGAGGAAATCGCATGACTATATCAATGAAAGTACTGTACGCGGCATTGTCAACTATATAGAGTTAATGGAATTATACAAAGGCCGATTGCATTGATTTCGTTGACATTCGTGAGGAATCGATACAGTTCATTCGTGTTTATACACAAGGCATTAGTGCCAATGATAGCTGAACGTTACTAATTTAGCTATAGTACAAAGAGTGTAAACATGTTGCAGGCATCAATTATCGTGTAAGTCTTCTTACATAAACTGCATTCGACGCAAATATCTTCCAGTTACACCCACCGCGCAAACGCAGACACACTATTGATGCGTCACAAGAGATGCTAATGCACATACGTGGCACAAGATCGTACTCATCAGTTAACGCCTTCGTTGGTTACGTGGTAATACTGACGATCAAAGAGCGTGCATGTGGAAGCAAAATAACGAAATATTCTGAGTAGTTTTAAGTTTTTAATTTAAGTGTCACGTAATCGCCAACAAGCACTAACATGTCTCGGCCGTTTAGATGGCGCAAAAATCCCTTAATGTTCGCGGAGTAATGTAATTTACATTCTCTTCAACATCTAGTGAACTGCCACCCACTCTCGGAAAGAATTAAATTGCTTCTCTCATTTGCCTTTAAAAAACCGAAATCTGTCTTCATTAAAGATGATCCTCCCAAGTCACATATATATATATATATATATAGAGAGAGAGATATATATATATAGAGAGAGATAATATATATATATATATATATATATATATATATATATATATATATATATATATATATATATATATATATATATATAGATATATATATATAGATATATATATATATATATATATATATATATATATATATATATATATATATATATATATATATATATATATATATATATATATATATATATATATATATATCTCTATATCTATATATATATATATATATATATATATATATATATATATATATATATATATATATATATATATATATATATATATGTATATATGCGGAAGCAGGATAGAAACATATACGCGTAATGACTTTTAATGATATTTAGGAGTTCGCATGTCTTTCCATTAATGGAGTGACACACCACAATGCATCAAAGTAGTAAAATATGCCAGCGGAAAGCGTACAGAAAGTGTCATCGGAAACAGAAGCGTTTATTGCGATCATTTCTGTGTTTGCTCTTTTCATAAACATAACACACCCTTTACAATGTTATTTAAGGCTGATTGTAATGTCGCCATTCCCACTTCCCCATGACTAATGAAGAATGTATTGTTTTATGAAAAACAAATACAACTCCCTCTAATTCTAGATATAGTGTAGACAGGGAACCAGATGCGATGATTCGCCCCATTCGTTTATAGTTCATCAAAATCAAGCAGCATGTGCCACCTTGGCTGGATTGCAGGGGCATAAAGCAATAACAGTTGGGCACAGACATATGGCAATTGCTCCAATACAATAGTCTACGAGAGGTGTTGAGATGCATATATATATATATATATATATATATATATATATATATATATATATATAAAGGCACAAAGCCTGCTGCTTGAATTAATGCTATACTTTTATGATTGGCCAACGATTCTGCCCACATGCATAAAACCTCTTTTTATTATTGCGCTCGTGTTGGAAATTAACGGATACCCTTCCTATATCCCATTAGAGGTTATTTGTCACAGACAGAGGGATATCGTTTCTCTTTGCTTCATTGAAAGATGGTAATAGCTTGAGTGCTGTACATGGGTCTATATTCTAACTTTCTTTTATAGGCCAGATCTCACCATCGTGTGCTTCGGACAAACATCCTAACGTCTTGATATTTTAACAAGATCGAAAATGTGTACATGCATAAAAACCAATACCTCGAATCAATAGCGAGCAGCATAAATCGATACAGCAGATATTGTCAAATCTTGGATTTACATTGTAACCTGTGTGGCTGTTGCAAGAACATAGTGATCCGAGTTGGTTCCGGTTCAATGGTCATGGTAGTTGATGATCGATTTGGCAAGTTAAAGTCACCTACTGCGGTGAAGTTATGACTACAGTGAACATGTTCACTCCAAATTCGGTCTATTTTGCTATGCTTGATTTATGTTCCACGATTAAATGACTAAATCATCAGTGAACTCACTCGCTAAAACAGACGGGAATAGCATGATGGTTTGTAAACAGAACTATTGAACATTCCACATTCTGATTTGACAAATATATTCTATGATCCCTCAGCCTTAACCTCCAAAAGTCCTGCACTTTATTACCACTTGAATACCAAATTTTACGTTGGTACACAACGCCAACCAAAACATTTTAGCATCCTTTCATTTCCAAGTTGAAATGTGTGGAATGTATGAGATGTAGAAAATCAGAACACTAAGAGCTGAGCCATATGCCGGGGATGCGATTGGTGCATACCTTTACTGCATAACCAAATGATGACTTTGCTGTTGGTGAGATGTTAAACCTAAACCTTCGTTATCACCGGAATAGTTCATGTGCTTTGCAATGTTACGTTTATTCTGACATGATACAAGCTAAATGACTACAACAGTTACAGTGTTATAGGCGTTTTTAACGTCGAATGCTATCATGACGCGTAGGTATAAGGCAATGGCAGATATCCTTAGTTATATTTATTTAAAAACTTGACCACAAGGTGGCCCGAAGCACTGGGAACTATTTAACGTGATCCGCTTCAAACGGAACATCAGCTTGTACCAAGCAGCATTTTATCGGCTAAATAAAGCTGTCAAGCTCTTTTAGTACGTCACTACAACATGCAACATTACTCTTTAAAAATCAAAATGTAGTGGTATTCCATACAATCTAGGTTAGGTTTGAAGGTGCTTAAGCAGTTCGCAGACATGTCATACAATGCAGCCAATATCAAAATAGTATATCTACCCATGCTTATTTCATAAGATGTTCGCAAAAGCATAAAAATGCTGCTTAACAGTAAAATATATGAAGTGGGTTCAGTATCATTCACAAATACAATCATTATTTGCGCTTTTGCAGATTTATTTTTGTATAGCTTTACCCTAAACTTTTGAGTATAATTTTCCTAGTTCAGTACATTTTCACATTCAACTGTAGTATACTGGATACCACGACAACAGCAATACCATATAGAAATTTCAAACCACTGAGAGATTTTAATTCTTCACCCAATAGTTGGCATTGTAAAACGCATTTGTTGACGTAACTACATATGTGACACTACCTTTATAATATAAAGTTTAATAGTTGTCTGTGTGATGGTTGTACGTATCCGATTTTCCAATCAAACATGTCCATCTAGCTTTACCATGCTGTTATATGATTGATATACAGTAAAACTGCAACTATCATGCTAGAAAACAATACTTTTTCGAACACTTCGATTGTGCTCCAGGTGATTGTCAAGCACTCAGCATTAACTGTGTATATGCTGGCGCAATTGTTCAATATTGTAAGAGCATCAGTTGTAAGCCCTTGGGCGTGAAAGAGCCAAATAAGGTCTGTTTACGTTGGGTATAATGATATACCTTCCAGTAATTGGTAACTGAGTGGTGAAATGAAATGTGTACCTTGTTATGAATCGGGATCGTGCTTTGATATGAATCAATTAGGTTCTGTGTTATGACGCACTTGGTTATGAACGGTGACCGAGATGTGACATGAGACAATCAAGCTCTGTTTGTTGACGGTATAATGACGAACTTGGTTGGGAATGGTGACCGTAATGTGACATGAGATAATCAAGCTCTGTTTGTTGACGGTATAATGACGAACTTGGTTGGGAATGGTGACCGAGATGTGACATGAGATAATCAAGCTCTGTTTGTTGACGTTGTAATGACGTACTCGGTTATGAATGGTGACCGAGATGTGATATGAGACAAGTAAGCTCTGTTTTGTTGACGATATAATGACGAACTTGGTAATGAATGGTGACCGAGATGTGATATGAGACAATCAAGCTCTGTTTGTTGACGTTTGTAATGACGTACTTGGTTATGAATGGTGACCGAGATGTGATATGAAACAATTAATCTCTGTTTGTTGACGGTATAATGACGTACTTGATTTTATATGGTGACCGAGATGTGATATGAAATAATTGAGGTATGTATATGTGCGGCAAGATGTCTAGCTGCAGTACCACTGCCACAAACCTGCTTAATTTACATAAGTAACTTTACTGTATCACTAATACATCCAACTGTGGTTTATAACCTTTGCACAGCAAACATCCACCATGCACTTCATAGGAGAGTTTACACCTACAGTCGGCAAAAGCGCAGCATAGGATAGCAGTACACCGCACAGAACAGCGTGGTATTGCGCAGCGACCCTTGAAATCTGGAACCTTTGTCAGGAGGTGCTGCCGTAGCCCCCTTTCTAACTTGTTTGCCTACAATTCTCTGCCTTGACCCCTTTATTACGTCTTCTTCTTCTTTACCTTTTGACGTCTTCAACCTTTGGTTGCCTACGCACCCTTCGTTCCTTCTTTCTCCTATACATAAGGTCATCTGAAGCGGAGGGAGAGCTTAGAGGTCTTTTGTTATGGGTAATTGAGCCCCAGACTGCTGCTGTCATGTGCTAAACATGTTCTCATAAAACCTCTGGGACCACAAATTCTACGTCATAGAACAGTCTATTCGGTTGCTAGGTTACAAGTTGCATAAACATTTTCAAACTGAACTGCGACATCTAAGTCCCATGCTTTCCAAATCCTGGTCAAGAGGTCTAATTGACTTACAAAGTGATTCTCAGAGATGTAAAAGGTTGCATATGATCACTCATAGAGTGGCACATTATAATGCAGTGGCCACTTAGTCTACTGTCTTGGAGATACACTACATGGCCGGCTCATTTGCAATACACGTTAGAGGCATTCCCCAAATCATCAACCGGTGGGGTTCACACATACAAGCTCCATACTACGAGCCGTAACCTTCCTTGACATGAAATGAACTAATTGAGGCTAATGTCGGGGATGTTTTAATTATGGTGTCATGGACGTCAGATGAAACGTACTGTCTGTTCATAGGCCGTATAACGAAGAATCATGCTGTGATTGGTGACCGAGACATGAGATAAAACAAGCTAGTTCTGTGTATTACAGGTATAATTATGAATCTCACTATGAATGATAATCAAGACGTGACATGAAACAAGTAAGGTCTGTTCAGTAATGGTATAACGGCCTTACAAGCTCTTTTGGAGCATGGGCTGGTGCAGATGTATATCACCCAATGCAGCATGCTCAGTGCTGCTGATGATAATCATTGCCTCAGAATTACATTCATGCGGAGGAAAGTTTACACTCTCTTACAAATCCCATAAGCATATTTTCAATCCCGATGCACGCAGAAACGAAGATGTAGAAGCATGCCACAGTGTACGCCAAAGCTCGATGACCGACATTTGATAGAGCGGCATTACCAAATTTGTCTATCCTAAAATTATATGTGCAATGTGATTGTTGCATCCTAGGTGTAATAACAATAAATGGTGTGGGTTTTCTAATGATTGTGATTGATTCATAAGATTTACAATTCAAGCTCCTTTTCTAACTCCTCTCCCCGCATCGTTGCCGGACATATTGTATAAAGAGACGCCGTGTATGACCAGGCGGCTGCCGGTTGGCGGCTAGCGGCTATCGACGGGGAGGGGTGTGTGCTCATGGCAAAGCGCTGAATGGTGGAGCCATCACGAGGCCTCGTCAGTTACACACGGAAACGCTAGCAATTAGCAGGGTGACAACGCCACAGGCTGCATCAGTGGTTTGACTGCCGAGCAATTATTTTCCCATCAGTTAATGGCGAACATTGCTAGACCATTGAAGTTATCTCATCGATCGTGACTGTTGTTTTGAGAGCTGTAAAACCAATATCTCGTGGTTAAATACTAATAACCGCATTGTTTGGCAAATCGGAATTTCCGTCTCGCTTTGGGATGACATCATTTGAATCCATGAGCAACATTGGCTTTAATTCCGCTTGGCTTCAACAATCGCCTATGGAACAAATGAATTATACAACGGAGTCAACCGCTTGTTCCTTTAATGCGACTACATCTTTGGACATCTTGTCATGTGGAACATTGTGGACACACCAACAAGGTGGCGGCATGCAGCGGGACTCAAAAGCAGTAGGCATGAAAGGGAGTTTGTATGGCGAGAACAATGTTCCGCGTGAGCTTGTATTTAACACGGACAGCCTGCTGTCTATAATAACATACAGCTTGATGTTCATCGTGGCTGCTGTTGGCAACCTGACTGTTTTTATTACTTTATTTTGCAGTCGCAATAATCATTTATCGCGAGTATCAGTGTTTATAATGCATTTGTCAGTAGCAGACCTTATTGTAACCTTTATCATGCTGCCCACGGAGATTGGCTGGCATGCTACCGTAGCATGGAAGGCTGGCGACACAGCTTGTCGACTGCTCATGTTCTTCAGGACATTCGGTTTTTACCTGTCCTCCTTCATTCTCATCGCTATATCATTAGATCGCTACTTCGCCATAACTCACCCGTTCAGCGTAGCTGGTGCCAGAAAACGTGGACGTATCATGCTCATTGTCGCGTGGCTATCCGGGATTATTGCCAGTATTCCACAGGTGAGTAGATCCTATGGATAGAATCGCATACCCATCAACTCTATACTCATCCAATCAACTCTGCTATAACCGCTGCCTTTTAAACCCAATCGTTGACGTCATCTAAACCAAAGCCCGAAAATATTGCACGCAATTGACTATGTCAATTAATCCCGAGGTAAATTTCCTTTGACGATTTGAGCTGATTTTAATATTGAGGTTGTTTATGTTCATGGGTTGAGGTGATATTGACACTGCTAATACATTTTATCGTGCCAGGATACAAATCCCAGCACACATCGGTTTGCAAACCCCCCTCGGAAAACATAAATGCCGTAAATTTGTCAATGTTCCATGTCGAGTTATACTTGCAACAGAGCCTGTGTTTCTTCTAGTGCAGTTGAATGCACCTCAGAACCTCTTTCTTTAACAGTAAAATATGCCCTTGTGCTTCTTTCAATACAGTTCAATGTGCCTCTATTAATACAATAACATGTGCAACGAAGCATGCATTTCTTTAAGTAGAGCGAAATGTGTCTCAGAGCCACAGTTTCCTTTTGTACTTTTATATGTGCCACTGAGCCACGGTCTCCAAGAGTACATTTAAATGTGCCATCGAGACAGGGCTCCTTTCAGTACGGTTTAATATGCCACTGCGTCTGGGCACCGTCAGTACAGTTAAATGGCCCACTGAGTCTTTCTTAACCTATTCATATTTGCGTTACTAATATGTATATATGTTATGAATGTTTCAGAGTGTGATATTCCATGTGGAGCGCCACCCTAAATACCCCTGGTTCAGCCAATGTGTGACATTCCATTTTTTTCCTACTCCACTACATGAAATGGCATACAACCTGTTCAACGTTTTCATGCTGTACCTGATTCCACTGATCGTGGTTCTTGTCTGTTATTCCCTGATGCTTCATGAAATGAGCCGCAAGTCTCGTCCAAGCCAACCCTGTAATTGAAGTGTTGCTTATACATTTTGCACATATAGTTAATATTCAGGGTTACTTAATTAGTCGGCTGTCTGTTCTTTGAACGTTTTGCTTTTTTCGCAGGTAACAACCCGTCATTGAGGTCAACAGTTTCTTGCACTGAGTCAATGAGGCGTTCGGGTATTGGTCAGATGGTGAGAGCCAGAGTGCGTACACTCAAAATGACCATTGTCATTGGTAAGTAGGCAAAACATCCTGATACAGTGATAATCCCTCTAATTTTTTCACTGTTTAATTCCAAGTTAAGAAATTGTTAAATCTTGGTTTCAGTCGCTGTTTTTATAATATGCTGGACGCCTTACTTCGTAATACTAGCGTTATGGTGGATCGACAAGTAAGTATGTTGTACATCACATGTTAACACAACTGATAAAGTGTCGTGTATCTGTTAATGCATGTTTAAAATTGCTACAGACACTTCGCTGAAAAAATTGACAAAAAAATACAGAGGGGCCTCTTCATATTTGCTGTTTCGAACTCCTGCATGAATCCCATTGTATATGGTAGGTCAAAAGCATGTGTGTTGTGGCATCGTTAAATAATGAAATGTCCTATTTTTATTGAAATGGAAGCATGAACTTGTTCACATGATTTTCAAATGCTACGAAATTATTTGAGAAGCATAATGAACAATCGCTAATGCTGTTGCTTCTGACTTATTGGACGCACAATGCTGCAGGTATGTTTACCACAGTTTTTCGCCGAGAGGTCAAAAGGAGGTTCCGGCATTTTGTGGACACCATATGCCACCGAAAACGACGGCGATCAAACCATTTCCGCCAGAATCAGTTTGAATTATACTACTATCAAAATAAGCACAAATTGGGTGTTAACAGGAAGTGATATATTATCAATTATAGCAAGCAGTCAATTTAAATACATAGCATCAATAGATTATTATTACTCAAGCAATTTGGTGTGAATAACTTAATTTCGATATATGGAGGAGACTTTCATTGAATGTAATGGGTTGATGACATGCGATTCTTCTCTTTATGTTTGTATACTAATTTGACTTTTCGTGATACTTCTTGTTCTGTGTACGTAGTGAATTTGATGTGTGCTATTCAAATAAAACTAATGCATTTCGCATTCTTGTAAAAGCGCCTGTATTACTTTCATGTGATGTAGTGGAGTATTATTGGTCGGCGGTTTACATATTGCAATTCGTATTGTTCGAATAAATGATGTTAGAGTTGTGTATGGTGCATAATAAGCTTCTGCTGCAGACATTGCTCGTGTTGTACTCTAATAAACCGAACACATTTTGTGAATATAACATAAACGAGCTGTCGATACACAATCAACGGAGAAAGATATGATGGTTGAATTGCTGTAACGTATATTCATATATTTGTTTTGGGACTGTTGCAGCAGTCGAAGGGCGTGTTACAAACAGAGAGTAATGCTAATGTTCATGGCTTTTTTATCCACTACACTCTATGTTGCTATTAACAAACTGAGTTAGGGTTACATCTTGTTTCTACGCTTGTATATACAAAGCATTTCGTTAGATTGTCCTAGTTACTACCGACGATGAGTGGCATTCGTTAGCATATATTCCCAAGGCTCATGCTCTCAGGTACTGCATATAAATTGCCAGTCATCAACGACATGCCATGATCTCTAAACGTTATCAATGCTTTGAATTCCGCTTATTTGTCCAGATGATTATTGATATGTAGGCACGTTAATGCTGATATTGCGACCGACTAATTGCCGAAAATTATCTTCCAATTCTAGCAATTGCAAGGAAGACTACACGGGAAACACATTAGAAAGATACATGTTGCGTTGGAGCCACAAATACAATCGACACAGGAATATATACCATGTGAAAAGAAAAGTCAAACTTAACCGTTTCCATCTATCAAAAGTTTTCTGTTGACATAAAAGTTAGTGATACAGAAATAAACTCTAATTAGCCCGAGGCAATGCTGCTTTCTGAAATCAAACAAATTATTCTGTGCCTATGTCTTTGATCATTATTTCTGAATTGGTTTCATTGTCTAGTTCCTTTTGGGCGTTATGCGATACGTTGAATTGGGAGCAGAGCAGGTGGGCTGCCTCATACAGGGGGGTGCTTGTTGGCTTTTTAGAACATTACATATAGTTATATCATATAACATTGTGCTCGCAAAGTCGCAACGTTTTTCGGGATACGTTTTATACACGCTGCTATTAAGCAGTTCATATTTTCAATAATTAATGGCGCCCACATGAACGTTGGGTGCTAGGAAATATTTAACGAGGAGGACTGAAGACATTGCGCGTAGGTTGTACATATAGACTAAGGTACCATGAATAGTCCCCTAGTAGCCAGACCATCCTAATACTAATTAATAACACGGAACACAAGATGTTTACCTTAAATCCATCTAATGAGTTTGGATAGGTGACTCTCAATGTATATGTCATATGTTTCCTCAATATTCCGTCACTAATGATCTACGTATGTTGCTAGAGTTTTGGACGGCAAAATATTCTCCTTCTAGTGTTATTGCCATTTTGTAATGATTGAGATGTTCTTGATTGCAATCGACCGGTGAATACGTAGTTTGTCATATACGGCACAGAAAGTATGCGCGCTAGTCCCGCCAAACTACAACGGCAAACCCAGCAGGCATTGTATTCCGGTCAAACATTGCAGAAAATTGCAAAAGCTCCAAATGAAAACTACATCTTGTGTGATTTGGGTTAAAATTTATATCATAGAGAAAGAGTCTTTACTTTATAAATACACAGCTCATGGAGGCGAATTGAAATGGAAAGCATATATTCAACCCATAGCGAATGCCGTACAAATAATGTAGTGAAAACAGTTACATAGTAAGGAACATAAGTTAATGTATGTTTGCGGTTGTAATTAAGAGTGAAATCCGGTCTGTAAATACTGCTGATGTATATATGCCCGATAATGCTTGCAAACAAAAATATATATATATATATATATATATATATATATAGATATATATAGATAGAGATAGAGATAGAGAGATAGATATATATATATATATAGATATATATATATATATATATATATATATATATAGATATAGAGATATATCTAGATATCTCTCTATATATATATAGAGATATATAGATATCTCTCTGTATGTCTCTATATCTCTATATATATCTCTCTCCTCTCTCTCTATCTCTATATCCCTCTATATAGATATATATCTGTCTCTGTCTCTCTCTCTCTCTCTCTCTCTCTCGCTCCTCTACGTATCTATATATATCTATATCTATATATATGTATACATACATCTCCCTCTCCCCTCTATATATATATATATATATCTATCTCTCTATATATATATCTCTATATCTATATATATCTCTCTATATATATATATATCTATATATATATATATATATTTATTTATATACATATGTATGCACACGCACACTTCGGTCATTACGATATCAAGTGGTTAATAATGTCTGCACATTAAAAGAAAAACCGTACAAAACAACCTTAGTAAACTCATTGACATGATATTCATTGGGAAACAGTCTTTATCATATCATTCACTGCAATGGGACAGGAATTTATAGAGGTAATATATATATAAATATATATATTATATATATATATATATTATATATATATATATATGTTTTTAAAATAGAAAATATATAAATATATCTATATATTTATATATATATATATATATATATATATATATATATATATATATATATATATATATATATATATATATTTTAATATATATATATGTATATATTTTTGATCAATCACTCCGATTAAGGCAACAATAAGAACACATGGACACAGCCCAAATGCTTGGTAGCTCATCCAAGAACGGTGAATGGAACTTTTTCAGGCAGCACTATTTAGCTCATTCAGCTCATTCTTCGGTAATCCATTGGCAGTGGGTTTTCAGTTGTCTGTAATCCCACATATTCCAGCAAGCTGTTACTCGGCAATAAATTGCTTCCGTGACAGCTGCGAATAATCGCAGTGAAGCATGTTACACTCCCTGCAGTACATTTGATGCAGCAAACAATTATAATGTTTAGGCATCAGAATATCGTTTTTTGATCCAACTTCATATAGGCGTTTTATGTATCAGTGATAATCAGACATTCACCCATTAGTAATTTAAAGATAACTATTGTCCAATCCCAACATATTAAGACGTTTATCTTTATGGAATACTCGCATTCTATTCAGAAGGATATTCCAGACTACGCTGCAGTACCTTATCTGCCCCAATCATTGATGTCCCAGCAGAGTAATAATGTCGGTATGCCCGCTAAATTTGGACAAAAGCTAATGTCATTCAAATCCTCCTGCATTTCACCACCAATGCATCGTTATAATAACCACCATTATCATCTTTGTCGCCGTTGTTACATAGCCATCCTCAAGCAACGAGTTTGTCGGCTACTTACATATTTAGGATTTCCTGCTCGACGTGCAATGGATCTGTTACCTGTGTAACGCAACTGGATTATGGTGGAAGCTCTGCTGCATAACAGGCAAATATAATATGACGCAATGCATGAATGGTTAATGACGGCATATAAAACGAACAGCAGGCCTACATTTCGACACAGCCATATATATTATTGCTTTTTATTATGCACTTTCTGCATTGTCCAATAACCAATCAGGATCAAGTGTCACTAGAGGTCCTCCGTAAACATTCATCTTTCCTCGCCTGCTATTTGCGCACCCACAATTGACACGTTTCCTTCTGTTGTATAGACGTCCATGATCAGGCGAGCAATAATCAAAGGCCTTTTCTTTCAATCGATCTTGTCTCTATGTTTGAGAAAATGAGGTTGTCTGTCTACAACTTTGGTGTCCAAAATACATCAATATATGTTTCATGTAATTGAATAGCTGTATATGGGAAACACATTCCTGTCTCTGGTGTGGTGAATTACGTTTGTCAAGCAACGTGTTGTATTTCTGTAATATGATCACAATTCTACCAGACATAATAAATGAATCCAAACAAATTGTTGACATGTGAATCCAGCAAAGTGAATGATTTTACGTCTCAGCATAGCGTTTGCTCATTTTTAAATAAATTTATTAAATGCGGATATGACATCCATGGCGTTTTAATCTGCAATACAGCACCGCCTACGACCTACTACATGACAAGACAACTGCAAATAAGCAAAAAAGGCTTTCCTGGAAGGGCGATTATTGTATCACATTACACCAAATGAGACATAGAATAAAGTGAGCGATTATAATCAATTGCATCATAACTAGCAATGATATTGTGGCCCGTCTACAATATTGCCGGCACACAAATCAAAGGTGAGCTGAAACCCATATTTATGTCCCAAACATAGATAACACGTACATGGACAGTCTTCGCTCAACAAAAGACACATACGCGAGAAGGTTAGATACCCAAAGTGAACAATATTTGGTTGAGATAATATCAGGGAACATTGGATTGTGTAGCTGTCACCACATACTTAAAGCCAATTTTAGTTTTCAAGGTTAACTTTTCTGCCGATGCTAGCACCCTTCAAAGACAAGCGAGGTTTGTCCCGTATATCCTAGCATGCAATAGTGACGAATATTCTCTCGGCATATGCAGTCTCCCTCGCCTGGATGCCTCATTGCCTTTTGAAATAAAGCAACATCCATCCAAGTATTCTGCGCGTGTCGTCTGATGAACTCATCCCCCATTTACATACTGATAGCACAAATTATTGCATATATATTTCATTGACGCGATCGCTTATACAAAGTGTGGTACAAGTACAATTAACTGAAGCTATGATGTTGTAAGAGAATAGACATTGTACTGGATATTTTACTCCTTTTATCTTGATCGTTTATACAAAGTGTGATACATATGATTTTGTTGCACACACATCGAATTTAAAGAGATTAAGTGCCCGTACCAGCTAACGATGCTTTACTCTGATACCACCATATGTTTCCCGAGCGACGTCAAGTGCGTGTCGATCGTTGATTAGGAAAAGCAATACAGCATTGTAATACAACTAGCATAAATGTGGTGAACTTAAAAACTGATCTACTATATAGTAAGGTGATATTTTGACGGGGTTAGGTTATACTGGTTGCGATGCTAGGGCAGTGCATCTCAGATACTATTGCAATTTTGTCTCCAATACGTTGCCTGCGCCGGGTTGAGAACCCTTCAAAGAAGTTACCACGCATTGAATGTCTAGCAAATCATCCGCCTAGAATGCGATACGGGGCCGTTTTTTGCAGACTCATTGCTTATTTAGCGACAATATGGAAATATATTTTGTTTGCAGAGTGGATTTGATTACTCATTAATTTCATATGTTTTGTTTGACACATCATGTTTTGCACGACAATAACGTGGAAAAACCCAAAATCACGGAGCGCATACTTCGCTGCAACACAATAGTATGTTGGGAGAAAGCCTATTGTAAGTGTGTGACCATTGCCATATGTAATAGTAATGGGATTTGGTGGGCCGTGGGTGGTCCTATTGATGTTGGGAGAAAGCCTATTGTAAGTGTGTGACCATTTCCATATGTAATAGTAATGGGATTTGGTGGGCCATGGGTGGTCCTATTGATAATACAGATGGGAGAGCAGGTAGTTCATATAAATCATATATCTGCAAATTGAGTGGGCTAAACAAAACGCACTAATGCCTCGGTGATGCACTATGCTGCATGACTATGCTCTGGTAGTAAGCAGCTGGAATACTCTCGCGCAAGCATCCACCCCCATCCAACAAACCTCCCCTCTCTCACATACACGGGTATGAAAACATTGAAATCCATACTCAAAAATCAACTCACGGGCAAACATTTACATACGCTTCAATATTGACTTTACTTGCGCAGTAAGCCTGAACAATTGACCAGGAAATGAATCTCACTTATAGGGGGTCAGCAACCTGTTGGAAACAGCCAGCGCTATGCGCTGCGTACATATGTTTTACTGCAATCGTCTCAGTATATGCTTCACTGTGGAGCTTCATAATACAGGTGCTTAGCTTTTCAATGACCAATATGAATAATGAGGCATCGGTAAAGGGTGTTCTCCGGAATTAATTCGCTACGAGACGAAAGAGCTGCAAATCCATAATATTGATAAAGCAAGGCAATGTCATCAACGAGTCTTTTTCGAAAAACCGGAGCCAGTGGATAGCAACGAATTACCTCATGACGATGGTCACTATTGATATTTTGCTTATGTGTTAAGCCGGATCCCTCGGGGTGACTTAACAGCTACATAACGGAGATTAAGAGGATAAAGAAATGTGCAGCGTAGATGTACATTTCCATAAAATAGGCTAACAAGCTAATACAAAGTGGTGCACGGAAGCGTGTAACTCATAATTAATTATATAGATATAACACGGCCTAGGCTCAACGATGTACACGAGCCATACATATGTGCCTGGAGATTAAAATAAAGGATTAACCATGCCGATGATGTTGTTCCGAATCAGTGCAGCTCGTGTAAATAATAATGGGCAGTTCATCTTTTCGTCGGCCACATAGTCGAATTGTGGTCAACATGGGCACAATATCCGATTAATCTAAATTAAAATCAGAATCCTTACTCAATTACTACACATATCGATGCATTTGCCAATGTATACTTAATTAGAATGACGTTTACCTTAGCACTGTTAATATTGCTTGCATTTGCGTATCCAAATTGCTCGATTTGATATAAATTTCGTTGGGTTGCTACAATCATCAATTCCTGGAAAATTTTCCTATTTACAGTTTGAGTTTAATGGCCTTGCAAACAACCCGATCATAGAAGTTATTGTATTCTTTGTAAGTAGAGTCAGTCAGAAAACACACAGACACACACACAGACAAACAGACACACAACACACACACACACACACACACACACACACACACACACACACACACACACACACACACACACACACACACACACACACACACACACACACACACACACACACAAACACACACATACAAATATACATATTGATGTATATATATATAAATTATATATATATATGTATATATATGTATATATGTGTATATATATATATGTACACACACACGCACATGAAAAACTACATGGAATAACGTCTTATGAGTATTGT
>CM067354.1:4105814-4180814 GCA_034190875.2 Urechis unicinctus
AACATTAGGGAGCAAATAAACAAAATGCGTTTCGCTAATATCAGACTGTGGCAGTCAGGGCGCAATATATTGAAATCGCTACCCTTGATGCTCCAGGATGTCACCCGATTCGTCAAGAAATATCTTATTAACTATCTACAAGACGTACACCCTAACATTAACGTGGAATGAATCTTTTATTATCGTGTAGGGAAATGTCTAATTTGACGGGCTAACATTTTAAGGAATTGCCAATCGAGATGGGTTGCCCAGTGATGCAATACAGCTATTGTTTCGAACAAGTCAGCGAGCTTGCATTCCCTGTATTCACATGTATTTCCAAAAGCTGTTTGTTCGTGCAATGACACGGTAAAATTTTACACGCATGCAATACGCACGCGATGTCCAGAATGTATATGACTGTCCAGCACTGCATTGCGAGTCAATAGACTGGGGCTTCCATAGAACCAGGTGTTATTGCTACTTAACAGTTTCCGTGATGACTGAGGTGTTTATCAATACAAGCAGTATTGTTCCCCTGCAGTCACGTCGTCATACATGCACGAGTCATATCAAAATCATGTTATGTGTTAAAGATAAGTCGGAGTGAACCAAAACGTGAATACAACGACTAATGCTGAAGGTACTGTTGACGTCGTATGAAGAAGACGCATGATATAGAAAACAAATGCTATTACATGTCCGTTATCACAAGCTTTTACTTCAGGTGTAGCGCAATCTTAAATGATACAGAATACAGGAACAACGATACAGAATACAGGAGCAACGTATACGTACGTACTATTCATTATTTTATGTACAGAATGTGATGATAATGCTTACTCAACATTCCGTTGCAGTCATATAATGCATTCCCTGCGCTACTGATTCAATGCGTTTATGGTGAGTTAGTCAGTAGTATGAGGAAGTCCATTTATCACATTCAAACAGAAAATCAACCTGGTAATTGCTTGCCATAAGAGATATTTTTACCCAAAGTGGCCAAAAATAATATCTACGAGATTAGCACGACACGCGATATAGGTCCTAAAGCATAATTTCTCTAAAGTATAGTGGCGAACAGCCGAACGCCGCATTGACTCAGTGCAAGAAACTGTTGACCTCAATGACGGGTTGTTACCTGCGAAAAACGCAAAACGTTCAATGTTCAGATTGCCAACTTATTAAGTAACCCTGAATATTAACTATATGTGCAAAATGCATCAGCAACACTACAATAACGGGGTTGGCTTTGGTGTGACTTGCGACTCGATTTATGAGGCATTATGGAATAACAGATGAGAATCGAGATCAGGGGAATCAAGTAAAGCATAAAAACGTGGAACAGGTTGTATGCCATTTCATGTAGAGGAGTAGGGGAAAAAATAGAATGACACACATTGGCTGAACCAGGGGTATTTAGGGTGGCGCTCCACATAGAATATCACACTCTGACTAAATCACTACACATATACATATGATTAACACAAACATAATAGGTACAAATAGATAGCAAGACTCAGCGGGCTATTTAGCCGTACTGATGATGCCAATGAGCAGCGGCATATTCAACCGCACTGAAAGGAGCCCAGTCTTTGTGGCACATTTAAATGTACTCATGAAGGCTACGACTCGGCGGCACATAAAAAGGTACAAAAGGAAACTGTGGTTCTGAGGCACATTTCACTGTACTCTAAGAAATGGATACTCAGTGGCACATGTTATTGTGCTAATAAAAGCCCGTACTCTGAGGCTCATTGAACTGTATGGAAAGAAGCCCTGTGGCATATCTTACTGTAACAGAACGAGCCCAGGTTATGAGGCATATTCAACTGCACTAGTAGAACCCAGGCTAGGTTGCATATAAAACTTAAGAAAGCCCCGACTCCATGCAACGTTGATATTTATTCGAAACAATTTTGGTATTTTGGTTTGAATATCACCTACCGATGGGGGGTTTGCAAACCGGTGTGTGCTGGGATTTGTGTGCTGGCACGATGAAATGTGTTAGCAGTGTCAACATTACCTCATCCCATGAACATAAACAACCTCAATATTAAAATCATTTCAAATCGTCAAAGAAAAATTTACCCCGGCATTAATTGATATAGTCATTTGCGCGTCATATTTTCGAGCTTTGGTTTTAGATGACGTCAACGATTGGGTAAAAAAGGCAGTGGTTATAGCAGAGTTTATTGGACGATTGAGTATAGAGTTGAATGGTAAGCGATTTATCCATAGGCTCTACTTACCAGTGGAATACTGGCAATAATCCCGAATAGCCACGCAAGAATGAGCATAATACGTCCACGTTTATTGGCTCCGGCTAAGCTGAGTGGGTGAGTTATGACGAAGTAGCGATCTAATGATATAGCGATGAGAATGAAGGAGGACAGGTAAAAACCGAATGTCCTGAAGAACATGAGCAGTCGACAAACTGTGTCACCAGCCTTCCATGCTACGGTAGACTGTTCCATGACGTAGACTTTGTTTCCCTGGAAGGGTTATGATAATAAGTTCATCCCATGACAGCAGCAGTCTGGGGCTCGATTACCCATAACCAAAGAGCTCTAAGATATCCCTCTGCTTCAGATAGCCTCCTGTGTGAACGATGGAACGAAGGTTGAGGAGGCATCGAAGGTTGAAGACGCCAAACGGTAAATAAAAAGAAGACACCTGATAAAGGGGTCCAGGCAGATAATTGTACGCAAACACGTCAGAAATAGGGGCTGCTGCAGCACTTCCTGACAAAGATTCCATTGTTCAAGGGTCGCTGTGCAATTCCACGCTGTTCTGTGCAGTGTACTGCTATCCTATGCTGTGCTACTGCAGACTGTAAGTGATGTACCCTGTTATGTAGTGTACGGTGGCCATCTTACCGCATATAAACATACTTCAATTATATCATGTTTCATCTCGGTCAGCATTTATAACCAAGTGCGTCCTTATACAGAGCTTAATTGCTTCCTTTAACATATAGGTCACCATTCATAACAAGGTACGTCATTACACCGTCAACAAACAGAGCTTGATTGCCTCATATCACATCTCGGTCACCATTCATAATCAAGTACGTCGTTATACCGTCACCAACAGAGCTTAATTGTTTCATATCACATGTTGGTCACCTTTCATAACCTAGAACGTTATTATATCATCTACGAACATATCGAAATTGCTTCATATCACGTCTCGGTCACCATTCATAACCTCATTACATCGTCAACAAATAGAGCTTAATTAGATCATATCACATATCGGTCACCATTCATAACATAGTACGTCACTATACCACCAGTTGCATTTAGCCGATAAAATCCTGCTTGGTGCAAGCTGATGTTTGGTTTGAAGCGGATCACGTTGAGTCATTCCCAGTGCTTCGGGCCACCTTGTGGTCAAGTTTAAAATTAAATATGACCGTAATGATAGCTGCAATCGCCATATATCTACGCGTCATGATAGCATTTGACGTCAAAAACGCCTATAACACTGTAACTGTTGTGGTCCTTTTTTGCTGGTATTATATCAGCATAAACGTAACATTGCATAGCATAAGAACTATTCTGTGTATATAATTATATATACATATGTTTATATATATGCGTATATATATGTATAGTTTTATATATATCTATATATATATATTTACATAAAAATTTATACATATAAGTATCTATATATGTGTATATATACATACGCGTGTATATTTATTTATATGTAAACATATATTTGTATATTTATATGTATTTTATATATACATATGTATATATTATATATATATATATATATATATATATATATATATATATATATATATATATATATATATATACGTTAATAAGCATATTTTTATATATATACATATTACATGTTCTTTAAGATATATATATATATATGCATATATGTATTTATATAATATATATACTATGCCCATATTAACCTATATGCGCATATATATATTAATATATTTACATATATACATAGCTATATATACATATATACTTGTGTATATATTTATTAACATATGTTCACATATATGTGAGTATAAATGTATATATATATATTCATTTATATCGATATATACCGGCTATATATATATATACTTTTATATGTATAAGTAATATATAAATAGATATATATGATATTAATATATATATGTACATATATATATATTTATATGTATGCGAATATATGAAAACACATATTTTTTTATATATACAGTATATATATATATGCATATATATGTGTCATATATACTATATATATATACGTATATATATATATATATATATAGGGTTATATATATATAAATATATACATATATCGATCGACCTTTGAAACTCAATTAACAATCCAATTTTCTGCATTTGTTGCGTATACTATCATATTATGTTCAGCGCCAAATACCTCGAAGTTAATGTGTAATTAAATAGTTAACCGAAAAAGTACGGCAAAGTGCAATGCGATTTTATACACCCAAAGTTACTGCTTATAACTAGGTAGAATTTGTTGCAGGTGCTATTACATGTGTTGGTTATTGCAAAATTGCAAGCTGGGTTTAACAGCCACCGCCCATTTGATTTCCTATCCATTGTGTGTGTCGTGACATACACCTGTCCCATGCGTCAAGTTGCAAGTGCTTCGGAAGTTGCTTCTTCAAAGTGCGGAATTTTGGTGTAATTACCTTGCATCTGCGCCAAAAGCATTAATATAATTTGGTAGAATTAACAAGATGCAAGATTGCGTTGCACGAGAATATTTACCATACCACTTCAAAATGTCTGCTCATCCTCCAAAATTACACGCGCCTAGGCATCGTGATAATGTGTGGAAAAACCAAGTAATTAGTTAAAATTCACGCATGACAGCCAATGTCAGACGAAAAAGCGGTGACGATGTAATCTAAAGACGTTCCATTTAAAGTAGTCCGTGGCGATAATCCTGAGCAATTGTTGTATGAATATACACAGAGTATCATGCATACGATCGACAACGGGGTCGGGTGTGCAGTACATAACCATGTATATGGAGGTGTTGGTTTGTCTATGTTGCATTATCGTTACATGGAGGGTATTTTGACCACTTACTGTATGGCCAGAAACCATTCCTATTTCACTATCAGATATGTTGCACAGCTCATATGCACATTCGTTTTATGTTTCCTCTGCGTGGAATATGGGCCTCTATATTTTAGGGTTTTGGAAAAGTGAGTGAGTATAGGTTTTAATGGCGAACCAACACTAGCCTTGTGACATCCTGTTGCTTAACACAGCTGTCCAGCTTATCTAGAAAGATGGGCGATGTTAGCTGAGTGGGTGGGACGCTTGTGCCTGCTGGGCAACTATCGTTAATTTCACCTCCCTCCTGCTGTGCACACGGGCACGTTAGAGGCAAACGGACCCATGGTTAAGTCATCTTGATAGCAGTCTAACGCTGACTTGAGCTCAGTATCCACGGGGTAAAGGGCTTCAACTGTCTCAGTTAGCACAGCCAGCGAGCTCCTGAATGCCAAAGAAAAGCAGCAGGTTTGGTGACGCTTTTCTGGCTCGATTGTGATTTTGGTAATGTCCGCAGATAACAGTTTCAGAAGCCTTAAGCTCTTTTCCGTGCACTTGCCAGGCTTGGCACTAAGTTCGGGCTTAGACGAGTAAGCTTATTCTTGGTCATCCGAGGCGGTCATAGCCGCCATTATGCGCTGCCAACAAGGTCAGCGACCCGATTCCTGTGTGGTGTTTTTGTTCCTCGTGGCTGTGTGCAAATTACATCTAAGTCCAGCTAAAAGTACACACACAAAACCCAACACAGAAAAGATCTATGCAACAACACAAGGATAATGGTCACAGAACTGGGTAACCCAGAGACGCTAATGATCTCCTGGCTTTGCCGCGCACTCACTCAAGTGATCTCGATATGCAGATGAATTTGGTAGAATACTTCACATTCCAAATTCTGTATCCGTCAATGTTGCTGATCGAATATGTTTAACAATAAGTAACCTATATTGAAGTTGTTTCATTCAAACACTATAATATGCGTAACTTTAATATCTATTTCGGAAAAACATGCGAGAATCTCATCAGAGACGGATCAGTTATACACGGGAATAAATTGTAGCGACAGTCGCATGCAAGAGAATAAACTGCCAATAGACTCAGTTATACACATCGGTGCCTATGTCTCATTACTTCAAAGAAGTATCGTTTAAAAAGGCAGATCAGTCAACAACTGTTGTTTCAGCCTCAAACTAGGTTTCACGGAATGCATATCGAAACAGATAACTTGTTTATAAACCATATAAATATTACGAAACTTGGTCTCGAATCCATTCATTAAAGATGGGTCATAAAATCTCTTTTAGCTCTATTAAGAATAAAAACTATCATTCATATAATTAATCAAGAATCTTTTTTATTTAGACCTAAGCAGATATAACAAATATCTAAGCAATTGAATTTATCCCTTTTGTTTCAGTGAACGGCAATATAACAAGGTATATCTTTCAAAGTTTATTTGTGGTATGAAACTTGGGACTAATTAACGGTACAATCATCACAATCAAAAGGCTTGATAGATTGTCCGATGTTGCAAATGCATTGAGTAATAGCACTACCCAACATCTAAACGAAATAGTGTTTGTTGTTAAAACATGTGTTATGTGTACATTATGGCACAGTAATATTGAAATCGCAATAGTATTAGGCGAGGATGAACGAAACAACTGATGTTGTAATAAATAGTCAGGTAGCAGAGGAATTAATAGGACTGTAAGGGTCAGATCGTACAATTGTGAATACCCATCAATGGATGTGTTAAAAACAATAACCTCCTTAAAAAATACCAAGTTAATATGTGTTTGCGTTGATAACAAATTACTGGCAACAATGAATCACATCTTACAAAGAACAAAGTCCTGAAAGGATAAGATTCATATATTTTATACATGGGGCCGTGTCCTCATACGTTGAGAGCCGCATGCCTTGATTAGACAGAAGGCAATTAAGGTACCCTAACTTATGGTTCTCTCTATGGGATGCAAAAATACAGGTCCACAAGTCGTTGCCCAATTACGGAGTCCTCCTTATGAATAATAGTGGTAATTACGCAGGCTTGTTTTGTGACGACCTAGCTATAAAATCTTTCTAACGATTATAAAACGACGAAGGCTTGGCAATTAAGTAGTATATAAATCTGTGCTGAGTCCGAGGGTAACCTTTGTAGCTTTGCCTGACCCAAGGACGAATAGTCAGCAAACAATGTGCCGTCTTGTCTGTTATTTGACCATATTTGTTCATCGGCTGTCTATTCTTCAAGCATTCCTATCAAAGATGCATACAGCGATCAAACGGATAATCAATACATGTTCTAGCAATTATGGCAGATTGGGACGAGGAGGATTAGTCCTAAGATGTAATTGGTTGCAGATTGGGTGAATTGCTTGTGCTCCATGTGTAAATACACAATGTTCACTCTTTAACTACCGCATTTATTATTTCTTTAATTCGCCAAGAACACATCCATCGCTTATAAATATTCCAAACCATCTGCACTGCATATTATTCCAATTACCTGTATGTGGTTGTGTTGGTGATGTGCTTCTATTTGTTTCCGATTAATGATAAAACATCAGTGTTTCGTTACTCAAGGGATAATCATCCTAAATACTTTGATTGATTGTCATTTAATGGAATAAGCTGGAATTGCTAGTTTTTTGGTAGAACAATCATCCTTACGCTGTTTCATCAAAATCGTCAAAGACAATTAGTCTTAACATTGGTTAACGTTGAGCGAATTTAGCACCATTAATACAAATTTACATTGTTGCATGTAATGACCTCCGTACTTTTCAACGAAGGATAAGCATCATCACAGCCGACAGACAGTTTGTGCAATAACCTTGCGAAACTTGAAACGCTCCAGTGTAGATAACCTTATGATGGATATTGGTCAATAGCGATGCTAAATCAGAGACGTAAAGCTGGCTGCAGATCAATGGTTCCTCATGTGTAATGTATGTCCCCAGCTTAGATTATGAGCCGCTAATGACCGTGAATCACATGGTGGCATCTGATCCAAGCTACAAAATGAGATCGTTGTTTATCATAGCGGCGATAAACACCTGGTCAATGTCAGATTAGATTAGTTTATTGTTCAATTAAACTACCTTTTTTCGGCGACTTCAGCTTGTTTATCTTTCATCCTAAGAAGAATATCGAGTGTCAGAGTGGGCGTGGATCACCCATTGTCCTTTTAATCTAGCAGTAATTTGATTCTCGTATCCGTTGAATCAGCCCTTCAGTACCCCTCTGAGTGTTTCCCTACAATCCTGTTATATACGAAGATGATGATGCGTTAGTTTAAATGGTTTGCACTATTTTTGGAAAGTGTTATCTTGCCTATGGTAATAGAGGCGCCGACACTGAATACAATGTCTTAATGTTTGACACTTTCAAGCAAGTTACTTTACAACAACTGCTAGCGCTGTCACACGTCGCCGTTTAACATGGGTAAATACATCAACAGCCGGACAAAATTCCTCTTCTGCCTCAGTCATCTGGCGGTGTTCATGTCGATGGTTATGCTGACTATTTTTGTGGCCTTTGTACAGTGTGATCGCTTATTTTTGACGGGAAGTGAAAATTAAACCAAATATGACACATGGTAGTGTACGAAATTATACACCCGCAGCTGTAAGTGGCGAAGTTCGAGTGATATAAACTGGAAATGGTGCATTTGCGCATGCGTAGTTACTTGTCAAGGTCGCTAGTATGCATACCATTGTAAACAAAGTTTTCAAGGCGCCTCTATGTATAGAGTATCGATACATTGTTATTCCCAGTGCAACTGCATAAAAACGGTAACGAATTACACAATGCACCAAATCACCGAAAAAACATCAGCTTTAAGGGCAATCAGTTGACAGCAAAACCTAATAACGACACTAACCTGATTTGTCCTAGTCTATGATTCTTACACCATTCTTGCACTCGGATATTCTCCATAATCTAATAATAGATCTGCCGTTCACACATCACTAACTTTTCCCCTCTGATAAATTTCCACAAGTGGTTGTTTGAGATATATGAAGACAACAAAACACCCTAATGGGAAGAGTGATCCTCCTATGCTGCGGTAACCCGATAGGCAAGCTTTAATATTACAGTTCGTGCATTTTGGTGCTTTGTAGTTGCTTTAAGTCCGTTGTTTGGTACTGAAGTCGGTTGACACATCGGTGCAAAATTTGACAATGTTGTTTGGTATATTCACAAGCAGCGTCTTTGAAACTAACGGCTTCGCTGATAACATCACACCTTTCCCTAACCTGAAAAATACATAGACAATTCAAATAGCGGAGTAGCAATCCTAGGTGCTCTGCGCTGTAACATGTAGACTCCGGCATGTGTCCGTGTTGTGGCCGGGCTCTTCTGGCGGCTACCGAGGGCCTCCGAAAAATTAAACCTGCAGAATAGCAAAGTACTTTAAACAGTTTTTAAAAATATCAGCGTATCAACTATTTGGAAAGTTAATTGATCAGCCATGAGATATATTATATTTCAGATTTGGACCAGTTTGCGGGTGATACGGGGGATGTCAGCAGGAGTGCATCAGTTCTGCACAAACACCGCATCGCTTCAACCGCTTTCTTTGTTATAAAGCAGTTGATGCCTTAATTAGAAGCTGTATAGGTCGGTACGTGATCATAACATTAAACCACTGAATCAGAATTAAATGCAACGCAGCAAAAGCTGCGGAATCAAATGGCACTCAGTAACCAATATCCGATCACTCGGCAGATATCGGCGAGTGTTCAGTAGACAGCAACATCTGTACGGATGGGGAATGTTGTGTCAACACTAACGTAGGGTATTACTGTGAGTACGCCGTCGGATATCACCTCGACATGGACATCAGTGCACCACAGGTAAAGGAAGAAATAATGGGTTTATTCAGGCGGAAGTGAATGTCATACCGGAAACGCATCATTCGAATTAATTTATTTCGAATTGCTATTAATCGAACATAACACATCACTCCACCCTTTCAATATTTTACAACATAGTATTATTAGTTCGCGTGTATAATTTGCAATTTGACTGGTATTTTCACATGTGTAACTTCTGCAACTGATGCATCGCGAGGCGTGTGTGGACAACACTATAACATTAGTTCTCTGTCATCGGTCGGTTAAGTGTCCCGATCATAACACTGCATGATGGCATTACCTTGTGAAGAGGTATAAAGGTAGCTTGCTTAAGGACATCTAGTGCCAGATATATTCTGTAAAATATATTGCTATAATGTGCAATCTTCTTCCACTATTTCTCAATACTCATACCTCTTGCTGGGGATCAGCTTATGGAGCACCGCATCGGCGAAGGGGCTTGGTGCATTGGCTTTCCTCGTTCTTCTTGATGTAGTGCTGATCATGGTCTACCGCAAACGTCACTGTCAAATCACGCAATCAGGTAACGAATGATAAATAAACATGATAAAGTGTATGTTAATGTAGCTTTCACCTGCTCATTTATTGTTTGCTTGTGTTTTTGTATTGGTCAATTTACACGTGGACATTGTTAAATGCATTCATCCTCTTTATACAAAAAAGTAACCGATTTACATTTCAGTTCTCACATAAAGTTATTATATTATGATGCTTTACAGACAAATGACATTGATGTTTAGGGCAACATAAGCAATAATGTGGAAAAGGTCTTGCTATTCCAATATTTCAGATTGACGCATTTACGTTTTGTTGGTCCTTTGCTTGTGATATGAAGGATTACCGGTTATCTTAAAATTGCGCTTTAGAATGTTACATATAGATATCACCAGATACAAGGTACATAATATCATAGAAGACGTGGATACACTGGTAGAGTTGAATAGGCTGCCAGCTCCGAGAGCTTGACAAGGCTATACAGACACAGCTAAGGAGCTGGTCAACAACCTAGCGCGGCTCAAGCATATCGTCAGTCGGAACCATAAGCAGACCGGGCTGCCAGACGAGGTGTGTGATTGCAAGCTGTGGGAGGAAGAAGAGCAGGTCCGCTTTGAGGCTGCATCCATAAACAGCGTACAGCT
The DNA here is from genome assembly GCA_034190875.2 of Urechis unicinctus. Taxonomy (NCBI): domain Eukaryota; kingdom Metazoa; phylum Annelida; class Polychaeta; order Xenopneusta; family Urechidae; genus Urechis; species Urechis unicinctus. The sequence continues at coordinate 4,116,873 of CM067354.1, forward strand.
GCGGACGAAAACCATCCCAACCCTGCACTTTTGCCGTGCATGAGCTCACACACTGTGTGCCAGGTAAGGTCTTGCATACATGGTATGCATACGTGTTATGTTTTATTTGATCTTTGATATGTACATTATTATACACACACTCGCAGAGCTAAGAACCTGTACACAGGCCCATCTCTGCATGCCTCGACCCATACAGCTGAAGCAACAGACCCGAGCCACCCCACTATTCACAAAGCAAGGTGTTTGTTGTCTGGAGGCGCCGTGGGGGAAAGATATGCACTGTGTGTTCATCAAATATTATACATTACATTACATAGACATAGGCTTATCAAAAAGTAACATGCAAGATATTTATAATTTACCTGCAATTCAATGGTCACTGTATATATCATTAACCTTTTTGCTTCATGACTTGGTCATGAGATTGCAGTTGTTGTTTTATGACCGAGGGTACAATTTAGTTGATGGAGATGACATTTTATTAAGAACCATAAAGTGGATTAAGGTAGCATGCTAAACACAGGATGTCTCCGCTTCTTCTTTGTGTCAACATAGTTACCAGAAGAGTTATTTCATATATCATCAGAAAATCATAATAACCGCTGTTTATGGGGCATCAGCATATTATTATTTCAGGTAGAGTTTCGGATGTTCAATACAGCCACTAATTAGGAGTATATACAAATTTGCAGGACAAATATTGCTGTCAGATTGTTATCCATTAATGATAATTAAATGCCAAACAAAAATCTTTTATCAAGCATGACATGCAGCAGAGGGTCTTCCTTGCGCTCATCATTTGTTGGAGACTGCCTGGCTTTGTAATATGGCAGATGTGCAGATTTTATTAAATCGCTGCAGTTCTGAAGGGTCTAGGCCACAGTACCAGGAGCTAGGCAAGACAATTCACAATCAATCTGAATCAATCAGAGTTTGAGGGCGCTGTTATCGAATGTCTATAAATAAACACTAATACTTTGGTGGGTATTTAAGCATCTTAGAACCCAGATAAAATTGTTCCACAGGTATTTTGTTTGTTACATATAAATGCTGGTTAGAACAAAAAGTTCCTTGATCATGTAAGGTCACCAGATGCTATTTACAAATTGCCTCCACATCTAAAATAACTATGTAGAATTTTTGCAACAACTATCATATTTCAGTCGAAAAATCAAGAAATGCATAATCGAATCTATTACAATGCGCAAAAGATTCTCTACAAACAATTTCTGATTGAGCTATCCGGTCTATAGGTATTAATCAGTTGTAAAATACGTCGAAATTCAACAACTGCATAATCGAATCTATTACAATGTGGTTAATTTTGACCCGGATGTAAAAAGAATTTCTGCTTTCTGCTGCGCAGTCTGTATTATATTTAATCAGATTTGTTGATGACTGTTAAACATTTGCTGTACATAACAGTCATCATACAATGTGTGTAATGCCCAGGTGCCTTTGCAAGCATAAGCACGTCAGTGTCGTTTAATACAGGTAATGGAATAAAATATGCACCCAAGCACCGCATGTAATTTTTAAAAAGCACGCATAAAAGTAAGTTACGTCGTATTGTATGTATAAAGACTGTGAGGTGTTCACAAATGAGCGTAAGATGCTGCGCAATAAGAAACAAGTGCAACGTTTATCGACAATTTCATGTATCAACTTTAGAAAGAACTTGCCAGTTGTCATCCGCTCGTATGCAGATTAATGTTATCATTATTCTGGTTGATAATCTATACAGTTGTGCTTCAGTCCAAACATATTCTGTTCGTGTTATCTCGCGTTATTACAAATATAGTAATTTACCGTCTTTGAAGCCTGTCTGCGAGAATACTTGCGGAGTTAGTAGAGATCTTATGTGCTGATCAATAAAATATGCACCAAACAACAGCATGCAATTTGTACCAAGCACGCATAAACGGAGCGACGCTGGCTTCTTATGTATTAAAGACTGTGACTGTTTCCCAAATTTTTCGAAATACACGTAAACGTGAATTCAACTGTGATGATGTTATTTTTGTCTGTGAATCTAGCTTTATATATATCAATGAGTTTCTAAGCACTTGAATGCGCCAGTTGACACGCTCGTAGGCAGATAATGTACATGGCGCAACTGTGGTTTACTAGGATTAATCTGTAGGTTATAAGCGTACATGGCAGTCAGTCTCTTTTTTTGAAACAGCATGTTTTCATATTTTTTAAATTTTTTATTAGCATATTTATACAGGTACATTAAACGGTTTGAACCGAAATAAAGCAATGTCCGATATGGACGAAAGAACACAAAAAGAACACTACATGCACAATGAATTCACGGCACAGACATAAATATAAATGATGTATATGACTGAATAAACAGAATGTTTTCACAACATGTCATCGTGATAGTAACCTATACAACATGCAAGGTAAACCCATTGTTCCATTATTAAACGTTCCTATGAATATCTGCGATGAAGTTATTCCAGAAACATGACTTTAAACTAACATTAGAAGATGCACGATTTTCTGTTGATTTTAGGTATGATGGTAAAGAATTCCACATAAATGGCCCTCTGTAGACAATGCTATTCTTAAAACGCTCAGTGTTTTTGGAAAAGGTACAATGTACATAGTTTCATCGTGCAGTCTTGTTGACAACTGTCTTACATCACGAAGATTACATGAGTTTTTCATACTGAACATTAATTTTACAATAGATGAGTTTAAACGGTATTCTACTGGCAGGATATTTGCGTTAACATGCATTTGGTTTACAGGGGCATAACAATTTCGTTTGAGAGCATTCGTAAACCTCTATTTTGTAAATGTGAATTCTTTTTATGTTATTTGCAATACATGATGTCAGAAAAACATTACCGTATTCTAATAAGGGAAGGATTATAGTTTTATATACAGCTACAGTACATACACATGTAATTCGTTTTCTTAGTAGTGACAGGAGATGCAATCTATTATTTACATTTCGTATTATTTTTAACATATGTTCTTTAAAACTTACATTCTCATCAATTATGATTCCTAGATACTCAAAGCTTTTAACATTTCCATTGACGCAATCACAAAGTGACAATTCAGGACATACAACATTACAAGCACCATGCAACCTTTACTAGTCTCAAACTGAAATAATTTAATACAGTCATTCACAGGTGCTCCCCTTCATATTGCGCTAATCATCCAACAAATTCAGGCATATTGTAGCACTGCTATGAACAGTAAAGCTTAGATAATATTGAAAGAATTGAGCATTTAGCCCCAAGATATTGCGGGTAAGTCATGATGGAGTTTAACATCTCTTTCGACCTACTGGTCCATGATTTTTCCATGCTTCATCCTTGAAGGGTATTGTTAATGAAATTATCTCATCTACCAAATTTAAGTGCAAAAATGCATCTTAACATTTGGTCACACTTGGAATTCATTGCAAAGCATGCTGCCTCGCCAGACCCATTTACTGCTTCAAAAACATGTTTTCGACAGTCAGTTCGTTTCGCTCAATAATCCCATGGCGAGGGCTGGCGCATGTCAGATTATGACGCAAAGACACACGCATTTCATAAGTTTACGTCATATTAAAACGGTTTATGATGATTAAAATCCGCTCAGCAGGCGGAATGGGTAGATGCACGATGTCGTTCACAATCAAAGAATAGCGTTAATAATTGAAATTTTAGCCATAGGGCCTTCACATGTGCCCTAACTAAGGCAATCATTGACTAGCATTCGACGTAAGCCGTACAAAATTAGGATTGTTACATTTCTTTTAACTACATTAGACCTCACAATTAGCAAATAACTGCAACTGTTCGTCGATATCCGTCTGCTATTACAATTTGCTGGATGCATTCGGCATACTTTCTCATATGGTTATACTAGCCACACAATGTGCTTCGATATTTCCGTTATATAGATCAGAATACAAACATATGTTGTATCGTGCGCCCATGTGGTTCCGCGATAAATAGTTTGAATTGAATGACATGCTCGTCCGTACTGAATGTTTGCCTAAATGTGTAATGTACGAAAAGCGGAGATTGCGCCGTCAATATCAATAGCAGTGACAGGCTGCATGCACAGCAGCATAGGACCATGTTCTGACTGTTCCTTCTTGTGTTTTCTGCCATACATATCCACCGGCATATAGTACAACGCATGAACAATCATAGTATATACTTATGCTTTCTCATTTACGATGATATAATGCACGCTCTGCTCCACTGGTGGCAAGGATTTTATCAAAGAACAGAAACCGCGATTGATGTTTATAAGCTTAAATCAAATATACAAATGGTAGCTTCATAAGAGTTAAAGAAAGTTTGAGTGAAAGGCAAGAAATGGTTGCAAAGTAAATGAATGTAGCCAAGTCTAACTGTGATATTTTTTCATATACGGTTCTGAATCTTCAATTTCCGCACGAATGGGCAATGTGTTTTGAATATCACGGGGGATTTAGAATCTTTAAAACATCATATAGCAAGAGCCGGTGAAAAAATACCAAGGACAAAATGCTCGACCCGATGGATGCGGTTATTTACCAAATGCCAAATATCGATTTCCAAGAAATCCAGATGCGACGTTCACCATTTTGGTAAATATAAGGTCACATAGTACTTGTGTGCACTTTGTTCATGTGGTGCGCATTATGCTTTATGAACTATCATGTTTGAACTAGTCTGGACTGCGCCTGCGCGCAGCAACTATCGCCTCATTTTAAAGATAAACATGTCGACATGTGCTCATCGATGTCAGCTTAATACACCCACTCGTGATTATAGGTACTAATTGATCATTAACTTGAAAAAAGTAACTCGCCAGCTTTTATATGTTCAAGGTATCTTATTTAAATTTTGAATCTGTGCTTTGCGTTGGGATCGAACATCGTAGAACGTCTGCTCAGACGTCCTGTGGAGCTTAGCCGAATGAAGTCTAGTCTGTGTATATACAAAATATGCTCTGACCTTGGAGTGACACAATGGGCAGTGAACATAGTTGCTGATACAGCACATTACAGTCTTAAAACATTGTACCTGTGCAGCATATTGCACCATGATGTCCTTCTCCACCTTTCAGCGGAGGCAGTTAAGACACCAATCTTAATAATTAATAAACACAGACGCCTACACAGGACGTTGTTTTCAGTAAAGTGGACAACAAAGTCCTCGTATCAAAACCAGCACACTAACGAATATTCACGCGCAAATAAGTGTATGCATGTGAAGAAGCGATTCAAATTAATTGAGGAGCATACCAATTGGAGTTCAAGCCGGCGCCATGGGCTGCATGGAATGACTTACATATATGGGATATATGAACGCTTAGTGATCGGTGTGTTTTGTCTAAGATTATTGACATATCGATTAAGCTTGTTCTCTGGAATACAATATCGATGAGACTACAGCGTGAGAACCAATATGTGGATAATTGCACTCCGATTGCTCATGAAGTCTATCCATACTTTACTGTTTTGTATGTATCTTCTAACGTAAGCAATATAAAGGGTCGCGACCAAACAAGGGTACCAATCTTCTCGCTTCAGCATCTGACAGATTCCACAAAGTTAGGGTACGAACTAAAGTCGTAGGCATGACTAAGTAGGTGGTCGTAAGATAACACATTAACACAATCAAACATACATAAAAATTTGTTTGACATCTTTTATTATTATAATATGGTGTCTCATTTAAGGTTTCAATTTGAACGGGTGTGTGATTTCTTAACAAAGATAGAAATAGTTAAATAGTTATTGAAGAGCGTATGTGAAATCAATATATTCTAGGTCAGCATTGTTATGAAATTAATTGACCAATTTTTGTGTCGGTCATCGTTCGCTTATTGAATTTAATCCGGAAACCAGTACCCATTATAGGCAAACAAATGTTTCATCATGAGTATTTCCAATGTTACACCTCCACACTAAAATACTTGATCAATGCAATTACATATTGCTCGATGCGGTCACCGCTCACGTCTCGAAGTCATTACCTTAATTTGTCACGTGAATGCCCATCGCAGATTTCAGCAGCAGTTAGCGGAGCAGATTTAATAGAAATGTTTCAGCAAGACGTTATTGTAGTAAGGAGGTGGTACATGTTTTGCTTTTCTACATATGCATAACTGTGCTGATATTTGCGTGGGGTAATGCAAAGGTATTTGTGTTGCACGTGAAGTGCATGTTTAATGTGTATTGCTTTTTAGACATTGAACTCACCCGTAAATAGTTCTGCAAATCTCAAATGCGTTACGACAGTATGATGTTTACAAAGGCTTATACGGTCATTTGCAGGTAATGCTGCGGAGAGTCGCATACCACTGCTAACAATGCATGCCCAAAACAATAGTCTCTCTATATCTGTCGACTTATGTTTGTTCAAATCACTCCCAGTGATCAATATTTTAAATCTGATTACTTTTAAGGAGATCTGGCTAAATAAAGATAGCTGAAATAAACGGCCAACCAATCTCATGGGAAAAGCATTCCAAGTTATCAGTTTAATGGGATACCGTTTTGGCGGTTTATATTTATTTTATGGTGGTTTTGCATCAATCGATGCGTCATCTATCGGTGCGCAGTCGCTGAAATATAAAAGTTATGCTACGCTGTCATCATACTCGACATACAATTAAACGGAAGAAACACAGACCTAAGAGGACTTGACTTGATCATCACCACGCCCAGCGACGACTGGCAGACTATGACGTGTCAATTGAACAGCTGCTTCTGGTTGGTTCGCTTAACAAGTTATGCGTCTACTTTAATTTCGGATGATTTGAGGTTTACCAACCTTGCTGTAGATTCAAAACAATTTACCATTGTTTTACAATACAAAGAACAACTTCCGTATGTTATTTTGAGTGAGTTCTATATGTTCTTTGATTTAGTGCTGAAGCTTCACCTCGAGCTTTCTATTTTAATTGGCTATGAAAGTGATGGCGAAATAGCAGAGAAGCTCCTCCACTTTTGGCTTTTAGCAACACCTAACTAACGTTATTTGCACCAATGTGTAGCGGGAGCAGTACACATTGAATATCTAGCTGGCAATTGTTTAACAAATTGTTGTCCTTCCCAGAATTTGCACACTGATAAGACAACATGTACAGCATTGGTATCGCAAACGACACAAGAACGCATTTGCAGCAGAAAAATCCAGACGCAGAAGTCGCTAACAGAGTGACTGTTTCTTAAGCAATACCAAATGAGATGGAAATTCCCTGAAGTTGGCTGCATTTTGACAAACTGTCGTTCTCACAAACTCGATAGGAAAACCATAAGCTTGACATTTTTAACACGTGTTAATCATTCAACATTAATAGGATCCATCATCAATGCGCCAAAGACTCGCCTGACCTCTTGCTGTCTACAGTCTCATCATAGGGATGGACATCGTGGGCGTTTGGCGTATACGCTGGGGTTGACATGCAATTAAGGCCCAGACATATTACATAGAAAAGGATTTCCATTTCCCAACATAACTCTTATTCCAATTGAACTGTCACAATCCATAGCACTTAGCATTTGGACTCATCAACATTAGACCGCTCTATTTGGTTATTACTCGTCCGTTATTAGATTCCATTTAAGTAATTATACTTGATATAAATATAAAGTGCTAAGAGGAGTACATTACTACATCACTGCTGCACTAATAGATACAGATACAGGTAATAAAGACAAAATATACTTAAGCTTAACAGACGGTCTCATATTCAGGCATGACATTAAATGCTTTGCGGTGGTCGTAAGACTGTTTACACTGATGTAAGGTTGTCTAGGTCTTACAAATCACAAATATGCATATTTACAGCCCGTATCATAAAGATGGACAATGCATTGCCTGTAAAATCGCGGGGAGATTTCACTAATTATGTATGCGAGCCTTCTCAATGCGCTGCAAACGTAATATTTCCGTATAAAATAGACAAAAGACAGATGCCACCAACGAATAGTTACTATATTTGGTTGCTGGTGGGACATGGTAATTGCCTGTATCAAGCCAACCGCGCATGCCAGCTAACCTGATTTTAGTGGTATCACTACCGGCTTATGAATGTACTGAGATGAACTCGTAATCTTTAGACCATCTATCCGTTACTTATGTCGCGATTGAACCAACTCAAGCCCTTTTTCATGAAATGCATTAACTGGAAATCCGTGCTTTTTTTTACTTAACGTTCATGGATACACTTTACCTAGAAATAATTAAAAAGAATTTGGCATGCATTGCAAGACCCGTTGGGCATTGGTTTTAAGAGACGCTATGACAAGACACTATGACAATAACGCTTCGGCTAACAAGTGGCGTCTTCACATATTTCCTCGGGGGAAGGCTCGAGTTAGCTCTCTTAACGAAGCTATACACTTTTTGATGGAAACACAAACCACGGGGACAATATAATCATAAACGACATGGACTTTCTTTGCTGCTACTGATATCAATATGTTGCAGCAATTCATAAGTGCCACGGACGACATTTTCAAAGACCGCGATGAATGTTTGAACGAATTTATTGACTATATTAGCCGTACTCATGCCGTTCTGAAATATCTCCTCGTTACCAAGGAAGCCTGCACAAAAGCGCTCTGCGATGTCGGTCAGCAATAAAGATTGCTAGTCATAGTCCTTTATATGTTAATACTAGCTCTACATTATGCTAAAGTATTACACTTGCGGTTGATCAGTATGCAGTACACACGCCATGCACTCTGGTGGTTCATCGGTTTATACACTCAATTGAATGAAGTACGCGACCCTGTCTCATCTGTAACGTTTAGAAACCGAGATTAAGACGGCGATATCTGAACAAATAGTCTGTGCGCATATCAGCATAGTTTCATGCGAACCATCTACCATTCACGGGTTCTTTTCTTACTGACCTTCAGCACATGACTGACATTCAGCACATGACTGACATTCAGCACATGACTGACCTTCAGCACATGACTGACATTCAGCACATGATGTCTGACCTTTTGTATGTACTGACTATTTAATTCAGCAAAGGATGACTGCCATTTATTCGAAATCAGGTAGTTATACAAAGTGTTTAAGGATCTGTTGATAGCGCAAACATCAGGATGTACTGATACCCTTGAAGCAGATGAACGTCGAGAAATGAAACCTTTGAAGAACAATTAACGCAGCACGATTAATACAGCCATGTCTGACCTTTGTATATACAATGGTCCTTATATAAAACCGCCATTGGATGTTCTGAGCAAGTCGAACCAACTTAAACGATAGAAGCACGCTTGAGAATATTATTACACCTGCTGGATCCATTATGGACGTCATCCCCGATAATTACAATCAGCGCTGCTTTGTGTGTTTTGCTGAATTTTGTCTATACGGTCTACCAAGAATTAACTATTTAAAAAATTGAACATGATCTCGCCCCGACCATCTTGTGATTATGAAAAACGTATTGTTTTTTATAGACAACACGACAATTGAGCCATTTGACATTGGGCAATGAAAACAATGGTTTCCATAGAAGCAGCTGTGTAAATAAAGAAGTTAATTTTAGTGTCACAACATAATTTAAGGATCTACTGCTATGAACCATTTGCGCTAGGATATGTATAATAACCATTGATAGCGCATTGATATTTAATTCGGACCCCGCAACCAGGATGTACTGAGACACAAAGTAATTTAAGGATCTGTTGATAGCGCAAACATCAGGATGTACTGACACCCTTGAAGTAGATGAACGGTCGAGAAATTAAACCTTTGAAGAAGGAATTAACGCAGCACGTGAAATTTAATATGCGTATCAATATGTTTACTTTTATATGCCATGGGTCCTTATTTAAACCGCCATTGGTCATGTTCTGAGGCAAGTCGAACCAACTTAAACGATAGAAGCGAACGCTTGAGAATATTACACCCGCTGACATCGCATTATGGACGTCATCCCGATAATTACAATCAGCGCTGCTTTGTGTTTTGCTGAATTTTGTCTACACGGTCTACCAAGAGTTAACTATTTAAAAAAATTGAACATCCAACGTCGCGATCTCGCCCCGACTAATGAGGCGTTAACCGTAATTGGCAACAGTGTTCTGGTGAAGATATTGCTCTCTTTTGATTATGAAAAACGTATTGTTTTTATAGACAACACGACCAATATTACACAGCAATGGAGTATTTATATGTACACCATCTGCTGTTTTACTGAATCATCTACGCCATATGACCTTGGGCAATGAAAACATATGGTTTCCATAGGAGCAGCTACTGTAGGCGGGTGTAAATAAAGAAGTTAATTTTAGTGTCACTTCAACACAATGCCAGAATCCTTACCGCTACGCTAAATCACATCTATTGCAGTCATATATACCCAATAACAATTGTGCTACTGCTATGAACCATTTGCGCTAGGATAATGTATAATAATGATTCACCCCCAATTTACATACTTATATTTGATGAACCTTTCACGATTAAAGTATAAAATAGCCACCTGTGTTCGCGTGTCAGCTTCAAATGTTTTCAAATTACCAGCCTCATGGTTTATGTTGGGGCAAAACGAGTCTCGTTCTACAAATCTACATGATACCGTTCACAAGACGACTAAGGATCGAAAGTTAATTCTGCCGAGGTCGAATATACCTCGACCATCTGGTACATTTTCGTCAACGCATCAAAGAATATCTGGTAACAATCCTGAACATTGGCTTCTCATCCATTACTCTCACATGACGTACATTCATACAGCTGTCCCCATATTACCAAGCTGCACTAAGTGTTTGGGATGGCAAGCACTAAAGTTTGTAGTGCATCAGCTGTAATTGCCTGCGACCTTTCCAATATTTGCTCCCATCACATCCTAATTCCTTTAGATTCACAGCTTATTCCGTCATTAAACAGCTGCCATGTTGTTACTCTCACAGCGTAGTTGTTATTCATATATGCTGTGCCTTAAAATCAGCCCTTAAACATCTTGCTGCTTGTCGATTCTAGCGCACAAATAGAAATATGGGAGATAGTGCACGTTAACAGCGTCATTAAGCGGGTGACAATGTTGGTCTATATGTCGATGAAGTGTACCATAACTCTTTTGCCTTTTGTAACCGCAATGACATGATAGGTTCAATATTGGGAGCGACGCAGGATTGTATTAGTAACCATGCACGCATAAGATACAAGCTGGCTGCCACAACTAGGAGAGCTGGGTTCCCCGTTATTAGGACACAGGTGAAGGTATCATATGCGAAAACATTTGTAGTTATTAACTCCATTATGTTACATTTGGCAATTGGCAATGAATGTTGAGTATGCAGTCCTCGGTGAGAGATAATGGATGTTGGTTCTCGTGAAATCCTCAGGTTGGGTAAGACGACAAGTGTGTTTCATATTATTGTGAGTCATCGTGCAAACTCGTTCATGCATTCAACACTAACAGTACAGATAAATTGGCCTATTTAAAATCTGTCTAGCAAAATCGACCATTACTTCTCGCTTAATGTATCCATGTCTTTTAACAATGTTACCCTGATAAACTGTTCACGTGTGAGCTAAGACGGATGCCATAGAGATTGTTTCCCAATGCGTTTATATACTTATGTCATTTCATAACATGATTTATTATAGCCCAGCGTAGACTCAAGTAGACCCTTGGAATTGCAAGATATGACAAGGTTTTCTATCATATAAATGTTCATTATTTAATATATTTGTGAATTTCTACATTCCTCGAGCGCATTCTTTTTCGGCTGCTGTGCTCTGCTTTAAACGTTATTATCTTGGCGGCGTATGAGTTTATCAGCAAATGCAAGAGCCGTGCCACGTTGAATGCTGAGTTGTTTTATCTCTGTAAGTCTCTGTGTGAACGTGTGATTATGTGTGGTAGTATGCGGGCACGTATGTGCGTCCATGTGTATTTTCATGATTTTCTACGTGTATGCGCATGGTTGTACGTGAGTACGCTAAACTCAATCCGTATTGATTAATTTAGCATGTGCACATGTGTCATCAGAACGGTGCAAGTTTTCCAAAAATATAATACGTTTTGAATTCATCTGTAAATGAGTAAATTTATTCGAATGTTGAATGGCGCCTCTGTTACGTTGCATAATAAAGAATGCAGTACAATGCGGAATTAGAGTAAACCACAATGCTGTCAACTCCTCAATTGGCGATGCATCTCAGTTCATGAAACACATTGCGTTGTCGCGCAGGCAAATATGTCACCTTAAGTTGAGTGGTCATGCATCCCCGTCCTCTGCTCTTGTAGGTACTAGATCTGACGGATAAAATATCTGAATGTCCTATTGTAGGCGTTTAAGAACACGTCCGGAGGCTTTTGTACCACAACCTGTTTAGGGTGTGAGGCTTCTAGTTTGTGCCTGTACCAATACCATGCTAGTCCAAACACCCCAACGCCACCGACAACCAAATTCGAAGCCCATGTTGGCCAAGCCCACGTTTCCGGAGGCTTGATCGTTGATGGTGGTTCGACAGCTTCGTCTCTAGCATCTGTAAGCGTGACCTTAGCCACACGGAGCTCTCAGAAGCTTATTCTGATTTACTTTTCGAACTGCAGCACCCTTTCTTCCTGCCGCAACCCTTTTAGCGGCTTTTGTAGGTCACTCACTGGTCACTGACGTTATTTCTACCAATGTTGTCTCCCTTGATTCGTGTTCGTTTCTTCCATGTGTACTTACTAAATTTGTCTGTCCAATTGTCAACTCTTGGTAAGCACATGCTATAGTAGAGTTAAGCACATGTTATAGCAAGGTTAAGCACATGTTATGGTAGAATTAAACACATACTAAAGCCCGCAAGTAGTCGTCCTCTCTGTCGGTCCCTGTTGATTCAGTGCTTGTTTTTACAAATGGACAGTGCTTAACTGTTCTTAAAGCGGCGCTAAGTGGAGCTTAAAATATTCCATAGCGATGATATATCTCACATGTAGTAGTGCTCAGCTCGTGCCCAACAAAGGGGTCGGCCTCGAGGTATTTAATTAGCTTTGGCTGGTGTTCTGGTGGGATTTGTAGAAACATACAAACAATACCTGAGTATAGCTCTAGCACTACCTTACCTATAATGTGCGTCATCCAAGCGCCTAGCCGAGCCTTGTATTGCACATTCAGCTTTGTCAGACATTAATTAATCAAACCTTGTCATTTGTAAGAGGCTGCTCACGAAGGTAATGACGGGCCTGACCTCCAGCTATGACAGCCACAAGCCTATCTCTCTTATTAGTCCGTTATTTTACTCGGGCATTTAAATACATTTAAAAGTCCGCAGCCATTTGAGCTCCCCTATCTCTTGATGATTCATAAGCCACATATGATGTCTAATAAGACCGGACGATTATTGTGTTATGCTAATCAGTGTACCTGTTTATTCATTTATGATCCACTCACGACAATCTCATGAGTATTGCTAACCAAGCGATCTACATATGGGTGTTTGCTTTGTTGACTAACCCTAACGACATTTATCTGTAATGGTTATCCAATAACGGACAGCGGAAGCAGGATAGACACAAATACACGTAACGACTTATACCTTAACAAAACTTACAGCTACGCAACACCTTGCTGGTGCAGACGTCTGAATAAGGAGATATGGTGGTTCTAGCGTGTAATATTATGATATATTAGATTTCCGCATAAATTACAGTTCAATTCGAGGATTTGCGATTAAGCAAACTTATTTCTATTAAAGACAGGATTAGCCACACACAATAGCGCAAATACCCGCGTAAAAGTGGGATATATCACGCGTTTATATTGCATTTCAATGGTGGCAAAAGACAACCGACTTACCTAAAGCATTCTCACTGTCAAATTACTAACATTTCTTTTGTTACTATGCAGGAAATGTCTGCCTCACCCTCAGAGTGTAGGATAACCGTGTATTATCTTGTACGACGATATATCATCCCGTTTTCATCTGAATCAACTACGCTCGCCTTAAAAGTAAGGATCTATCTATCTATCTATCTATCTATCTATCTATCTATCTATCTATCTATCTATCTATCTATCTATCTATCTATCTATCTATCTATCTATCTATCTATCTATCTATCTATCTATCTATCTATCTATCTATCTATCTATCTATCTATCTATCTATCTATCTATCTATCTATCTATCTAGCTATCTATCTATCTATCTATCTATCTATCTATCTATCTATCTATCTATCTATCTATCTATCTATCTATCTATCTATCTATCGATCTAGCTATCTATCTATCTATATCTATCTATCTATCTATCTATCTATCTATCTATCTATCTATCTATCTATCTATCTATCTATCTATCTATCTATCTATCTATCTATCTATCTATCTATCTATCTATCTATCTATCTATCTATCTATCTATCTATCTATCTATCTATCTATCTATCTATCTATCTATCTATCTATCTATCTATCTATCTATCTATCTATCTATCTATCTATCTATCTATCTATCTATCTATCTATCTATCTATCTATCTATCTATCTATCTATCTATCTATCTATCTATCTCTATCTATCTATCTATCTATCTATCTATCTATCTATCTATCTATCTATCTATCTATCTATCTATCTATCTATCTATCGATATATATGTATATATATTTATACATAATATATATATATTTATATTATATATATATATATATATATGTATATGTATATTTATATATATATATTGTATATATATATATATATATATATATATATATATATATATATATATATATATATATATAAATTTTATATATATATACGCAAATAATCTTCAGAATACACCTGATGACGGGAGTGTCGCTGTTATAGGGACGTAAGTGTCCGGCCATTTAGTTGAGCCGTTTTAAAGTAACAACCTACACCAATTGAGCCGATTAAGTCGCATTGTCATCTGAGGAGTTTGGTTTTCAAAAGATTGTTCCTAAACAATTACAATCAGGATCAACATATGTCATCCATTATCTAGGCATCTACAAACAAAAGATAATAGGCAGGATATCAATTTTGAGGTTTGCTGTTGTGCAGAAGCGTGTCAAAGGTACCACAGGGTTTGTGCTTCGATTTTGGGGCAAGGTGCTTGTGAGGATGTGGAATATTGCACAATAAATACTTGTTGATGACAGTGATGGGTTAGATGCACATCGCGGTGTTATATGCTGGGTTCAATCGATCGGGAAACATCGGTCGACTTGTATTAGATGATATTCGAATAGCCCAGGAAGGATTTACCCAGATATTGAGACATTCCCTAACACACCTCTTTATGCCTCTCTGGGTCGCGTGCAGGCTGTCGATTGCGGCAACAGCGGGGAATTAAAGCTTAAGTACGTAGTCTGGACATAACATAAGCCAATATTTCAAGCGTTGAAAGCGGCCATGAAAGACATATCCTACTGCGGGAAATCATGGCATAAATGGTAAGTATGATGAGGAATACAGTTCAGTTGGATAACAACACCTGTCCTGTCGATTATGTTGAACTAAGTCAGCTGATGCACAGCTCACTTTTGAGAAGTGACCCCAAGGGGAAATATACAAAGCGTGTCTCCCGGTTGCCTGTGAATAAGTGAACTTCACCTTTCCGATCGCAAGCAAGCGCACCATCGTAGTGTAGTGGTAAAACTCAACAGCTGCATTGTTGACACCCAATCAGCAATACGTGTGCACGAATCCCAACTTCAAAATAAAGGTTGTCCAAATTAGATTCTAACTATACAATTCAATAGAGAGAGAAGTCACTCTAACAATGGACATGCTATACAATCTGCTGCTGTGATGCACCAAGCAGTTTTCAAATGAGGCCTATTGTGCTGACTAAATCCAATATAAATAGCTGGCGTTGAATGCAGACTAGCATTCGTACAAAGATGTATCTGTAGTCAAATGGAAGTTGCGCTCATTGTGGTCGATAAGCTTATAGCCTTCGTTATCTAGTGCATCTATATACGTTATACAATATTTATCCATATTGACCACACACGATATATTCGTCTCTTTTTTGTAGGTTACATAGGAGATGATTTATCTTTATTTGCCATGCAAAGGATGTTTCTTGGTGTACTTCAGTATTACTCAGTGACGACGGATGCTTTGCTTATCGAGCAAGTACGACAAATCACCGGCTACAATCAAAATCTCTTCAAAACAGAACAATTGGGCTAGAACTATGCAGATGTAAAATGTTGCATCCCATTTTAATTCAGTCGGTATAGTGACGAACATATGGTTAACAAATCAACGGTAAGTACTATTCTCATTCATCAGTCGAATTTTGATGTTTTAATTTCAGTGAGCCACCATTGCAGACAGAGCTCAATGGAACTTATTGTACGACTGTATCAGTGTAATATATGAGTACTCTTCACATGAGAAGACATACCTGTCTATGCATATAATTAGTGAACTGCTCATATGTCATAACAATGCAGTTGTCGTCATGTGTATGTTTCCTGGTTTGCAGCTTACTGAATTCATTGTCATTCGGTGATCCTAAGTTGACAAACTATCATTTTAAGACCTGTACATTCATCGCGATTACAGCCAACAAGTCGGCGATAATGCTATCCTGTACATCTGTTTGTAATGCCTGGTGTTTACATCAGCTTGTTTTTGTCATTTGTCTTGTGTAAGACCCTGGTGGATATTGTATATTTGGAAACCTATTCACATAGTGTGATGAAGCTGAATATCAACTGTGATACAGCATCCCCAATGTGGAGTGTGTCCACTCAGATACATAACTGAGCGCTTTATACTAAGTTCTGTCCAACCGGTTCTTAACACCACCAATGACGTTTATTATTAATTTATGAAATTAACTTACGGAAAACGTACAAGAAAGTCGCAGCAAGGACAGTTTTAGTGAGGAAACTGGTTGTTAGAGCAGGCTTAACCAGTATTAAGTGATTATCAGCACCTCTAACTAATAGCTAGTCATAGAAAGAGGCTGCCAGTAAAACAGCAATATACGTTGTAAAACGTAACGAAGGTGACGTAATGATGACTATTTGTGTGCTTGTAAGTATCATTAAACTTATGTGTGGATTATTTGCATGAAATATACATAATATTGTGTGAATAATTCGTGACTGTTTCATACACTGTAGCAATCAGGAATAAAGCCACAACAGTAGCCGATCTTTGACGGGTTTTATATGCAATCTTTCACGTCATTGCCACGTTGGTACTCGAAAATGAACGCTTAGTCACTTTAATACACGCTTACATTCCTGTTAATTGCGCACCAGAGGTCAACCACAGATACAATTTAACAATGAATGTTAAATTTCATCCATTTTACGTAGAGCTAAGACTGTGAACAATGAGGAAGAATTGCATGGACAACGCTTGGAAACAACAATCATCGGAGACTCATCGAATTCTGCATAGCTGTTGGTGCATTGCCGATAGTAGCTTCATCATCATCATCATCATCATCATCATCATCATCATCATCATCATCATCATCATCATCATCATCACCGTCACCACCATCAATTTCATCATCATAATGATTAAATATTCAATGCCACCCATATTGAGCTGTGTATGCTATAGGGCGACACACCCGCTTGCATTTAGAACAAGGTCGTGTTGTTGTCTCTAGTGGCTCACATCGATGGTGATTTATGAATTATATGTAGGATAAAGGTGGTCATCATGGGATTGTTACTGATTGTACGAGGGTCAATCACCATTGCTTAAACTTAGGCCTACATTTATATTCAAATGACGTTGATTAGTATTCGTTCATGGGTCCAAACATCTTAATAAACCGTGCAGTTGGCAAATTTTTATGGCGCCATGATACACCATTATTGTCTTAGGTGCAGATTATGTGGCTAGCCATTTAATCTCGTTAACCATATTGAATTGGACATTTTAATGACGAATAGCTCCATCATTTAACAATCCAGAGAGGAAAAAGTTTGTCAGAACGGTGTTTTGGACGCATAACTGTAACTACACACCAGAATGCTTGTTCAAGCACGCACATATGGAGTTCTGTTTGTAATCAACTTCTACAGTACCGATACGTTCTACTGTGTCATTTGGACAGGACATTGATAGCAGAAAACTGTTCCACCAAACACCGCCAGATAAAGCCATTCCAATTAGTCGTTTGACTAGGGATTGAACCGTCTTTTGCCACAAATGACCGCAAATTGTGTATTTCGCAGCTCGACTTGCGGTATCAAACCCATTTCCCTTATATGCGACATCATTTAGTGACCCGCAATACAAATTGACATCGACTCGGATTACTCCGTTAACGTATATTGCCAAACCTTACAGGGGCTGATAGACATAATCATAAATGTCAAGATAGATAAGTAGAGTGAATCTGCCTGGAATACAAAGCTGGTAAGACGACTGTCATCAGATGTAAATGCTGGCAGAGATATGCGCCCCCACCACATCGGATTGGTTGATTAAAGTTCTACCGTCATGGGAAACTAAACCTACAACATGAATGATAGGTTTATTCATAAAAACAAGGTAGTAAACTTGTTTCTATACAATAAGAGATCACACGTCCTCCTATAAACCTTATGAACCTTTATCCATATATTCTTTTCACACAAGCACATTGGGGAACGCTAAAGAAAGCTGACAACAATTTACTTCGCTGAAGTAATGTTTGCCACCTGTACTGACGGAAATTGCGTCGGGTTCGAATAGAGTTAATAAGATGAATTATTCTTACTATGATGATATAACGGAGATTTATATATAATGAAATAATCCATAGCCAACAACTGTGCTTTCAGCATTCTGCATTCCACTTGTATTATTTTCATTCTTACTTCAAAATTGGCGATAGGACACTGCACAGTTAAGAGTTCCCCGGAAGCAACGTCATCTCTGTCGTAGTCCTCGATACTACAAGGAGACTCAAGCTTTTTCTGCTTCAGTAGTTATACCACTAAACATCGCTGACGGTAGGCGATATACGATTTCATTCTTCTTCATTAGTTGGCTTAGACGATGTGCAAGAAATAACACGCATAAATGAAACAAAAAAGGGAACAATTGTACGTGAGTGCGAGGTGCTAAAACGAATTTGCCAATAAGATTACGCATAAGTCACTCCCTGGTCGCTGATTGGTGTAATTCGTTTGCTTATCTTTATCTTGCTAAATGTCACCAATCCTGTCGAGTAGCAGTTACCACAATGACTGCAGCTTCTCTACTTTATCCCAATTCTGAAGTCACTCGACCTAAAGATTCTCCTTCCCTCTACATCAACCCACCCACTCACCCGCACACACACACACACACACACAAACACACACACACAAACGCACAGTCACACGCACGCACGCAGACACAGACTCACACCGACTCCAAAGACACACATAAAAAGGAGCAATGAATTGTGTCTCTTGTCCAATTTTGTTACATTTTCTCCAACTCATTGATGGCTATGACTTCCTGTTATCCATTTAATACGGAAAATTAAGAGGATGACTTCCGGCAAGAAGGAGCGTGATGAGCGGTGAACTAGAGAAGCCTTGTGTCTGTCAAGTTGCATTATTGATGATATGTCCATATATGTCTCGTAAAAGATGGGTTTTTGTGTAAGTGGAATAGGGGTGCCAAGGAATCGTGATTTTCTCTGAGGACTTGTTGAGTCGTGCTATATTTGTGTAATAGTAACTGAAGAATGAAATCATGTTTTACCGTAACTCGAGACAATAAATTTGCATTGAAGCTTGGATGCAAATTGCCTGCATCATCTTGCCTTAATCATGTCAGTCATCTGATTAGAATGTCGCCGGATATCAAAGATGTCCATCCCGGTATCTTTGCTCCATTCTATCGCAAACGACCTGATTTATTTATGCAATACTGATACATGGTTTCGAGGCAGTTGACGTGCTGAATACTTGCTGCCATTCCTAGACATAAGCAAAATGATTTATTCTTCTCCGCACAAGCACATCTGTTCCCTGCACTATCGATCTTTATATAAATGTAGATTCAGAAGAAAACGGGTCGTAGCGCTGAGACTATTTTACTGGATATATGTCACCTGTACGTGACCGACGCTTATCAGTGTTTTCACAAAAATCAGATCAAATAACATAAATGCGAAGTCGGATTCCAATTCGGAATAGGAAAGCATTATTTACTGCAATGGTGATTTCATTTTTTCCACGAGCAAACGGTTTTAAAATTTAAACACTGACCACGAGCTGTTACAGGAGCACCACTTAAGACACAAACCCTGTGTCAACACCATGTTACAGTCTATAGTAGGTACGATTGTATCGACTTGATGGACAATCGAATTTAATCGAAGCGATACCCATATTCTTTAGAGCAGTAAGGATTGCAATGATTGACTTGTTGACTGCGGTGTTAACGCCACGGGTGTACGTCTATCATGGAATGTTATGTCCATTATTAGTCGATTCCATGAATGGAAGTCTATCGTAATCCTAAGCCACTTCAGAGAAACATAAGTAAAATATAATAATCGTAAATGAAGTGACATTCGGTCATAAAACCAGACAATAGAAGCCATTTCACCATTTGTGCATCCCCAAGCCAAATTATTGAAGGGCTTAAGGAATCATCCCTTACTCTTTCATACAAAATAATTTTTACCCTCACATCGTCCTCACGTTCGTGCCTACAGGGTACCAGAGACGATGACCCGCCCTATTCGTTGAGCGAATATATAAATCTAGCAGCATGAGTGACATGGCTTAACTTCTTTGGCTGCTCACAATAACGTTTGGGCACATCCATCTTGTTACGTCTAATATACAGAGGTATTTAGATGAGAAGGTTGTTGACGTCATAGTAGCGAGTCGATGGAATGGAGATACTTTGATTGTTATGGTGCGGTAAAAGGGGCAAAAACGGATTGAGCCTAAGTTGATCATAATAGCCGTGATAAAATTATAATGGTCGCGATCCAAACAGAAAGGTCTGCTTGCCAGTGGACTATTACGATTGCGATCGAATTCTGCACTCTAATAAATGAGATCAAATTCTAATCACCACATTCGAATTCAATTTGAAAGTGATTCATTTTTTAAGAAATCTAATTCATTTTGGTCGTGCGCAACGTCATTTTGAACCTGATTGAATAAATTCGGAAAACGACCATTGGATTTGATCGCGACCATTACAATAAAGGAATTGTCGAAAACCTACGATGTTGTTTGAATCAGGATGGAGCTGCGTTGCTTTAAATGACCATCGGTTGTGTGTCACATTTTTGGCCGTACTTTGCCGCACCTTCCCCAATTAACTTACATGCGATCACATAGAGTGACGCAAAGCAAAATGATCAATGATCAATATTGTATGTCGAATGTATCATAATTATGGCGCTTCTTGTTTAGCAGGACTGATTGACACAACTTCCGTTATTGCTCCTGCCGCACATATATGCCCTTCCTTGTCCCATACCTAGGTGCTGCTGCTGTATTTGTCCGACTTAAGTCAATGCGTCAGAGTACTTTACCACCTGCGGAAAGTTCGTGACTATATCAATCAATGTACAGTATGTGGCATTGTCAACAATATAGAGTTTATTGGTTTATAAAAAGTCCTTGACTTTCGTGAGGAATCGATACAGTTCATTCGTGTTTATACACAATAATAATAATAATAATAATAATAATAAGTTAACAACAAACGCACACACGCACGTATGTATATATTCACCACATCGATAATATCTATTTGGAGTTGGAAATGGTACCACAAATGTTCCTCTGTAACCATATGTGCTAATATTGTCACTCAATAGTCATTAATAATAATACTAATATTTATATATATATATATATATATATATATATATATATATATATATATATATATATATATATATATATATACTTACACACATATATATACATATATATATTTATCTATATATGCATATTTGAATATATATATATATATATATATATATATATATATATATATATATATATATATATATATATATATATATATATGTGTGTGTGTGTGTGTGTGTGTGTGTGTGCGTGTGTTTTTAAGGCCATCGACATCTATCTGTAATAGTAATCTAAAAACGGACTGCGGAAGCAGGATAGAAGCTCATACACGTAACGACTTATACCTTAACAAAACTTACAGCCACGTAACACCTTGCTGGTGCAGACGTCTGAATTAGTAGCAATGATGGTTCTAGCGCGTAATATTATGATAAAGATATTCGCTTAAATTACATTTTAATTCGAGGATTTGCGATGAAAGCAAAATTCTTTGCAATAAGGACCGTATTAGTCACAAACAATAGCGCAAATATACGCGTAAAAGTTGGAAATATCACGCGTTGACATTGCATTTCATTGGTGGTAAACGACAACGGACTTCTAGCAGGAAATTACTAGCATCTCTTTTGTTACTGAGCAGGAAATGTCTGCCTCACCCTCAAGGTGTAGGATAGCTGGGTATTACCTTGTACTACGATATATCATTCCAAGTTAAATAGACTGTTTATCAAGACCACAATTTAATGACATCACGCTATCAATTACCACATATTCATTGGATGGTACATCATGCACGACATACTAAATTATCGTGATGCAGGTGCGCTTTCAGAAACTATTGCATGTGTTTTCCGGGGTTAATTAGTGTGCGTTAATCTTTTCCAAATACATATCTTTTAGGCAAGCGTAGCTGGCCTCATCCCAGACTAACTTACTGGATATATGTTACCTGTAGGTCACGAACGCTTAATAGTGTTTTCCCAGAAATCAGATTAAATATCATTAAAGCGAAATCGGATATCAATTCAAGTAGGGATAGGAAAGCATGATTGGCTGCAATGGTGATTTCATATTTCTCCTCGAGCACACGGTTTTAAAATGTATACACTGACCACGAGCTGTTACAGGAGTACCAATATCGGTACAAACCCTGTGTCAACACCATGTTAGAGTCTGTAGTAGTTCCGATTGTACCGACTTGATTGTCAATCGAATTTAATAGAAGTGATACACATATACCTGAGCGCAGTAAGGATTGCAATGATTGATTTGTTGACCGCGGTGTTAGCGCATTAGATGTACGTCT
Source organism: Urechis unicinctus (assembly GCA_034190875.2). Taxonomy (NCBI): domain Eukaryota; kingdom Metazoa; phylum Annelida; class Polychaeta; order Xenopneusta; family Urechidae; genus Urechis; species Urechis unicinctus. The sequence continues at coordinate 4,139,933 of CM067354.1, forward strand.
ATCATGTCACTAACGGTCATGCTCTGAATATAATGGAAGCGGATAGCTGAATGAACTGGCCCTCTCATTGTCTCATTTCAAGTTGCTAAGATGATGCATATTCGCATGTAATATCATGGGGTAAGCTATTGCATCATCGGACGATCTATTGATTATAACATGCATCGGTGTGCAGAATTACGAAAAAAACTTACCGACGATCATTTGAATCGCTCTTGCATTGTTACATGTATAACGGCATTAATTATTGATCTAATCTTTTCGGATGATGTTACAGCTATCGTCCGCCAGTGTGAGTCTTGTTTTGAAACTGGCATTCACTCAGTAGCACCAGTCGATATTACGTCTGGTTATTTAAGGTTTAACCATAAAGTTCATCTTTACCTAGAACGCAATTGCTACCTTCACGTTGGTGGGTCCAGACTTTCGGTGATCACACGTCCTTCCGTAATCCTAAGATTGGCGTTTATTGCACGATATCCACGGGAATCCTGGTTAGCTATAAACATGACCTTACATGATAAATAGAAAAACAAGTTGAAATGCCTTTTCGAGGCTACCCCTACGAAGTCATGTTTACCTTTGATACTGGTGCAAAGTAAATAAAATCGAAGAGAGGAAATATGGTACATTATTTTGAATATAATGGCATAATGCAACAAACCATTGTCACGTTGAGCGTACCGTAAACACTGGATAGACTATTCGTATTGTTTACCTCTTATTTCATAAGACACATAGCAGCTGAGAGTTCCCCAAAAGCAGATCATTGTGATAAATGATTAGCCTGCATCGACAGAGCAGAGTTATGACAGGTATATAGCCTCACACAAGAAAGATCATGAATTTTAAAATATAGCTTACTCTATGTTTTCCAAAAGAATGCATCATCAAGTTTATCAAGAAATATCACCTTGATACTTCCAAAGATATGACATGTGCACAGACACGATATCTATGCACCGGTAGAGATGCCAATGTACATTTCTGGCAATACACGTAAGCAATGTATAGCCCCCTCATTCTATTATTTCGATATGGAGCAGTAGTAAAATGGGTGAAATAAAAGTGGATCCTACAAGCGCATGAGCTTTGATACCAAAGTGCGAAGCTGCATTCGTCACTCTTCTGTTTTGAATGAATTGCATTTGCTGTCTCATCTATATCCAGTTAACTGCCAATCACTCATGGGAGTAGTCGTTCCAACACATACTACTGCTCAGCTCATTTTGTTCCAACCCTAAAGCAATTAGCCTTAAAGATTATCCTCCCAAACTTATAATTAATCATCAATGTTTAATTTGCAATGGGCCAATCTTATTTGTGATTACCATCCAGCCAATGTCGATGCCTCAGCTTGGCACGCAGATCGTCCCTTGACATCGATCAACGTTTACAGTGGAAGTGAATGCTCCCCTACACTCATATTACCAGTCGTGTGAATAAATATGCTTATATATATATGTATATATATATACATATATATATATATAGTATATATATATATATGTATATATATATATATATGTGTATATATATATATAGAGTGTGTATATATATATATATTAATATATATATATATATAAAGGGTATATATATGTGTATATATATCTCTAGATTATATATATATCTCTCCTCTATATATCTATCTCTCTATTATCTCTCTATATATAAGAGAGTGATATAGATCTCTCTCTCTCTCTCTATCTCTCTATAGATATCTCTCTATATAGAATAGCCCGACACTCCCGTCCAACTACAGTGAATTTCTCGTCCTCCTCTCTCTCTATATCGATATCTCTATCTATCTCTCTCTCTAGAGATAGATAGAGAGAGAGAGAGAGATATATATCCTCTCTCTCTCTCTCTATATCTCTCTATAGATCTATCTCTCTCTCTATCTCTATATATATATCTCTCTATATCTCTATCTATATCTCTCTATATCTCTATCTATCTCTCTCTCTCTCTCTCTATATATATATCTATATATCTATCTATCTATATATATATATATATATATATATGTATTTGCTGACGAGAAGTTCACTATAGTTGGGACGTTAGTGTCGGACTATTTGGGTGAGTAGGTTGGTTTGCAGAAATATTTTTCAAGGTACGTCAACATCGTACGCAATTATTCCACAATATATACTTGTTGATGACAGTGATGGGAAAGATGCACTTCGCGGTGTGATGTGCTGGGTTCGTTAGCTCGTGAAATATCATTCGATTTGTCATAGATGATATTCGAAGAACCAAGTAAGGATCTACCCGGATATTGATATATTACCTTATATACCTATGTATGTCTCACTCAACACTAGACTTATGAATGTGTGTTTGTTTCAGCTTGAGATTCTCTGTGTCGCGTGCAGGCTGTTGATTGCGGTAACTGCAAGGAATTCAAGTACGTGGTCTGGATATTACGTAAGCCAATATTTTAAGCGTTGAAAGCGGCCATGAAAGACACAGATCCTACTGCGGGAAATCATGGCATAAATGGTAAGTATGATGAGGAAATGAAATTCAGTTGGATAATTTCACATCTGCTGGTGATTATGTTGAACAAAGTCAGCTGATGCACAGCTTACTTTTGAGTAACGATCAACTAAGGTTCAAAGGGGAAATATAAGAAGCGTGTGTCCAAGTTGCCCTTGAATAGGTGAATTTCACCTTTCCGATCGCAAACAAGCGCACCATCGTAGTGGTAAGACTGTCTCTGCATCTATTTAAGGTGATACAATATTTATCCATATTGACCACACACGATTTATTCGTCTCTTTTTCGTAGGTAACATAGGAAATGATTTATCTTTATTTGCCATGCAAAGGATGTTTCTTGGTGTACTTCAGTATTACTCAGTGACGACGGATACTTTGCTTATCGAGCAATTTTGACAAACCACCGGCTACAATCTAAATATCTTCAAAACAGGACAATTTGGCTAGAACTATGCAGATGCAGAAGCCTGCATCCCTTTTCAATTCCGTCGGTATAGTGACGAACATGTGGTTAACAAATCAACGGTAAGTACTATTCTCATTCATCAGTCGAATTTTGATGTTTTAATTTCAGTGAGCCACCATTGCAGACAGAGCTCAAAGGAACTTATTGTACGACTGTGTCAGTGTAATAGATTCGTACTCTTCCTGAGTTTTCGTCAGTATAGCGCATGTTAAGTCTCATGCCAGCTACTGGGACAAAGTTGTCCCATGAAAAGGCACACCTGTCTATGCATATAATCAGTGTACTGCTCAAATGGCATAACCGTGAATTTGTCGACAGGTGTTTGTTTCTTGGTTTGCAGTTTACTGCATTCACCACCAAGCCCATACATTCATCGCGATTACAGCCAACAGGTCGGCGATAATGTTATCCTGCATATCAATGAGGCTCTTCTGTTTGTATTGCCTGGTATCAACATCATTTTTTTTGTGTAAGGCCCTGGTGGATATTGTATATTTGGAAATCTATTTACATAGGGTGATGACGCTGAATATCAACTGTAATACAGCATCCTCAAGGTGGACTGTGTCAACTCATATACAGAATTGAACGTTTTGTACTCGGTCCAACCGGTTCTTAACACTGTCAGTGACGTATATTGTTAATTTATGAAATTAACTTACGGTAAAACGTAAAGGATAGTCGCAGCAAGGACAGCTTTAGTGAGGAATCTGGTAGTCGCAGCAGTCATAACCAGTAGTTACTGATTATCTGCACCTCTATCCAATAGCTGGTCATAGAAAGAGACTGTCAGTAAAACAGTGATATACGTTGTAAAACGTAACAAAGGTGACGTAACAAAAACTATTTGTGTGTTTGTAGGTTATATTAAACTTATGTATGGGTTATTCGCATGAAATATACATAATATTATTTGAATAATTGATGACTATTTCATTCACTGTAGCGTTCAGGGATCAAGTCAGAGCAGTAGCCGATCGTTGACGGTTTATAGATGTTAACTTGCACGTCTTGCCATGTTGGTGCTCGAGAATAAGCGCTTGCTTGCATTAAGACACGCTTACATTGCAGTTAATGGCTAGCTTGGTAACCACAGCTGATTTTAAACAAGATCGAAGATTTTATTCATAATATATTCGTTCATAGAACTAACACTGAGAACAACGAGGCACAATTGCTTGGACAACGCTCGGAAGCAATAGCATATAAATCTGCATAACCGTTCGAGCATTGTTGATAGCTGTTTTGGCACGATCATCATCATCATCATCATCATCATCATCATCATCATCATCATCTTCTTCACCATCATCATCATGATAATATTCCATATTATGCTGTGTATACCATAGGACGACACACCCGCTTGCATTTAGAACAAGGTCGTGTTGCTTGTCTGTAGTGGCTCACATCAATAGTGATTTATGAATTATATGTGAGATCAAGGCGGTCTTCATGTGATTGTTACTTATTGTACGAGGGTCAATCACCATTGCCTAAACTTAGGCCTACATTTACTCTCATATGAAGTTGTTTAGTATTCGCTCATGGGTCCAAGCATCTTAATAATCCACACAGTTGGCCCATTTTTATGGCGCAAGTTTGCCAACGATACACCATTGTTGTCTTAGGTGCAGATTATGTGGCTAGCCAGTTAATCTCGTTTATCATATTGAATTGGACATTCTCATGACGAATAGCTCCATCATTTAACAATCCAGAGAGGATAAAGTTTGTCAGAACGGAGTTATGGACGCATAACTCTAACTACGCATCAGAATGCTAGTTCAAGCACGAACATATGGAATTCTGTATGTACCAATCCATTCAACTGTATCATTGGGACAGGACATTGACAACAGAACATAGCTCCACTTCACCGAACACCGCCAGATAAAGCCATTCCAATTAATCGTTTGACTAGGGATTGAAACGTGTTGCCACTAATGACAGCCAATTGTGTATTTCGTATCTCGACTTGCGGTATCATACCCACTTCCCTTTATATGCGACATCATTTAATGACCCGAAATACAAATTGACATCGACTAGGATTACTCCGTGAACGTATATTGCCGAACCTTACAGGAGCTGGTTGACCATAATCGTTAATGCCAAGATAGATAAGCACAGTGAATCTGCATGGAATATAAAGCTGGTAAGACGGATGTCATTTGATATCAATGCTGGCAGAGATATGCACCCCCATCTCATCGGATTGTTTGATTAAAGTTCTACCGTAAAGGGAAACGTTACCTAAAACACCAATGATAGGTTTATTTATAAAACAAGTTAGTAAACTTGAATCTATAAAATAAGAGATCGCACGTTCTCCTATGAACCTAATTGTATCATATATGCTATTTACCCAACAACATTTAAGCTGACAACAATGTTCTTCGCTGAAGTAATGTTTGCCACCGGTACTGACGGAAATTGCGTTGGGTTCGTACATAGTTAATAATGTGCATTATTCTTATTATAATGATATAACGGAGATAGATACATAATGATAAAATCCATAGCCAACTGTGCTTTCAACATTCTGCAGTCTACTTGTATTATTTTCACTCTAACTTCACAAATGGTGATAGGACTCTGAACCACTAAGAGTTCCTTGGAAGCAACGTCGTCTCTGTCGTAGTCCTCGATACTACGAGGAGTCTCCAGCTTTTTCTGTGTCGGTTAAACATCTTGACGGTAGGCGATATATGTTTTTCTCCTTCATTAGTTGGCTCAGACGACGCGCAAGAAATAAAGAGAAACAAACAAAATTAACAATTCTACGTGCGTGCGAGGTGCTAAAACGAATTTGCCAATTAGATTACGCTAAAGTCGCTCCCCTGCCGCTGATTGGTGTAATTCGTTTTCTAATCTTTATTTTGCTAAATGTCACAAACCCCGTGGAATAGCAGTTACCACAATGAATGCAGCTTCTCTAATTTGATCCCAATCCTGAAGTCACCAGACTTCAAGGCTCTCCTCCCCATCCTATAATTGGACTGTCTAGTTCAATTTGTCTTTTCTAATTCAATTTATGACTAGTACCCATCCAATGTCCAGGCACGTCAACGCCTTACAATTAACAATACACACACACACACACACACACACACTACACACACACACACACACACACACACACACACACACACACACACACACACACACACACACACACACACACACACACACACACACACACACACACACACACACACACACACACACACACACACACACACACACACACACACACACACACACACACACACACACACACACACACACAGATACACACACACACCAAACACCCAGAAGAATGACTTTCGGCAAGAAGGCGTGTGATGAGCGGTAAACTAGAGATGCCACTCACACACTTATAATTGATGATCATGTGTCCATGTAAGTGCGCCACAGTGTCGTGATTTCCTCTGAGTACTTTTTGAGTCGTGCTTTATTTTTGTAATAGTAACTGAAGAATGAAATCATGTTTTACCGTAACTCGGGACAATCAATTTACCTTGAAGCATGGATACAAATTGCCGGTGTCATCTTGCCTTAATGATGTCAGTAATCTGATTAGAATGTGGCTGGATATCAAAGATGTCCATCAAGTTATTTGTGCATCATCGTACACAAAACGACTTGATTGATTTGTACTTTTATGATATATGGTTTCGATGTAGTTGACGTTCTGAATACTTAGACATACGCACATTATCTATTATCCTCTGCTATAGACTCGCAGCACGTCGGTGTGACTTTCCTCGTCATCTACGGCAAATGCTATGATGGCCTCAGGCGAGGTTCAGTTTGAGGGTAAAGGAGTGATCACAAGGCGTAGGAGAGGGAGAACAAATTAAGTTCATTCTGATTTTGATATAATATAATGCTAAAGTAATGGTGACCCTGTGTGTTCTTTGTACACATAGTAGTCTGCACGATGGTGTGTCGTGGAGCACATTACCATTAAACGCGGGGAATGTTGCACTGGGTCTAAATGGCGCTCTAGCTTCTCGCGTCTGTTGTGTGAGCGTGACATGACCAAGCTCTGATCACCAGACCCAGCCCTTATGTGCTTGTCCCATCAGCCAGGATTTAGCCAGGGTTGCTTCTGCGTGACCAGGCCTATCCACGAATGTAAATCGAGTTGATCCGTGAAACGCTACGATTTCATATCGTTTTCATTTTTCTACGGAACTTGAATCGTTTGCTTTATGCGGCTGTGAAATAATGTATACATAATTTATAAGCCGGATTCAAATCTAATAGTTAGCAATTGAAGGCTATCGTAGTCCTAAGCCATTTAAGAGAAACATAAGTATAATATAACAGTCCTAAATGAGGTGACATACGGTCATAAAACCTGACAACAAAAGCCATTTCACCATTTGTACCTCCCAAAGCCTAATTATTGATGGGCTTAAGCAAATCATACCTTATCCTTTCAAAAAAATAATTTCAACTTTCACATGGTCCTCACTATCGTGCCTACAGGGTAATATACGCGATGACCCGCCCTATTCGTTGAGCGAATATATAAATCTAGCAGCATGTGGGCCATTTCTAAACTTTTTGGGCTGCTCACAATAACGTCTGGGCATATACATCTTGTTATGGCTCATGTACAGAGGTGTTAAGATGAGACGGTTGCTGACCTCAAAGTAGCGAGTCGAGCTCTTATGATTGTTATGGTGTGGTATAAGTGGCAAAAATTCAAGGTTGGAGCCCAAGTTGATTATAATAGTTGTGATCAAAATATAATGCTCGCGAACAAAACAATGAGATTTGCGTGCAAATAGACGCTAACTATTACGATCGCGATCGCATCCTGATTATGATCGAATTCATTTTGAACGCGATCGAATTAATTTTTAAAGAAATCTAATTCATTTTGCACGCGCGCAACGTCATTTTGAACCTGATTAAAATTTGATCGCGACCATTACATTAAACGGATTGTCAAAACCTACTCTTTGCCCCCTTTTACCGCGCTATAATGACCATGTCGTTTGAGTCGCACTTTTGGCCGTACTATGTCGCACCTTTCCAAGTAAACTTAAAAGCGATCAAATAGAGCGACGCAAAACAAAATGATCAATTATCAATATTGTATGTCGAATGTATTATAATTATGCACGACTGATTGACACAACTTCCGTTATTGCTCCTGCCTCACGTATTTGCGCTTCCTTGTCCCAAGATGCTGCTGCTGTATTTGTCCGACTTTAGTCAATGCGTCAGAGTAATTCGCCACCCGCGGAAATCCTGTGTCTATATCAATGAACGTACTGTATGTGACATTGTCAACAATATAGAGTTAATGGGTTTATAAAAAGGTCGATTGTTTGACTTTGTAGACATTCGTGAGGAATCGATACAGCTCTTTCGATACAGCTCATTCGCGTTTATACACTTCCTTCATAACCTGCATTCCAGTTACACCCACCGTGCAGACGCAGACATACTATTGATGCGTCACAAGAGATGCCAATGTACATATGTGGCACAAGGACTAACTCGTCAGTAAACGCCTTCGCAGGTTACGTGGTAAAAATGTCAATCAAATATTTACATTACCTTGTTAATTATCTCCATTCACAATTATCCATTGCAAGGTTTTGACCCATGCTTCGCGCATAAATTAGTTAGGGACGTTTGAAAATTATATATATTGGACTGACGACTATTTTGGTACTCTGAATTTAACAGCTTGTTTCTCGTTATCCACGTGACATTCGATACTGGGAATAAGAAATATATATACTTGATTTCGCCCGTACAAACCGAAATGCTTCGGCCGGTCGGATAATTCGTAAGGCAACTCGTGCTCTTGAGATGAAGTTGCGTTGCTGGCCAAGAATATCTTACGATCTGGTAAGCAATAACCACAACTCTTGAATATATCATGGCGTTATTTAAGACTCTTATACCCAAGTCAACCAGATGATAGCGAGAAAATATATATTATGTCCCTAAATTGACTCGACAACCTGGGTTCTCAGCCTGGGTTTTCAAATATCGCCCGCTGCGACATTTTGTCGTTGATCTAAGTTATGACAACGCTAGATTGGATATATTGTTGTAGTAAACTCAATCTGACATATCAATGGAATCTTGTCAATGTTTCAGGTACTTTATTATAGCTATGTGGAGACAAGCCGGGCTTGGCGAGTCGTTTCGCCAAGTTCTGTTGGTTAGTGGCGTTTGTCATAATGTATGTAAACAATTTTTTGATCCGCGATGCAGGTCGCGATCATTTTTTTTCAATCGTTAGGCGTCAATAATGCGCAAAACCTTTGTTTTGACCTTGATCTGAAATTAATGGCAAGGTCATCAAATAAGTGAAAAACTAGTATCTCGAATAACTCCGTTAATAATGGTCGGATTGTAATAAAAAATATACATCATTTTGTAGCTCATTCTAAATGCAAACGTTTGCTAAAATAAACCAACACTGTTCTCACGCGCCTCAGCCCAACAGTAATTTGAGCCTTATTTAAGTACAAAGGCCTCTTGGAGTGAGAGTCTCATAAAAGTTTATCAGCGCTAATTTTAGTGATTACTTTGTTTTATAGGTGGATATTTGAACTGTAGACGACTTAAAACTTCACAAAAACCTTATAGAAGGTTGTCAACTCCATTAATAAGTCCTAAAAGTATATTCCCATCCACAAATATACTTCACTTACTCAATAACCACCCTTTGAATACAATATTCAATACATAGCAATTTTTGATCCCGAACGTTCAGAAAATCTATGTGGTTGCTACACCTGAGGAGATATTGCCATGAAAATTTGTCATAATATGCAATAACCAGATCATATTTTGCTAAAGCTGTCTCTGTAAAAACCTTATGTGAGAAAACACCTATATGATCATGGTACACCCTACCCCTTAGATATGTACAATGAGCTATGACAATTTCAGCTCAAAAATCAGTCTTGTAAGTAGCTGCCGATTCATTATTTGTTTTTGTAATGTAATTACCATGTCTACTAAATATAATATAACTTATCATTAATAATTTTTAAGACTTTGATGTATAATGTTATGAATCCTATATACAGAGAATGATGTTCATTGGCCTTTGAAGTCACTGTAGATAGCATGCTATAGAGCAAGTATATTGTTTAAGCAGAAAGGTTGGAACAAAACAAGTCCATGTAAACTGAGCTATTTAATAACAATTGATATGTTGCATTTTCATTTCAGCATATCATTTTACCCTGATATAGATGTATATGGAATTATCACTATGTATATTCTTGATCATTTCTGTATCATTTACGGATTAGTCATGGATGCACCATACATGGTATAAAATGGGATTTGCGTTAATTTACTGCTACAAGACTCATGCTGATTCCAAAGTAACTCTCATCTCCTACCTACCATTACATTGTGAGGCATAAGTGATAGTATTATTGATTTCATAGAATAAACAAATGCTTGCACACTTATTCATAACCCCTCTAAATGCTAATATTGGGACACAGCCACTCACTAATAGCCATTGTGCGTGAACCGCCTATGCCCCCCATCCGCGCTCTGACTGCGTGAACGCCTATGCACCCATCCAGTCAGTCAGTCATATACCCCCAGACACCTCCATATACTCCCGTGACCTAGTTACCTGTAGCGCTGTATGTTCCTAAACCCCTTACGCATCCTACTCCAATGCGAGAATGCTCTTCTGTCCTTACACACCAGGCGACCATCGTCCTACACCGTGGTAACTGTCCCGAGAAAACTTTATTGTATTCTTTTCCACATTTGTTTTGGTAAAGTTCCTTAGCATGTGAGGATGTTGTACGTGCAGGTCTGACAAAATTGTTGTATTCTGAGTAACATGACAGAGTTCTTCCGTATTTGTTAAAAGATACGGAATGGAGAGAAGAGATGAGTTTCCCAAACAATGCAGGTCAAATAGTTCATTGGGATGTTTCAATAAGCGGGGTTGATAGATTCAGCGGGATTTAAAAAAATGGCAACAGTTTCTGTTACACACGCCAAATAGCTGTGAATCGTGCAAATGACTACCACAGTCCAATTGATTTTGTAAATCAGGTTAATTCCATATCGACTAACTTAAAAAAACGTGACCTACTCAGACTCGCCAACCTTTGACAAAGTCGCAATATGAAATCTCCCAAGGACGCGGATCGTTGCCATGACGCCGAAGAGCGACAGATCGGCGAAATATATAGCGAAAAACAAGCAGACGATTACCAAAGTCAAGTCACATAAAATTGCCAATCTGACAAATAATGATCATTAAAATTCAATTTATCTTATTTTATCACAGCCCTGGTTAAGAATGATACGATTATTACAGTATTTCAGCTAATAATGACATTTCATAAATTACGAAACTCGTTAACAATAACTCTGCATTAGGCCGCCAACTTCATAACTACACGGAAAGCATGGAAATTTGTTGTGAAATACGGATTTCCCCAACAAATACATTCTGACATGGACGGAAAAGAAGCTGTGTCGGTAAAATAATATTACCTAATACGCGTTTTACCCATACCCAGACCGAATTTATATCCATGACCCAATTCCGCTATCAGCTGATCCACAATTTCGGCGTTAGCAGCATTCGTTTCAATACTGTTGGACGGTTCTGTTAAGTTGAAAACCAAATTGTTGTTTGACAGACGTGTTTGGCTATTATAGCTATGACTGTTCTGTGATATGTAAATGTAAAGAGAACTTGACTATGAAACATCAACTTAACAATTTTTACAATTAATGGATGCCCGTCAGCCATGAAGATAGATATTAAGGTCAGACATAACCATTATGTGTATGGTACTGCGTTGTTTGTCAAGTTGTGATTGAAGAGACTAATGTTGCAGCACCATTGATGGTTTTAACTGGCCTGCTAATTTGCAAGGTAGGTTTATAAACTTATCAACACATATCAGTGGCTGCTTATCCACTGTAACTTGCTGTTTCATAAACTTAACTATTGTCAATTATCTTAATATGATAGACCTCAAAGGTCAAAGGGTCCTCAGATTGCAATTATAACAGTAATTGGTGGTAGTAATATTTCTGATGTTGGATCAAAATTGTAAAGAGTTGTCTGATGTCATGACCAAATATCAATTACAATTTGAAGTCACAACTTCACATGCATATTGGGTTGTTGCCTATCAAGGAAATGGCCAATGTGATGATCTATCAAAAGAGGTAATAAGTTGATGGTGCAAATACAGACTTGAAAGTGTCAGATATCACCACAGGGTCACCTAATACAAATAACACCAGCCATTAAATAAACTACCTCTGAACTGCATTACTATTTAATTGTATTATAAATGAGCATCTGTTTTATAAAAACCATGACTATGATTATTATGTTATTTGACAGTAGCTAATATTGAATGTGTTCAGCTGAACAGCTGATGTGGACTCACATAAGTTACTTGGCATTGAATTATGTGATCTGACCTTTGCATGTATCCTTAAAGTAAGTGTGGAAACATTTTATGAAGTGTTATATTGTGAAAATAAATAACCAGCATCTGTCTACTGGGTCTCTCTCTTTTCTAACTGCCTTGCTCTCCAAGCTTCCATTCAAATGCATTATCATATTTATAGAGCTCTGTTAAAGTTTGGGCCCATGTACTGTGAATATGGAAGAAATTCTATTCTGAATGAACCAGATATGTATATGTCCACAAATCTACCCATATATGTTTCATTGATATAGATATCTATGTCAGATATGAGCTTGGGAACCTATCAGAGACCACTGCCTGAATTGACCATAACTAAAGTGGGTTTGTACTTGGCACAAATGGATTGCCTTGACACACTCGGTTTGTTTGCTTGTATCGAGAGACATTATATGATGAAGTATTTTAAAATTTGTACCACAACCATACCGACATTTTTGGAACATGGTCAGATTTTCATCAAATGATCAAATAAATGGTTCTGAAAACTCACACAATATGCAGGTCACATAATCATGAACAAATGTGAAACAATGGCAGAAATATGCAGCGATACAAACAATGTTCCTCATTGTTTACATCTGAATTAATGCATAATCTGTAATGTGTCAATCATATTAATTTTGCAATGCATATTGTAAAATGTATGTGCTTTTGTTTATTAGATACTAAACCAGCAGCCCAAGCAAGTACCAGTTATGCCACAAGTCTGCCTAGAACAACAAGCCCTGTAGACCCCAGACTTAAAGATGCCAACAAAAACAACTTGATTTCTAATTACTCGGAGTCAGATCAGGATGTCTCGAGCGGAACATTCACCCAAGATACAAGTGAGTATTTTTCATTCCTCTGTGATCTGTTAACTAGTGACAAGGTTTGAACCAAAGGAAGGTTTTTTTTGCATTATAAATGAATTCTAGTTAAGTGACCTTCATATAAAAGGAACTACCCAATGCATGGTCTATAAAGGCCTGTGCTATATTATGAAAGTCATTACAAGTCTGCTATAACTAGAAACTAATAGCGGAATATGCAAACAATATATCAATGCACATGCAGACCGCTTCTAATGGGGCACAAGGAAGACCTAAGCTCTACAACTTGCCTTCAGAAGTTATATTCAGATCCCCAGTCTAAGGAAACTACTCCCATGTATGGTATATATACTTCACAATATATTGTATTAATCAGGATGCATTTGACAGAAAGATCATTTCCAGTAGCTCTTTTATGGTAGTTGTCATATATTATATACGATTGTTGCACAATTGTGGTGTAGACTGAATTGTTATTTAAGCTTGTAGATTAGCCATGCACTGCCATATGATGTTTTCGTGATTAAGTAACTTTATCTGATGCTTTATCAGTAAGTTATATCCTCTATTCTCAGCATTGCACTGCAGACAGATTATTACAAATGTTGTAGCTTCACTGACTAAATGTACTATCTGTGTAGCTCTTAAACAATCTCTCTGATTTTTCTGTGCATATTTCTGAAGATGTCCTGGTCAATCTAAAACCTGCAGAGGTGCTGCAATCTTGTGATCAACTGCAATTTAGTCTGTAAAACATTTAAGGTCACAATCTTATACAGAATGCATGTGACACTATTCATATGACAATACCCTCACACCCAACCTCAATTTGACACCTGAATATTATAAGTTGTTTGTAAGTGATTTTGCATGTAAAGCACATGTGCTGATCAAGAAACTGGAAATATGTGTTGATGCCTGATTCGTTACTACCATCTATGTAATACTAATCATAATATTGGTTCTTGATAATGTTTAAAGGATTTGATACATTGTTTGACAGAAATGTTAGGTGCAGTGGGTTGGATAGGAAAAAACATTGTAGTATTTTACTGCGGAAGCATGATAGTTTGTGTGTAAATTCTACAAAGTTATTTTTAAGTTACGTCTGACGACCTTGCATAATCAAAGAACTCTGCATTGCATTTTTCCTGCTTTGCTCCTGATCAAATGTTATATGTGATTAGCAAATTCTTTTGGAACAATTTATCTGGGTCTAAGATGCTTAGATACCCTACCAAGTACTCGTGTTATTACCACCACTATGGTATTCTGTTAGGCCCCCTGACCACGTCATTAACTAATGCTCAGCACTACTAATTTGAAGATAACGAATCCAGCAGCGACAACTCCACAAGCAACGGACTCCGAAGAGAGGGTGATAAGTGGATCTGTAAAAACGAAGAAAGGTTGTCGCATGACAGAAGGGCGCAGCAGCCCAAAAAACAAGAAAGTTTGTCGCCTGGCAGAAGGGCGCAGCAGCCCAAAAGTCAAACAGCAAAAGCTTTTCAGACCACACTTGCCTCGGCATGAGACAAGGGAACGACGAAAGCTGCAGAACGGCGGGACGCCCTTGTCACGCCCCTTACCATGTTCGCTGTCCCAGCCTTCAGATGGGACGGCTGTGGCGGCTACATGATCAGACCTTCTGCGGGTGTTGGTTGGTGAGGCGCTGTGAGCTGTGGATTGTAAGGGCTTAGCTGGGATCCCAGTCGTTTATTTTTATTGTCCTTGCTGCCCTTCGCGAACTTACTGACGATGATGCAGCAGCCCTGTTTGCGGTCTGGGTTGGAGTGACAGCTTTTGCTACTGCCCTAATCAAATGATGGCCCGGTTCAATAAGGGAGGCCAGCAAGCAATTGTTTGCCAAACTAGGTGGGAATAACGGGGTAGGAGTCCTTCCGGATGTTCGAATCTTGGGGCTTTGCACACAAGTTGGAAGGCAGGCAAGAGGCCATTGATAGCTTCCCGAGTCATGAGGTGGGCAGGGTGTTCAAATCGTTTGAAGAATGGCACAGACTAGCTGGATGACAGCTCTTCGTGTCGAGTGTGACGACAATCCCGATGTTGTTGTCCATGGCGTACCCTAACCAATACAGGACGAACTGGGTTACGTCGAGTTCGTGATATCCGCCCTCGAGCAGAGACGTGCAGGGTGTTGGTTCAGGTATGGCCGTTGTGGGTGATGAGCGTTATCATCCTCTGCAATCCTTGGTATCTACTACTATTGTAGATGTCCTAACCATCTATTTCCTTCAAGACTATTGCTCGTTTGATAACTTTCTCGAGCTTCACAGCATCGTCAAACTAGTTGCCCGTTTCGTGAACCATGTCCTTCTAATCCTGTATTTTCTGCCTCCTTGCTGGGGTGAGCCCCTGGCCCCGTAGGATGACATCAAAGTGCTTCACCATTATCTGGGCGACGCTGCTGAAATTACCTTACGCATACGCCTGAGGTTGACCGGATCTGGCTCGCGGATGGTGTAGAGGCATTGCGTGACCGCTGTGACGGGATAGCCGTTCTGATAGAAACCCTTTTTGATGATGGTCAGAGCATCAGACGCAGGTGACTCCAATGATGTCTTGGTATTTTCATCATGTGATCGGATTGAACTTGTCCTCTTCCGCCCTCTTAAAATCTTTTACACATAACATAGTTCTTCTGTGCGTTCTCCATCAGCAAAATAAAGCTCCACTTATCAGGTTGCTTCATTATCTGGATTTAATCGGTCGCAATCGTTTGACAGACTTCTCCCATTGTCCGCACCTACCAACGCCTCATTAACTATCCATTATAACACAAACGCTACACTAACAGTCTACCATAAAACAAACGCAACACTAACTGTCTGTCATAACACTAACATCGGGGTCATGAACTGTAGATCTGCTGCATAGCGAATGAATGCAGTAAACCAGTCCCACAATTCATGGTTATTTATTTCGAAGTCTGCAAAAGCCATGAATTCTGCTATAACGATTGAACGAATATATATATTTGTGATTTTGACGAGGAAATCATATAAAGTTCATTTAAAACTGTTGCTCAATTCTACATAAATCTTTATTATTTGCTCCTTAAATTAAGCCCCGCTGCCTATGAGATAGCTCGTTCTTCTGCACCAATTTGTCAGTAGACTTTGTTTATAAAATATTATTGAGCATTGCAGAAAATATTTCGGTTTTTTCTAAAGAACACACTCGATGCTACAGCCTGCTTCACAATGGCATGTTTAACTTTGTGAATATGGCCAAATATCGGAGGCGGGTTTCCATGAATTAATTGATTCTATACAATTTGAAAAGTGGAACTAGGTTTTAGCTCAGAATTAGGTTTAAACCATCCCAAACTTCGTAGCTACTGAACCCTGACCCAAATAACTTGTTTAACTGTGAGTATACTATGCATCGGTTTGTTGATCACTGGGTTTCTTAGCTATGAGCCTGCTGAACCATTGAAAGTTACGCGATGCCCAAATATAAGTCCGAGTAGCTACTCTAACACGATCATCCGATTCCTCCACTCTCAGTCTACTGCACATAATTCACACTCAGTTAATTGATCCTAATGGCCGTTAGTTTGCCCATCTATCAGCCACTTGCAGAAGTAGTGGTTACATCCATTGCAATGTACTGCACTAGTTTGTCTAATGATGGATGTACAATTGGCTCTAACAACCAATGTTCTCTGCACTGGGGTCCATTGGAGAATCAAATTACTGCTGAAATAGGGGGACAATAAGATATCACTCTGACACTCGATATTCGTTTCCATTTGTTATTGTTCATCTAGTTTGCAGTATGTATTCAACATCACATTGGGTTACAAGACGACCCATCATCACTTAGTTTTGGATCGATTTATATTTGAAAAAGTTCCGATTTGCACTGTAATGCAGTACAATGGCGAAGATTATTTTCACTCTACCCATCGAAATATTGATCCCCTTTGTGGTGAATGGGTGTATTAATGCCTTGTTAGTAACAATGAGCGTTGATGCATTATTCGATCAAATTTGATAAAGCATGAGTGTGACGGATTGCCAATTTGATATAGTTATTATTATTATTAATGGAAGCCGGGTTTCCATGAACATTTGGAGTAAATTGCTAGTAGACCCTTCCTTGTGAGATCTATCGAAAATGTAATCCCCAGCTCTCCCTCTACCTCAACCCCATCCAGCACACACGCGCACACGCACACACGTGCATACACTAACACACCCCCCCCTCCACACACACAAACACAAACACACACACACACACACACACGCACACACACACACACTCACATGCACATATTTTCTCATAACCATCATAAATCAAAGTCCTTATCTGTTAGCCATAAAAACTGCAGCAATAGGAATTAAATAATTTACACAATGTATTGCTTTGCAACTCACCAAAGTTGCCCATCAGTTTGCTTAAAGCAACATTAAACATGGAGCATTTTGATGTTTAATCACTATAATCATTGAACTTGTTATCAATATTGTTCCCCAAATGTTTAATAGTTCTGGCCCATTCAATAGTAGAGCCATACAATATCACCTTATCAAATTCATTTACTGCCTTGCCATATCTTATGCATTTTGTGTTCAACGGATTAAAAGTCACGTTATATTCATCAGCAAATCGTTCACATATTGTTCAACGCAATGAGACTTGGACTGAGTAAGGTAATGTCATCAGCATAACCAAGCGCACCTACATATTCGCTGCCTATATGACAGCCCAATCCAGACTTTTGGAACCTCTGTATCATCTCATCGATGTACACAGATAATAATATAGGTGATATAACACCACCTTGCGTAACACCGTTTAATACATTGCACTCTATCGATAAGCATGCATTCCATTCAACAGATATAGTCTGTCTCGTATAGCTATTCATAAGAAACCTAACTATAAGCGAGGCATTTACGCTGCAGTAGCAATTGAAATAATTTTCCATAATGTATCCTGTCAAAGGCTTTACTAGCATCTAATAAACAACTAAAAACATCGCTATTTCTTTGCGTATAATAACTTACTGTTTCTTTATATACAGTCGTGCAACGGATTGTAGAATGCCCCTTTTTGAAGCCAAATTGAAGATCAGACGAACACAAAACATCACCATATTGTTTTAGTATTATTATATCTAAAATTTTACAAATCGCGCTTCATAACGCAATTCTCCTGTAATTATCACTACAACTTAATGATGATCTTATATCTTTTGGTATCAAAACAATCGTTGAATTTTATAAATTATCAGCTGTATGGCCATGTGAAATCATAGCATCAAATAGTCTACATTAATCAAATGGTCAGAAAAAAGCTCACGATTACCATCTCTTTTGTTACCCTTCAACTTTCCCATACATTCAGATTAAACAGATGATAATAACTATTGAAGTGTGCCTTGATCAATATAGACAAATAATAATCACAATTGTGGAAATCAGAATTGTTGTAACCACATAGGTGACATATGCACTTGCTTATAGGAGCATTATTTCAATCTACACTTGTAGCGTAAATATGCGTGCATTCATGACATACATGCCCTTAGTGCCCTGCATGTAACAAAGTGTTACTTAAAATCTGAAAACATATGACAGGGTAAGAAAAGTACAAGAGGATGGTAAAAAGTAAACATGTTGAGAGAATGTCCAAAAAGATATAGTGGACAAGATCGCATGGGTGTATACAAAGCCATGGGTGGCCATAGAATTATATGCATAACTGATGACGCAAAACAAATTTAGCATTGGCATTATATAAATCGATAAACAAGGTGAAATGGCCGAGAAAAAGCTAGTTGAAATGAACAATAAACGAACAGAGTCTTATATTGACCAGGTGTTTATCGCCATTATGATAAACAACCATCCCCATTTGTAGCTTGGATCGGATGCCACCATGTGATTCACGGTCATTAGCGGCTGATTATCTCAGCTGGGAACATACATTACACATGATGAACCATTGATCTGCAGCCACCTTTACGTCTCAGATTTAGCATCGCTATTGACCATCATCCATCATAAGTTATTTACACTGGAGCGTTTAATGTTTCGCCAGGTTATTGCGCAAAATGTCTGTGGGCTGCGTGCGATATATGGCGTTAAGCAGGCCCAAGACGTTTGTTTTGGTTGTATTGTCGCCGCCTTGTTCTAAGAGTTAGAGAGAGCACACTCAACATAGCTTTTAGGTATTGTAGGGTGATACGCACTGTTACTGCTAACTTCACCCTATGCCTTGACGTAACAGCGATAAATCGTGATTTTAACATCCGGAGCTGGCTTCATGATAACAATTATGTGGACCAGCTAGAGACCTAAAAAAAGTTGGAAGTGGGGAGTTGAAATCACTAAATTGTGATCCGTCCATATCTTTGATTTGGATGAGTTAGAGAAAACGCTTTCATTCTGAAGAGTTAAGGTCGGGGTCGGTCAGGCAAAGGTTGTAGGCTGAAAAAGCGCTAGGGTGTGCTGTTAAGTTATGCTCTCACAAGTCTAGAGGATATCTTACTAGAACATATCAGTAGGAACACAACTCTTCTGTGCTAAGACAAAAGTACTTCCATGGAACAGGTCCGATCATGCACTATGTAAATTTTGTATCAATGGTGTTGAGGACGATTTTCAAATCACGATTTTGAAGAAACAGCGTAAGGATGATTGTTCCACAAGAAAACTAGCAATTACAGCTTTTTCTATTAAATGACAAGCAATCAAATTATTTCAGATGATAATACCTTGAGTAATAATATACTGCTGTTTTAGCTTTAATAAAAAATATAGAGGTAAATCACTTACACATCCATATTCAGGTAATTGGAGTTCTATGCGGTGCTGCTGGTTTGGAATATTTATAAGCGATAGATGTGTGCTTGGCAAATAAAAGAAATAATAAATGCGGTGGTTGTAGAGTGAACATTGTGCATTCATTGAATTCACATGACATGCATCTAAAATTTATACATGGAGCACAAACACCAAGGAAATGGCATGTTATTAAGCAACTCAGCAAACGTGCAATCAATTACAGCTTAGGACTGTTTCACATCGTCTCAATCTGCCATAATTGATAGAACATGTCTTGATATCCGTTTGATCACTGTATGCATCTTAGATGGGAATGCTTGAAGAAAAGACTGCTGATGAACAAATATGGTGAAATAACAGACAAGACGGCACATCGTTTGCTGGCTATACGTCCGTGTGTCAGGCAACGCTACAAAGGTAACCGTCGGACCCAGCACATATTTATATACTACATAATTGCCAGGCCGTCGTCGTTTTATACTCGTTAGATAGAATTTCTTGCTAGGTCTTCACAAAACATACGTAATTACCACTATTATTCACAGGGAGGACTCAATTATTGGGAAATATCTGGTGGTAGAATAGGCCCATTGTATCCGCCTACATGTCGTGAGAGACGACTAATAGGGACAACCTGATGTCCGTGGGCTGCCACTCGTGTCGGTGGACAATGGGACCCAGGTGGGAAGAGTGGTCCCTGCGCGGGCCATATCTGCTGCTTACCACTCTAGCCCGGATCTCACATAGACGAGAGGATGGAATGACCTGGTCAATTCATTAGGATGGTTGTGACTTGCCTTAGGATTATAGTTTGCACTTTTATCTTTTTCATCATCATCCACGTGTTTTTACTTTTTTTTTCATTTAGCCTAGAAGGCGGCTTCTTAATCGAGTCAACCTTATCTCTTCCCATTTAATCCACCATTTGGCGCTATATGCTATGGTTTGTTGTTAAAACCTATACTCACTGACTCGCTGACTGACTGACTGACTGACTGACTGACTGACTGACTGACTGACTGACTGACTGACTGACTGACTGACTGACTCACTCACTCACTCACTCACTCACTCACTCACTCACTCACTCTTTCCAAAGAAAGGATTTACTTTCTGGTCATAGAGTAAGTGGCCAAAATACCCTCCATGTAGAACTAATGCAACATAGACAAATCTACACCTCCATGTACATAATTATGTATTGCTGACCCGATCTAGTTGTCAATCATATCCAAAGCACTCCAAAGCATGCAACTGTGCAAGAGTGCTTCTGTTGGCTATTTGCTTGCAATTATGTTTCCGTGTAAATGTTGCAAAGTACAGGTATAAAATGAAAACAGAAAAAGCTGTGCTTATATTTGTAATCATAACTCACTTATATCTATTGCACAATGGCTCCTGAACATCGTCACGGACTACCTCAAATGAAGCGTATTCAGATTATATCGTCACCGCTTTTCTGTCTGACATCGGTAGTCTAGCGTGAATTTCAACAAATTATTTGGTTCTTTCATACATTGGCAACGGTGCATTGGCGCGTGTAATTTTGGAGGATGAGCAGACATTTATAAGTAGTACTGTATATAGTGCTCTTGCAACGCAATCTGATATCTTGTTTATACCACCAAAATAAACTAATGCTTTTGATGCAAATACAAGGTAATCAAACCGAATTGCCGTCATTTGAAGAAGCAATTATCGATGCACCTGCAACTTAACGCAGGGCGTATGCAACGACACAACAATGGTTAGGTACTCAAATGGACGGTGGCTGTTAACACGCTTGTTCCTTTGCAATTACCTACACATCTAAAAGCACCTGTCCGATTCTACCGAGGATTTAGTATTAACTTTGGATGTAAAGAACTGCTTTGTACTAACTTTTTCGGTTATCATTTTGATGTACCCTTCAGGTACTTGGCGCCCCACTTAGTTTTATAATATAAGCAACCAATGCGTAATATTGCAGTCTTTCCTGAATTTTAAAGGTCGCTACGATAGGTCGGAGTTGGTGTGCAGTTAATATGTAGCGAATAGGAACTTTGCTGAATTAAATGGCCAATATTGACGGTTGATATATATACATATATATATATATATATATATATATATATATATATATATATATATATATATATATATATATATATATATATATATATATATATATATATATATATATATATGTATATGTATATAGTGACGATTACAACCATTCGTTGACTTTAACCATTCGTGGACAAATTTATATAGTATCGTCAATTATTTATTCGGCATATTTTGATTGCTTCAATGAAATAATTCAGTGCGAATACAAGTATCTTTTACTTTTTATTCGTAGTATATACTTTTGGTCCTCGAAAGGTCGTCCACGAAAGGCCAAGAAACTAATGTGTACGTATAAATCCAACCTTTCGTGCCCATATATATTTTCGAATATTTGCGGAATACCAAAGTTTTTAAATCATTTTCAGTCATCATGGATTAGAAACATAATATTTGTTGTGGATGTGACCATTATGAACCATTAGTAGCATTTCGCGATCTAATTCGATGTTGTAGATTGATGCATGAGGAGAAAAATTATGTTTTCGGTAATGAAATTTAAAAATAAATCAATTAGTTTAATTTTTCAAAGAAACATATCCAACACACATAATTAAACATTATTTCGGCAGTTTGGATTGAAGTATATATGGTTGTATGGCAGATATTGAGGCTTGCGGGTTACGTCAAAAAATGGTTAGTTGTTAAAATCTAATTTCGCTATTATATTCAAAGTCCAAAGATATCACGCGTGAAAGATTATTTTTGTACGTAACTAAGACTAGACTATCATATTCGAATGGTCAAACCAAAATATTTTCAATCATTCTGAAAGAAAAAGTGCGTTGACTTTATGTGGACATACTGGTATAACCTTTCGTGAACCCAAGTCTACGAAAGGTTGGCGGTTTGTCCACGAAAGGTCGCGTTCGTGCTAATATATAATATATATATATATATATATATATATATATATATATATATATATATATATAGATATATATATATATATATATATATATATATATATATATATATATATATATGTATATATATATATATATATATATATATATATGTATAAATATATTCATAAATATATATATACATATATAAACCTCGTGTATATATATCTATACATAAATATATATATTGATGCATATATATGTATACATATATATATATATACATATATATATATATAAATATATATATATATACAGTTTTTACAGTTATATTTAATTGCTAACTTGACCGCAAGGTGGCCCGAAGCACTGGGAATTATTTAACGTGATCCGCTTCAAACGGAACATCAGCTTGTACCAAGCAGCATTTTATCCGCTAAATAAAACTGTCAAGTTCGTTTAGTACGTCACTGCAACATGTGACATCACTCTTTACAAATCAAAATGTCGCGGTATTCCATACAATACAGGTTTGAACGTGCTTAAGCATTACGCAGACATTTCATACAATGAAGCCAATATAAAAAAGTATATGTACCCATGCATATACCATAAGATGTTCGCCAAAGCATAAAAATGCTGCTTAACAGTAAAATATATGAAGTGGGTTCAGTAGCAATCACCAATACAATCAGTATTTGCGGTTTTTTCAGATTTATTTTTGTATAACTTCACTATAAACTTTGTAGTATAATTTTCCTAGTTCAGTACAATATCACATTCAACTGTGAAATTAAGCGTCGCAATGCAATAAACTTGATACCACGACAACAGCGATACCATATAGAAATGTCAAACCACTGAGAGATTTTAATTCTTCACCCAATAGTTGGTATTGTTAAACGCTGAGAGTAAATTTAAGATGGTAAATGTTCACATAACGGATCATTACCATTACTATAGTATTCTGATACCCTGATTGTTCCGGCAAAAGAGCCTCTTTTTATAGCTGGGATACCATTGCGCATGTGTTGACATAACTACATATCTGACACTACCATTATAATATAAAGCTTAATATTTGCCTGTGAGATGGTTGCACGTATCCGATTTTCCAATCAAACATGTCCATCCAGCTTTACCAAGCTGTAATTTGATTGATATACAGTAAAACTGCAACTATCATGCTAGGAAAACATACTTTTTCGAACACTTTGATTGTGCTCCAGGTGATTTTTCAGCACTCAGCATTAACTGTGTATATGCTGGCGCAATTGTTCAATATTGTAAGAGCATCAGTTGTAAGCCCTTAGGCGTGAAAGAGCCAAGTAAGGTCTGTTTACGTTGGGTATAATAATATACCTTCCAATAATTGGTAACTGAGTGGTGAAATAAAATGTGTACCTTGTTATGAATCGGGATCGAGCTGTGATATGAATCAATTAGGTTCTGTGTTATGACGTACATGGTTATGAATGGTGACCGAGATGTGATATGAAACAATTAAGCTCTGTTTGTTGACAGTATAATGACGTACTTGGTTATGAATGGTGACCGAGATGTGATATGGAATAATTGAGGTATGTTTATGTGTGACAAGATGTCTAGTATCTAGCTGCAGTACCACTGCCACCAACCTGCTTATTTTACATTAGTAACTTTACTGTATAACTAATATATCCAACTGTGGTATATAATCTGTGCACAGTAAATACCTACCATACACTTCATAGGAGTGTACATCACCTACAACCGGCAAAACACAGCATAGGATAGCAGTACACCGCACAGAACAGAGTGGTATTGCGCAGCGACCCTTGAGCTCTGGCACCTTTGTCAGGAATTGTTGCCGTAGACCCCCCTCCCCCTTCTAACGTGTTTGCCTACAATTCTCTGCCTTGACCCCTTTATTCCGTCTTCTTCTTCTATACCGTTTGACGTCTTCAACCTTTGGTTGCCTACGCATCCTTCGTTCCTTTTTTCTCTTATGCATGAGGTCATCTGAAGCGGAGAGAGAGCTTAGAGGTTTTTGGTTATGGGTAATTGAGCCCCAGACTGCTGCTGTCATGTGCTAAACATGTTCTCATAACACCTCTGGGACCACAAAGTTTACGACATATAACAGTCTATTTGGTTGTTACGTCACAAGTAGCATAAACATTTTCAAACTGAACTGCTACATCGAAGTCCCATACCATATTAACTTATATATGTATATTTATATACCGTTTTGTCATTCTGTTGGATATTTTAGTTCTCTGAATAACTTCAGTATGAGGTGTCGAAAAGTACGTGCTTGGTAGCTCCTCCTAGAACGGTGAATGCAACCTTTTAAGGCAGCTTTTGTTAGCAAAACTGTCCATCTTGAGCGATAACGACTACCTCATTTTGCGATTATCTAGGTAAAACATTTCTTACGAATGCGGTACCTTTATATCATGTTTCCGCGCATGTTTCCATCAAGTCTGCCGTGCCAAAGCTTAAGAATTCGGCAATCCATTGACAATGGGTTTGTAGTTGTCGGTTTGGTAAAATAAGATATATCACTCATTTGAAACCTTTTGGAATACAAGTGCCATCCAATGCTGATATGTATTGCATTGACCAAGCAGTAAGGCTTTATAGCATTAGTGCCACCTATTTCTTGACATATAAATACCGGTTCTGACATGGATATGCAATAAGGAAAGTAGGTACTCCTTTATGCATATCGACTCAATAAGTACATTGTTTCTCTACTTGAGCGAAAACCCGTCAAAATATGCAACACAAACACAAACAGTGTTCAGTGATTTACCTAATTAAAAAAATGTACTGTGTTGTCAAACTGCTCTGGAACACTCATTGTTCTTGAAAATGAGCGAATACTAGAATACCTGCTTCATATATTAATAACTCTACATGACCATATTCTATTCTATAATATTGGGACCTGCGCGACCCTGCCCTGATTTACAATGCTTTGTCTTATTTGTACTGTTATCTCCTGCCGCTCTTATTATCTTAACAACTCCGCATCACACGGACCTCCACGACAACTTTTTATTCCCCACTCTAATATTCGCTATCTTTTCTTACCCTTGCCATAGTGTATACACTCAACTCTAACCCCTACCACGCCCTATTATACACTCAATGACACCTAAACTATACTTCCTTCGCCCTACCGTAAACAAAACACTGCTATCCAACTAAAACAACTGCAAGGAAAACTGATTCTATCCATCCTTAACATTTCTGTGACATCCAAAACTCTTGGCACAGGTTCTGTCTGAAAGCATAGCATGGTCATTGAGAGCAAGAACTAAATTACAATATGCGGAACAATAAGGCCATGCTTCAAGCGTCGCCGTGCTTAGCATATATATAAGTACAAAATCTCCTCTGTAATCCCACATGCCAAGCTGTTACTCGGCAATAAGTTGCTACGTGACAGCTGCAAATGATCGCAGTGAAGCATGTTACACTCCCTGCAGTACATTTGATGCAGCAAACAATTATAATGTTTAGGCATCAGAATATCGTTCTTTGATCAAACTTCATAAAGGCTTTTTATTGCATCTGGATAGTTTTATTTGCCGGCAATATGTGTATATGCATCAGGAAAAATCAGACCTTCTCCTATTTGAAATTTAAAGGTAATGATAACTATTGTCCAATATATTTCAAAATACGCTGCAGTACCTTATCTGCCCCATTTATTGATGTCCCATCAAAGAAAAAATGTCGGGTTGCCTGCTAAATTTGGACAAAAGCTAATGTCATTCAAATCCTCCTGCATTTCACCACCAAGTCTTATCTTCATCGTTATCATAACTACCATTATCATCTTCGTTGCCGTTGTTACAAAGTCATTCTCAAGCAGAGAGTTTGTTGGCTCGTTGGATTTTCTGTTCGACGCGGAATGGATCTGCTACCTATTTACCGCAACTAGATCATGGCCCGGTTCTGCAAATAACTCGAACAGCAGGCCTATTATACACATTCTGCGTTGTCCAATATCCATTCATGTTCAAGTGTCACTAGCGGTCCTCCGTAAACATGTATCTTTCCTCGCCTGCCATTTACGCATCCACCATTGACCTGTCACCTTCTGTTGTATAGCCGTCCGTGATCAGGTGAACAATAATTAAAGGCCTTTTCTTTTAATCGATCTTGTCTCTATGTTCGAGAAAATTAGGTTGTTTGTTTACCACTTTGTTGTCCAAAATACATCAATATATGTTTCATGTAATTGAATAGCTGTCTATGTGAAACACATTCATGTCACTGGTGTGATAAATTAAGTTTGTCAAGCAACGTGCATCAGTTCTGAAATATGATCACAATTCAACCAGACATAATAGATATACAAACATCGAAAATAATGTAGATGAATCAGAACGAATTGTTGATATATGAATCCAACAAGGGGGAATAATTTTATGTCTCAGCATAGCTTTGGCTCATTTTCAAATATATTTATTAAAAACGGATAGGACATCCAGGGCGTTTTAATCTGCAATACAGCGCCACTTACGACCTACAACATGACCAGACAACCGCAAGTAAGCAAACAAGACTTTCCTCGAAGGGCGATTATAGTATCACATTACACCAAATGAGACAAAGAATAAAGTGAGCGATTATAATCAATTGCATCACAACTAGCAATGATATTGTGGCCCGTCTACAATATTGCCGGCACACAAATCAAAGGTGAGCTGAAACCCATATTTATGTCCCAAACATAGACAACACGTACATGGACTGTCTTCGCTCAACAAAAGCCATACGCGAGAAGATCAGCTACCTAATGAGGACAATATTTGGTTGAGATAATATCAGGGAACATTAGATTCTGTAGCTGTCTCCACTTACTTAAAGCGTGATAAGAAATAGTGACTAATATTATATGGGCATATGCAGTTACCCTCGCCTGGATGCCTCATTACCTTTCGAAATAAAGCAACATCCATCAAGTATTCTGCGCGTCTGATGAACTCATCCCCCATTTACATACTGGTAGCACCAATTATTACATTTATATTTCATCAGCGCGATTGTTTGTTCAAAGTGTGATACATATGTAAAGAGTACATGCATTACGGGATAGTTATTGGAATTATATGTTTCTCGAGCGACGCCAAGTGTGTGTCGATTGTTCAATAGGAAAAGCCATACAACATTGTATTACAACCAGCATAGATGTGGTGAAATGAAACAATGATATAGTATACTAAAGTAAGGTGATATTTTGACGGTTATAGGTTATACTGGTTGCGATCCTAGGGCAGTGCATCTTAGCTACTTGCCAGATTGACACTAATACGTTGCCTTCGCCGGCTGGAGAACCCTTCATCGTCTAGGTATCGAGAGCGCATTCATACCAGTAAAATTAATTGAACCTATGATGTTTTAAGAGAACCGACATTGTACTGTACAGTTTACTCCTTTTAAAAGGCAGTTCGTGCACTTCTAGTGAGGGGTGTTGTAAAAGATGCTCCGCATAAGGCGAATCAGCCAAGGGGGATTTAAGGACGGGATGGATTGATGACGCAAGCAGGGTACTGTTCGTGCTAGACATGCTGACTTGATTGGTGATAAATTTTTCACCGTATTCTGTTTTTCTACACTGAAGCACCTGCGCTGTACTCGCCAGTCATCACGCAGTAATGAGATCTCATTAGGGGTTGGAGTTCTACGAATAATTATGCTGATGGACAAACGAAGAAGCAACTACACATGGAATGTCTTGCCAAACATCCACCTAGAATGCGATACGGGGCTGTTTTTTGCTGACTCATTGCTTATTTTTGCGACAATATGGAAATACAGTTCTTTTGCAGAGTGGATTTGATTACTCACTCACTTCATATGCAATTTTTATGAATGTATATGCATTTGGATCACACGAGCAGAGATACGTATCCATTCTTTATATTACTCAGGGGAATCATTTAAGATTTTCGGTACGGGGGTCACAGAGGTTGTAAGGACCACCGGATGCTTTTCCTACTGGAAATATCAGCAGCTTTGCACACACTGTAGTATATGATATATTATCCTGATGCATAAATAAAGCATGTGTTATGTTTATTTCAGTTACCATGTATTGCAGTCATGTATTGCACGACATTAACGTGGAAAACCAAAATCACAGAGCGCCGACTGCGCTGCAACACAGTAGTATGATGGGGGAATGTCATTCACACTTTGTTTGAAGCGGTAGACTATTGTTAGTGAGTGACCATTGCATTATGTAATAGTAATAAGATTTTGTGGGCCATGGGTGGCCCTATTGATAGTACATATGGGATACCAGGTAGTTCATTTAAATAATATATCTGCAAATTGAGTGGGCTTAACAAAACGCACTAATGCCTCGGTAATGCACTATGCTGCACGACGATGCTCTGCTTTGGGAGATAAGCAGCTGGAATGCTCACGCGCAAGTATCCACCCCCATCCCTCATACCTCCCCTCTCTTATATACACGGGTATGAAAACATTGAAATCCATACTCATAAATCAACTCATGGACAAACATTCGAATACGCTTCTATATTGACTTGACTTGCGCAATAAGCCTGAACAAGTGACCAGGAAATGAATCCCACTTATAGTGGAGCAACAATCTGGCGGAAACAGCCAGCGCTATGTGCTGCGTACAGATGTTTTACTGCAAACGTCCCAGTATATGCCTCACTGCGGAGCTTTCTAATACAGGTGCTTAGCTTTTTAATGACCAATCTAAGAATAATGAGGCATCGGTAAAGGGTGTTCTCCGGAATTAATTCGCTACGAGACGAAAGAGCTGCAAATCCATAATAATGATAAAGCAATGCAAAAACCGGAGCCAGTGGATAGCAACGAATTACCTCATGACGATGGTCACTGTTGATATTTTGCGTATGTGTTAAGCCGGATCCCGCGGGGTAATATACGGAGATTGAGGAGATATAGAAATGTGCAGCGCAGATATACATTTCCATAAAATAGGCTAACAAGATAATACAAAGTGGTGCACGGAAGCGTGTAACTCATAACGAGCCATTTATATATGCCTTGAGATTAAGAAAGAGGATAAACCATGCCGATGAGGTTGTTCCGAATCAGTGAAGCTCGTGTAAATAATAATGGGCAGTTCATCTTTTCGTCGGCTACATAGTCGAATTGTGGTCAACATGTGCATAACATCGGCGTAATCTAGATTAGAATCAGAATCCGTGCTCAATTACTACTTATATGGATGCATTTTCCGCTATATACTCAATTAGAATGACGTTTACCTTAGCACTGTTAATATTGTTTGCATTCGCGTATCCAAATTGCTCGATTTGATATATATATATAATTATATATATATAAATATATATATATATATATATATATTTATATATAAATAAAAAATTATCTATATTTATATATATATATGTATATATGTGTATAGACATACATATATTTATACATATAAAATATATATATATATATATATGTATTTATATATATATATACATATATAAATATATATATATATATATCTATAAATATATATATAATCTATCAATATATATTTATATATATAATATATATATATATATAAGCATATACATACACACACACAATCAAACGCACACGCGCACATGTTCACACACTCACATGTGCACACACACGCACATGTGCACACATACGCACATGATAAACTACATGAAATAGCTTCTTATGAGTATTGTACGATTTGCTTTGCGGTACTGATTGGAAATAGGATGTTCGTATGATATGCATGACGCGAAAACCGGTTCTTTAGAGTTGGAATCGTACACATACACCATATGCCAAATCGGCGCTCAATTGTTTAATCGTAATCGATTCGTCAAGCGCTATTTATTATGTCTTTAATAAAACATGTTAAGATGCAAATGGATATGATATTTTCCAATTAGTGTACGATTCGTATAATTTGCAAGCGTATGCGTGCATTAATGTCTGCATGTAAATGAGAGACACACTCGCAGGAAAACATTTATGAATTAATGCCGTACTCATGCGATTCAATTTCAATTTCACCATAGAAGCGATGACTGAGGGTTGCGTAGCTGCAATAATATATTTGTAAAGTAAATACACTACTTCAAAGGGATAATACCTGCCCCAATCATCCTTCACCGCAGCCGATTCCTCTAAGCCATTTATTCTGATAACGCCGAAAATAAAGCTGTATTGTCCGCCAGTTTACAGCTTGAGAGTGTGCTTGTGAATAATTGCTAGATCTTGTATTTAACACTTCAATTTGTACACAGGGCATGGATCCCTGCACAACTGACTTATGGTACAATTGGATGGCACAATACCTACAATACGGAGTACGGACCAATTTCCTGGGATCCTGCACTGCACTTGTCGACATCAAAGTGTGTGGGAGTTTGCTGCCGAAGAACCCGTGCATTGAATTACCTACCACCGTAGGAGTGAACTGATTGTGAACTTGCTCCTGTCTGACACATTTGCAGTTGCCTGAATTAACTTGATAAATGCGTCAGTTGATGGCCCGGGGCAATATTAATCGAGTTGCTGTCAATGACATTGTAAACCTTAATGACTAAATGGACCAGGTTCAAATCAATTTTATGTAACTCCGATAATGCACGGCAGTATGTTATAATCGAATACGCCATTCTCATAATTATGTTATCAATAATGTCGAGATAAGGTTATCAAATGGTTTGCGTCCTTCAACCTACCGCTGTGTGCGCCGCCAATCACTTTGTTCACTATTAGATAACGAGCAGGTGATAAGTTGTACATTGTAACATAAGCAGTTAGTATGTTGTACATCGTAACACAAACCAATTTCATTTTCTCTTGTGTTACTCAAAGAATGTGAATCATGCAGCTTGTGCGTAGCATCCTACAATGCCTCGCTTGCTCGGCTGATTATTGCAGTAACTTGAGGGAAATAAAACTCAGGGCCAGATTATGTAGTGCATAATTTTAGTTAATACATGCTCAAATGTTTTACTGCCCATCGAATGACGTAAATGATAAGTTTGATAGAGAAAGGTACTTTTGTACGTACGCGTCTGCTGGTAATTATGCTGAAGAATGTAAGTTCGAAGTACAGCCATCCTATTCAGTAATGATTATTTAACACATAGAATAATTATTCAACACATATATATATGTATATATTTATATATAGATATACATATATAAATATATATACATACATAAATATGTATTTATATATATATATATATATATGTATATACAAATATATATATATATGTATATATATATATATATATATTCATATATATATATACATATATATATACATATAGTGTGAATTGTCGCTTCATACTATTTAGTAATGATTATCTAACACATAGAAAATGTATAAATATATATGTATATTTACATATCTATATAGTATCGGCCGTCTCTTCCCTTGCTACAGAGCAATTCATCAACGTTCAGCTCTCTCGACAAATAGGTACATTTATATCGCTTATTATTCAACGGTACAAACGGTGAACCAATTGCAGTGGTTAATAATATTTGCAATGGACAGCAGGCATACTCCCTACTCATCCTCAGCTCGATGGATGTCAGAATTGAGTCTAACAATACCTTTCCGTAAACATATAAGTCAGTCAAGCCATGCATATGATATAGAATCACCAGAGGTTATTCATCCTGATTTTTGTAATGGGGTTAATTGCATTAATTCAACACGTGACTGATTGTTCTTGCTCACTGAGGGCAAGCATACCTGTATATATATATTTAATTTGGCTATATAATATTGTCATATCTTTTTCCTTCAGCATCTGGCGTTCTAAGCAAAGGTGATTTCAAAGTATATTGATAATGCATATCATTTTTTGTAATGCAATAATCAAGCTCTGTTTTCCACAGTAATATCAAAGGTGATGATCCATTTCCTGGTGTTGCAAGCGATATCTTAAATTCATGTACGTTGACATAGCTCTGACGATTCAAATGATAGCAATGTTTACAGATATGTTTGTTTGCGTACCACACCTACACGTAAAACAAACTATGCTCATTTTAATCACCACAAAAATGAACTTTAGATATAGTTCTTAACATCTAAGAATTAATGATATTTGATTATGAGTCGAAAAGCCCATGATATGCGTATGGCGGGGACGCTACGTTGCTGCACATATTGAAATACGTGAATGGAATTGTAACGCTATGAGCAGCGGCTGATATTCTGAATTCACATGAGTGACATCGGGGCGTATAAGGCGCTATTCTCCACAGAATCATCACTGCTTTACGGGAACAAAGACCGATTCACATGGTATTCAACAAGCCAATTTTTTGATAGTTTGTCAATCATTTTACTGTATCGCACTTACTGTCACTGCACTGCATTTTGTGTAGGATTTGAAAGGCTGATCAATTTTGACACCTGAATGAATTTCCTCACACAACTAGAATAAAATCGCCCATTCGTTAACTACACATTTTCCCCACCTTCATTCAACAAAAATAGTTCTGTGAATGAATAAACTTTGATATGTAGTTTCAAAGCATATAAATATTAAGATAATTGGTGTGTTCTGTTGAGTATACCAAATGACCCTGTGAATGACTTTCCTGGTGACAGCGACACTTGTTCCGAATTCATATGAATATGGTGGTTTACTTTGGTAAAAGATTATGTGCCACATAGGAATATTGAACGTCATTGTAATTATTTTGCAATCACTTATGCAAGGCAATGTATGAGTGCTTTATTTAATTCCTTGATAAGCGATTTCACGAACTCAGTTAAAATAGTGTTTTAATTTGGCTTATCAATAATATTATCTTTAAAACTGAACAGCCGAATGTGTAACGCAATTTGTTGACATGTCTTCATATGCTACTTTTAAATACTGGATATAGGAATGTAACTAAGTTATCCGTGCTACCCATTCTCATTCACATTTTATGTCATCTACTATCAACATGTCCTATTTTCGCAATACGATTGTATAATTTATCCCATGTTATTAAAACCAGCTTGCCATAGCAGGATTCATGAACATGTGTTAGGTAAAATAGCGGCGTATCAGATTCCAACATTTACTCGATTTTCCAGCAAAAGCGTGTAGTTTCTTAACAAAAGTTTTTATAGTTGACTAAATATGCATCCTGAATCTGGTTAAAATGGTTGTAGATCGTTATGCCAATGGAGACACTAAATGGATGGTCAAAGATAACGAATTCTTATTAACAGTAGGAAAAGCATCTGATAGTCCTACCAATCTAAGCGACCTCCATGCAGACAGCCTTAAATGATTGCGCTGCGTAATTTAAAGTATACATACATAACTATACTTATGTGCACCAAATTGCATATATGCATATATGTTGCATGTAAAGTGACTGAGTAAATAAATGAATGTTGTTACGCATACAAATGCTCGGTATAGTTCACATCCGCTCTGTTTAAGAAGTTTATTTCCATATTTTTGTTAAGATATGCAATGAGTGTACAACAAATGACCCCGTAAGGCATTTTACGGTTGGCAGGACATTCGTAGTTATTTGGTTGTTTTGCGGGAAAAAAAATTCCACCAGCAAAATTGTTCCTAGAATTTCAGCCACTAATGAGATATCATTCAAGAGTGATGGCAGGCTGGTACAGCCCATGTGCTTCTGTGTGGAATAACAGAATCCAGTGGAAAACTTACCATCGATCACGTCAGCATGTCTTGCACGTACAGTAACCTGATTGCGTCATCAATCCAAGAAGTCAGTCCTGCAACTCCCGTTAGCTTTTTGTCACCCAATGCGGAACATTTTTTACAACATCTCTCGCACGAACTGCCTATTTTAAGGTATAAACAATACAGTACAATACCGGTTCTCTTAAAACATCCTTGGCTCAGTGGATTTAACTGGTATGATTGCGGTTTCAATCCCATATGCGGCGAAGAATTCTCAACTCGGAACAAGCAATGTATAGGTGGCCATTGTATTTCGGATGCACTGCTCTATCATTGCAGCCATTACAAACCCACCACCGTCAAAATATCATCTTACTTTTGTATGGTATATCATTATTTTATTTCACCACATTTATGCCGTTATGGTATTGGTACAATGTTGTATGTTTTCAGCAATCGACACGCACTTGGCGTCGATCGGTTAACAGACGGTGGAATTAGAGTAAAGCATCGTTAGCTGGTACGGGCACTTAATCTTGTTAAGCCGATGGTTGTGCAACCAAATTCAGCCATGTATTATAATCGTAATCACTATCTGCATGCACTTTACATATGTATCACAATTTGCATACACGATGGCGTTGAGGCAATATAAATGTAATAATGTGATCTATCGGTAGGTAAATGGGAGATGAGTTAATCAAATGACACGCTTAATGAATGTTGCATTATTTTGACAGGCAAAGAGGCATCCTGGCGAGGGTAACCGCATATATCCAGAGAATATTCGTCACTCTTACATACACGAATAAACGGGGCCAACCCCGTCAAACCTTGAAAACTAAAATTGGCTTTAATGATGTGGTGACAGCAACAAAATCCAATGTTTCCTGATATCATCGCAACTTAATATTGTCCACATTGGCAATCTGGTCTTCTTTTGTAGGACGAGGACTGTCTCAGTACGTGTTGTCTCCGTTAGAAACGTAAATATGCGTTTCAACTCGCATATAATTTATGTACCGGCAATATGTTCATTCCTTCTTGTCCTGATGCAATTGATTTTAATCGCCAAATTCATTCTGTTTTACATTTGGTGTAATGTGACACTACAATTGCCATGCGATGAAAGCCTTTTTTGATTGTTTACGGTATTTTCTTTTAGTGTAGCAGGTCGTAAGTGGCGCTGTATTTTAGGTTAAAACGTATATGTGCAAATGCTTTGCTAAAACGGAAAATCATTCATCTTGATAGATTCGCATATTAACATTTTTAATGACTACATCTATATTTTGAACATGATTTTCGATGCTGTCTTATCTATTATGTCTTGTAAAAATTGTGATCATATTTCAAAACTGTTTACAAATTTCAATTCGTATTGTTCGAGTAAATAATGTTGGAGTCATGTAGGGTGCATTACAAGCTTCTGCTGCAGACATTGCTCGTGTGATACACTAATATGCAGAAAACATTTTGGGAATATTACAAGCACGAGCTGCAGATACACAATCAACGGAGAAACAAGTGATGGTTGAATTGTTGTAACGTAAATTTATATATTTTTTGTGGGTAGCTAAACTGTTAAAGACGGCAAAATGCGGGTTTCAAACAGACAGTATTGTTAATGTTGTTAGTTTTTGATCCACTATATATTGTATAAACAACTTGAGTAAGGGTAACATTTTTTTATTATGCTTAAACCATGCTGGCTTTGCAGCGCTTATACATACAAAACATTTCGTTAGAAATTCCTGGTTAATTAATGCACCATGATAACTCAACCGCGTAATTTATTATTTCTTTAGTTCGCCAAACACACATTCATCGCTTATGATTGTTCCAAACCAACTGCACGGCTATAGATGTAAAGGTAACTGCAGATCGATTGCACAACGCACCAAATTACCCGAAATGTTTCATCTTTAAGGACAATCAGTTGACAGCAAAATCTGATATCGCCACTAACCTGATTTGTCTTAATTCTAATACCATCCGTGTACTCCGATATTCGCCATAATCTAATAAAAGATCTGCAATTAACACATT
This sequence comes from Urechis unicinctus, assembly GCA_034190875.2. Classification (NCBI taxonomy): domain Eukaryota; kingdom Metazoa; phylum Annelida; class Polychaeta; order Xenopneusta; family Urechidae; genus Urechis; species Urechis unicinctus. The sequence goes on from CM067354.1 coordinate 4,176,685, forward strand.
ACTGACTCTTCCCCTCTGATAATTTCATGAATTTCTTCATGTGGTTGTTTGAGATACAAACAAAAACAACACACTAAAGAGGGAAGAGTGATTATAGCATAACCACGTGGATTATACGGAGTGAATTGTACACTTAGTTTCCAGCCCGACGGGGGATCAGCCTGCCTAGCTCAGATAGCAGATGTCCGTACGGGAGATGTTTCCAGGGATGCGAAGATTTCACTACTGCAATTACCGAGGTGAATATATGCACGGTACCATGGCATAGCTAATCATAGAAATAAGTAACTGATAATTTTTTCTACCTTTCTCGACACTTGTGCTGCAGATTATACGTTAAATAACGGCGCTGCCTGGAGAGATGTGAGAGAGGCCGAGAATTGTTGCGGTATATTTGCTGAGAGGGTTATATAGACTGCTCGACGATGGCACGACATGAGCAGGTAAGTAAGGGCTTCTCGAGGGTAACTTGCTGCCAGCTGGCTATAGTGTAGCATACAATGGCGGTGATAACGGTATTGAGTCAGCTTGTTGGTTATATACGCATGTATCCTAGTGCTAGTTGGCTTATATGTTCCATACTAATGCGGGAAGGTGATAGATGGCCAGTAGGTAGCTTGGTTCTAGTTGGCAGAATGTTGCATTCTGAGTTAGACTGATGGTAGTTTGCTAGTTTGTTGCTTGCTAAGTTCGTTGATTATGGCTGGCTAGTGCGGTAGATACAAAAGTAGCTTGATGCTAGTTGGCTAATATTTTACATACTGTGTATGTTGCGATTTGGCTGGTTTGTTTTAGAACTGAACACATTGTATATATACTGCATGAAATGATCACTTGTCACACTGGCCAAGCTTAGAGCATATTGTTCCTTCAGCGGATGACTCCATTTGTCTCCGCGATGCCTACGGCTTTGGATATAATGGAACGTTGTCTATGAGACTTGTCTAACGGGTATAAGCACAACTACTGCTGTTACCAAGTGGCTTTAGCTCTGAACCAACCATGCGTTTCACGGCTGAAGGTTACCCGGTAACTTGCAGAATCCCAATTTGGGTACTAACCAATAGCAAAGATGTAGTTGATAAATAGAACATATATTGTAAGGAATTAAATATATTCGTTTGAGTACATTCACTGTAAAGAATATAACGTAACAGCCAGCAATGTATGAGATCTGAACACAAAATAGCTCACTAACACTACGAAATACCTACACCCATTCTTGGATACTCATATCTCTCACTCTCGCTCACTCTCTTTCTCTCTCTCTCTCCCTCACCTTCACTTGCATTCACTCAATATCTCGCCCTTACTCACTCTCTCATTTCCTCTCTCTCTCTATCTCTCTCTCTCACTCACTGATCCACCAATCCACCAACTCTTTCTACCGATATATCAATACCGTAGATGGTCTACTAATCCTCCCATTAACTGCTTGCAAAGTACCTTAAACAGTTTTTAAAAATATCAGCGTATCATCGGAGAGTAAAGTTAATTGATCAGCCTTGAGATATATCATATTTCAGATTTGGACCCGTTCGCGGGTGATAGAGGGGGATATCACCGGGAGTGCAGCAGTTCTGCACAAACATCGCATCAAAGTAAGCTCTTTACTTTTCATCAAGAAATGTATGCCTTAATTAGAAGCTGTATAGATCGGTGATATAATTCATCATTTCATTAACCCACTGAATCACAAATGAGTGTGACGCGACAAAAGCTATGGAATCAAATGGCGTTCTGTTACCATTATCAGATCACACGGCATATATCCACGAGTGTTAAGTAGACAGACACAGCTGCACGGAAGGGGAATGCTGTGTCAACACTAACGTCGGGTGTTACTGAGAGTGTGCCGCCGGATATTACATCGAAATGGACATCAGTGCACAGCTAAGGGAAGAAATATTGGGGTTTATCCAGGTAGAAATGAATGTCATTGCTGGAAAAGCATCATTCGACCTAAGTGTCAAGTTATTTTAAATTGCTAATAATTGAATATTTACACATAACTTTACATTATATTAATATTCATTTGCGTGTATGATTGGCAATTTGACTGGTATTCTCACATGTGCAACTTCTGCAACGGATGCATCGAGAGTCATGTGTGGCATTGGTTCTCTCTCATTGGCAGGTAAGTGTCTAGATCATAAGACTTTATGATGGCATTACCTTCTGAAGATATGGTACAAAGGTATCTTGCTTTAGGACATCACGTGCAAGATAAATTTTGTAAAATATATTGCTATATTGTGCGATCTTCTTCCTCTGTTTCTCAATAATCATACCTCCAGCTTGAGATCATCTCACGGAGCAGCCATCGGTGGAGGGTTTTGCAGATTGGCTTTCCTCGTACTTCTTGCTGTAGTGCTGATCATGGTCTACCGCAAACGTCACTGTCAAAGTACGCAATCAGGTAACGAATGATTAATAAAGAGTAGTTAATTCACACGTGGACCTTGGTGAAGGCAATTAGCCTTCGTATACGTAAAAGGAACCAATTTACATCTCAGTTCTCACATAAAGTTATTATCTTATGACACTTTAAAGACAAATGACGATGATGTTCATGGCAACATAAACAATAATGTGGAAAAATCTTCGACATAAATTGCTATACAAATATTACCGATTGATGCGTTTACGGTTTGTTGGTCATTTGCAGGTGATGTGAAGGATTATACGGGGAGCAAGGGGTTATGAATGCAAACGTCACTTCCAATGATCAAGCAACATCTATGTAATGTGAGTGGTCCATACTGCCTGACAAGGTAGAAGATGTGTATGATGAGATCGCAGATCCAGGGCTAACGAGAAGTTCAGTGCTTGGTACTGTACAAAGTTCATGACGGCGTTGTTCTACGGTTGACCACTTCCTCTCAATGTCAAAAGCTCCCACCAATTTGTTTAATGCCATATTATACAAATTGCTTCTACTTAATATTAGTAAGTGCATTGATTGAACTGTCGACAATCGTGGTCAATTTTAGGCCACCAAAGCAAAATATATTTTGAATTTTTCAAATCCAATCTCTTCAAAACACCCAAAACTGGTATTACATGAACGTAACCTTGGATGGATTCCCACTAAGATATTTGTCTTTTCTAACGATTTCTCTCCAAATATGAAATACCCAACACAATGCATTTTATTCCAGATTGTTTTTTCAACTTTCTTCTATTTCTTCTTTTACCTAATGGTAATTCAATTTTGTCCGGTCGTTTTGTTGTGGAAGTATCAAAATATAGCTGTTCATATCTTTCGAGTATGGTAACTCATAGCGTTTGGCGTTATGCTTTGGGCACGTAACTACAGGAGGCAAGCAGAGATCTGTTTTTACCAGCCTTCGAGAGCTATTGCCAAAGCTACACTACACTCTGTGTGCCAGCTGAGGAAGTATGGCAAGTATACGTGTTATCTTTTAATCGAATTTAATGATATGTGGATTATTATACACACACTTGCAGAGCGAATGACCTATATACAGCTCTCGATGCCATAGAAGAAATGCCTGCTGCCCACAAACTGCTTGTTTCAATTGTCTTGCAAGAAGTTCATAAGGTATTACACATTACCTTACATGGACTTAGGCTAATCAAATAGTAACATGCAAGATATACCCGCTATTTATTGCACTTACCTCATTGAATTGATTTTAATAATCAGAATGTTATCAATCTATATGAATTTAACGCCCAACCAAAATCAAGTATTAAGCATGACCTGCAGCTTTGTTAACGGGAAATTATTTGTAATATCGCTGCAGTACTGACCACAGTACCAGGAACTATGCAAGACAATTCCCCATCAATTTAATATGTTTACTTATATATATATGACAATAGATATGTACATATATATATATTTCTATATATAAATATATATATATACATTAATATATAGATAATAAGTTTCAAATTTGATAGTGAATAACTGATTGGAAGACATGTCTACACTAAAATGAGTGCCACTGCTCTTACAAATTGTATGTTATAGTGTTATGGGACGAAAATGGCTAAAAGTAATCCCAACTGATTGAAATATATATATATAGACCGGAACCACAATCAGCAATTCTTTATCAAATTTGACTGAAGTGATTGGGTTATGATGCTATATATTATAA